>CM029637.1:10235660-10780660 GCA_017311315.1 Dendrocalamus latiflorus | reverse complement strand
CTTTACAAGCAAATTTCTGATCAATAGCCAATTCCCAAGTGATATAAGCATCAGGGTTATATTTTCCATCAAAAAGTGGCATAGTGAACTTAATCTTACCAAGCGATTCATCATTCTCACGTACCTCAGCCCAAAGTGGTTGACGTTGACGGTGAGCGTCCTCATCATCAATCTCAGTGTCAGCCGCATATTCGTCTCCACCATTTTCGTCCACCCTGCTGCCCAAGACACCAATGTTGGCACGAGTACACTGAGTCGGTGCAGCGGGAGATGCACGGCCCCTCTCATCAAGACGTCTCAAAATCTCAGCAAGTGAGGTGTTGACGGTGCCAACGGAAGCCTCCAATGTTGCAAGCGTAGTGTTGGTGTCGATCTGCGCGGCCTCCAATTGGCCAAGGCGTTCGTTGGTGACCCGCACATCCTCATCAAGTCCTTCAGTGTGCAGCTTTATTTGGCGCTCAAAGTGTTGTATGATGCCCCTAGTCCGAGGGGAATGATGCGCTGCCCGCAGGTCCTCCGGTTCCCCTGACATTGTTAGAAGAACACAAGAAACAAACCAAGAAGATAAAAATAATAAAACTGCAGGTTATGCCCTCACAACTACTGGGATGTGGTTAAATCAAGTCGCACACTCTCAACCTGTTCTGTCAAGCTCTTACAAGTTCTTACCACAGCGAGCAGGAGGTGATGGTAGCCGACAAGTCAAGACAATATCTCCTAGAAATTGGGTGTATCGCTGCCTTGGTCGCTAGTCCCTGTGAGGTGGTAGCCAAATCTGTGGAGCTATAGGTGGGCTGAGAGTGAACAAAGGATAACTAGAACCACATTAGTCAAAGCAAGTTGAATAATCGCTCAACGACGGCACCGTGCTGGTCCTAGGCTAGACCGTACTAGAGACACGAGCCTAGAACACGAACGAAGACACACCGTGCAGAAAGAAACTAGATGGCGTTGCACACGGAGTTCTGGAGCTCGAAAAAGGGTGCCGTCTTCACAGGGTACCTTAGAATCACGTGCGGAAGGGCTCTGTCAATTTTGAGCGAATTCTGAGAAACTTGATTTTTCCTCGGTTTGCGGGCCCGTTTTGAGGCCCTAAACGACGTTTTTTGGGGTCGAAGCTGCCGCGTATGTGCCTGGTGGCTTACGCGGATCTGAAATCTCCTCAATCGGAGGTCGTATGCAAAAGTTAGCTGTTTCTCTCTCCTCTGTTTTTTTTTCTCTTTTTTTTAATGCCGTGGCTCTTCTAGATGCGGCTGCCTGTTCCTTCGTGTTTCTTTTTTTTGCTCTCTTTTTTTTCACACACGATGCAGTTGAATCCGAATTCGTGCCCTACTCCAAGACCAATTAGGGCAAAGCCTACGCAGCAACCGAGTCCTCCTCCTTTTCTACCCTCCTATGACAGTTCGGATCTAACTGCAACGGTGAGTCCAAAACGTGAACAGAACTCGAAACTCTAAAGGAACTAGACACTAAGACCAGCAAAGGACACGACGATGCAACCGAAGACTCAACGAACAAAGACTATGCAGCAATAGATAAAGGCACAAATTGTTTCGGATTTTGGGGAATAGATCTACTATTTTTTTTGGTTTTCTGGACTGTAGGTAAAAAAAATTGCAAAGACTAGATAAGATCTCTCACCGATCAACCTTGAGCTCTGATACCAACTGATAGGACTAGGGGTCCCGATCTTTCGATGAGAGTGGTAGATTCGATTGGGGAAGGAGGTGACGTTGACGACCTGACTAGAACCATCCAAGGACGTGCGCCTTAGCGATCGATACACCAACTCCAGAGATTGTTCGTGATCTTGTCGGCGCACGATCAACCTAACCACGAGGGTTCTCGTTCCTGCAAGCAATCGAAGAACAAGCAAGAACAAGATGAACAGCAACTCAATTGCAAATATCGATGTAAGATTCAATCGAAAACAGAAAAACGGTGGGGTTCCGAAGACAAGTATTCGGGCGGTCTAGCCGACACGCGCGAGTACAAGGCAAAGCAGCAAAAGCTAACTTAGTCTAAACAAAACCTAAACCCTAGAAGAGGGTGCGGCTGCCTATTTAAGGGTCACGGAAGGTGGATGGTCGGCCAAAACACAAGGAAGCCGAATAGGACTCGAATTACAAGGCCCAAGGCCCACTTTGACTCGGACTGGAAAAGCGACGTGAATTGTTTTGCAGTTTCTGGTCGACTCGGATGGATTTTGGAGGTGAGGCCGGATCCATCTGAAAGTAGACTTCAAGATCTTTCCAACGAGTACTCACGGGCCCCGAGAAAACTTCTAGATCAAAAGTTACGGCCGTTTGAAGTAGGCGCTGTCAACAAGGCCGAATCCGAGTCAAACTCGTGAACAGGACTTGGTTTGCGCTTGACGGTTCCACTTCTATACTTGAGCTCATGTGGTTCTTCCCCATGGTTCCTAAGGACAATTAAATCATCACAGTAATTAAGTAGTATTCCATTCTTTGAAACATTTGTATGCAAACTTAGGAACGCATTCACCTGATGGTTAAGTTGACGTGCTCGCGCTCTAGTCATTGGTCCTTGTATCATAGTTTCAGTTTGATATGGAGTCGGCATGGTTGTATGGATGGAAAGGATGTCCTCATCACCAAGGCCCAAATCCAATTTGATAGCCTTGTCAAGTAAACCAACACTATGCATGTGGATGTCTGACATCCACCATATTAGATCAAGATAGTTGATGGTACTCTGCTTTGGTAGACCTACCAAACAATGATCGTAATTCTTATAGGCGCAGCAATTGGAAGGGCATCAAATAAATTCTTAATTTTTCTGAGGGAAGCTATTCTGTCATGAAAAATACATCCTCTACAGGTATGGCATGAAAGAATAGTATGATAGGAAATAAACATCACATGCATATAATCACATTATACTGTGAATGGTATGGCCTTTTGAATCGTAGTGGTCGCCATCGCCATGGTTCCACGGTGATGTCCTTCGCCACACTTCCTGTCCTCTTTGTCATCATGCTTGAAGCCTCCATGGTAAAGAACTAAACTATTACAACTAATAGCTAGCAAATGAATTACATGAGGAGCGCAAGCATCATAAGTCGACACGCAGGTCGTTATACAATTAAAGAACAGCCCCAACCTAGCTGTGATTAATACAACACACAGGCCGCCAAAACACACATACATCACATATACATCTATGCCATACCATTCACATCACTCCCTGCAAAAACAAGTTAAGCGTAGAATGCATTATACCGCCCTGACATGAATGTGTTTGTATAACAATCTATGCGTGTATGCAACAACGGTCCCGCTATGAGGAATTACATAGATTGCATCTCTGAAATCGCTATGAAAATCTCATCGGGCTGATCAAATCAACCCAAATCCGAGCCATTCAAAATGTCTCAATTTTCATTAGACCAATCACATTGATCATCGCGATCGGTATACTTGAGGAGACCGCAACACAAGACCTCGATCTGTTGGCTCGATCTACTGACTGTGCACGCAGTTAGCACCGATGGTGATTCCAGCCGGTAGGGGCAAGTCGCACGTACATCAAAGAAGGAGCACGAACTAATCTTTTTGGTCACATGATGCTATCAACTCATACCTATTTCAACCCCTTATGACCGATTGATCTAATCAACCCGTGCACTGAAAGATCCATCACATGAACCTAGCATAAGAATAGTAATAGATCGCATCTACTACAAACAACATATCATCTACAAGCGCATGATCCAGACCACATACTACGCAGATTTGCCCTGATACCACTGAAGGAGAACGGGTAGGCTACGCTAGCTACAACATTTGTTTTTCTACCGCGTTCAACCAGAAAACATGCGTGTAAGGGAGTCATGGATAGTTACCACTAGATGCGTTGCGCAGCGGAAGAAGAGTTAGAGCGGCCCGGTCCAACGTAGATGCGCGTTGATGAAGAAGAAGCAGTCGATCGTTTCACGAACTGAATGTCTCCTCCTCGCGTCCTAGCAATAGCCTTGCGATTCTCGCCGATCAGCACAGCAGCAATAGCAGCGATGCCTCCACGGAGTCCACACGTTCGGGATGGAACGCCGTGCGCTGGTGTGCTAGCACCGCGCACCCGGCTAGGGTTTTGGGATACGGCCGAGGGGAGGTGGCGGCCAGGGTTTTCAGCATAGTAGTCTATACTACCTGCAGCCCCACCTCCACATATTTATAGAGCATGCAATGGGCTTCCATGTCTTAGGCCCATTAGAACCCTAATCTGATGTGGTACCAAGTAGCACTATAACTTTGGTTAGTGCTTGCAGTTCTGTGCACAATGTTCAAGAAGCTTTGAATACCAATTCTGAGGTTTCTAATGTGCACAAAAGACATATTTGGAAAGCTAATGAAATATGTTTTCGAACGAATCAAACGACACTTGATTTGGAGCTTCCTACACAAAGTTATAGCAATTTCATTGCATGCTGCATAAGCTGTCCGGAGAGACGCGCGAGACTTGCCAAACATAAAGAGTTCGAGAATTGCAATGCAAGTAAGGGTAAAATCCGACCACACCATGATTTTATAAAGGTTGAGAAGGACTCTTTTTTAGGTTCCAAACGGATTTAGAAGCCCCTTGAACAAGAAAACAAAACATATAAAGATTTGAAACCGATTCGGACTCGGATTGGGACAGCTGGCAAGATTGATACTAAAACGTCCATAACTTTCACAAACGGAGTCCGATTTGGGCGTTCTTAGACTCGTTGGAAAGCTATTTGGAAGCTTCACACAATGGATAAGGTGCTAGCCACGAAATCCTCATAGTAAGATCGCAAATTAAGAGAGAATCCGGTGGTAGTAGTTTAGATATTTCCTTTTTAGTTCGTATTGGAGTTTGTTTCGGCCTTAGGCCAGGTTGTGTGTGAGTTTTAGTCAAGGCCATGCATTGTGCACCATTATAAGGCCAGTACCTTAGCCCCATTGTAACTAAGGCTATGAATTGAGAAATAGAAACCAGAAAATCACCATGGTTTGGTTGTCATTGTTGGCGTGTTCTTGAGATTTCCATCGAGGAATTGCTCTTGGTGTGTTGAATCCAATTGTGGTGTTAGATTCTACTTACTGAAACTTCGGTTTCTCTACCCTTCGTTCACGTGCTGCGGTGTGCGTGGGAGAATGCTTATCTTGGAGAGGGCATCCAACAAGGCGTATCGTGAAAGAAGCAACGTGGTTCAGCTAGCTTGCTAGGTGAATCTGCATCATCTTGGTATCAGAGCGCGGTTGATCACGGTACGAGGTTGCTGAATTTTTCTTTATAGCGGGTTCTATGAAGATTGAAGATGGCGAGGCGCAACATAATCACGCTGAGCCAATCGGTGAGGTGCCCCAATATGCGGCGTCTTTACTGCCTGAGGTGCGACACGGGCTTGAAGCGACACGTGACTACTTCTTAAGTTGTCACCGGAAGCTTGAAGGCAAGGTTGATGATTTGGGAGCGCGAATTGATGCGTTGACGGAGGCGATACGTAACCAGCCACCACAACTTCAGCATGCTAAACGGGGACCTCAATATCCCGAACGGCGTGCACCATACGAAGACGACGAACACGAGGAGGTCTTTCATGGTGCAGCGGGCTTTGCTCCACAACCGTGCCATGCTCGGGACTACCGTGGTGCTGACCGTGGTAGGGACATGCGTGGCAGAGGTGCTGCCCATGGTGGAGGTATGCATGATGGTGTTGGGTTTGGTCAGCGTGTTGCCGTGGATGATGGAATTGGGCGGATAAAAATTTCTATCCCATCATTTAATGCTAAAGCTGAACCGGAGGAGTACTTGGATTGGGAGATGCGTGTCGAACAAATTTTTGACAGCCATCACTATACTGAGGATAGGAAGATCCGTTTGGCGATAATTGAGTTCACTGGATATGCTCTTGTTTGGTGGAACCAATTGTGTCGCGTAGGAGCTCGTCCAGATACTTGGGCACAACTGAAGAATATTTTGAGGCGACGTTTTGTCCCAGCACACTACACTAGGACCTTGTACAACCGGCTGCAACAACTACGCCAAGGTAATTCTAGTGTTGATGAATATTATAAAGAGATGGAGATGTTGATGATCCGTACAGGGAAAGAGGAGCATGATGAGGCTACTATGGCACGTTTCTTTAATGGGTTGAATGAGGATGTGCAAGATAGGGTGGAGATGGTCCATTACTACAACATTCAAGACTTGGTGCATCAAGCCAAACGTGCTGAACAACAATTGAAGCGCAGACAAGCCAAGGATGGACATGCCAACGCCCAACAAAGTCATGGAGGCGTTCATTACAGCAAGGCGATGATGTGGGTTCACACTCCAAAGTGGCGACATCAAGCTGTTCAAATGGTGCTCTTTCAAAGGAGGCAAGCAATAGAGGTAAAGAAGCAACTAAAACTGATTCTAGTTTGCCTTCTAATGCTCGTGCTAGAGAAATTGAGTGTTTCAAGTGCAAGGGAAGAGGTCATATGATGCGTGATCGTCCAAATCAACGAAAAGTGCTTCTCACTAAAGATGGCTATGCTTCAACAACTTCTAGTAGTGATTCTGAAAGTGAAAAATCCGACGATTCCAAGGAGGATGTTGTCTATTGTGATCCAGAATTGAATGGTGTTAATCTTTTGATCTGAAAGGTGCAAAGTAAAGAAACTGGAACAAAAGGACAGCGGTGGAGTGTTTTCCAAGCGGAGTGCAAGATCAAAGATAAAGCATGCAAGTTGATCATAGATGGTGGGAGTTATACCAATGTGATTAGCAAAGATTTGGTGTATGCTTTAGGGCTATCCACGTGGAGGCATCCTCAACCACATCATGTGGAGTGGTTACACAACTCCGAAAGGCTAAAGATAACTCACAAGGTGTGGGTTCCGTTTGTTGTTGGTGATTATGTTGACAAGGTGGATTGCGACGTAGTTCCAATGGATGCATATGGGTTATTGTTGGGAAACCATGGCAATATGATCGCAATGCTATGCATGAGGGCCGGTCCAACACATACACTTTTGTACATGGGGGAAAGAAGCATGTGTTGAAACAAAAATTGGAGAGTGCCATTCATGTTGATGAAGAAATTACAGCCAAGAAGAAGCAAGCTCCCAAGATTACCCCAAAGCCGAGGTCGGCTTTGCTTCAAGGAGGGGAGGATGATGTGGTACCAATAGGGATGAAAACGGAACGGAAATATCCCGTACCGAACCGCATCGTTTTCTACATTTGACCCGATCGAATTCGTATTTTCGGACAAATTCGAATTCAGTTCGAAATACGGAATACCAAATTCAAAAACGGAGCGGAAACGGTTTAGGCGTTTTCCGACCATTTTCTACTTTTCTACATTTTATTTGGAATATATCGTATTGTAAATACGGTTTAAACCCAATTTGGCCCACTAGAAGTCCCATTAGATTAGAGTATTAGACACAGGTCTCACAGCCCAATTCACACAGCCCAATTCACCAAAATTTCCCCATCTCCTTCTAAAGCCGCCGCCGCCTGGGGGAGATCGAGCCCGGCTTCTTCTCCCTTCGCCCCCCTTTGCTTCTCCTCGTCCCTTCTCCTCCACGTCCGGCCGCCGGCGAGCGCCGGGCCGCAGCTCACCGGTACGCCTCCGCCGCTCCCCACCGCACCTCCATCGCCACGCCTTCTCACCTCGCTGCTCCAAATCCTTCGGGCCGCCTCCACTCTCCACCGCCGCAGCCCCTTCTTCGCGACGCCGCCGCCCTCAACCGTGCGCCGCCATCTCTTCCACCTCCGGTGGCCACCTCTTCTTTGCCCGCGCCACCTCTTCCGCCCTGCGCCACCGCCGGCCGCCGCCTCTCGTCTTCCCTTGCCTTCCCCTTGCTTCTAACCCTAGCCCCCATTTGCTCTCTCCTCTTCCTCTCTTCTCTGGCTCCGGCCACCCCTTCTCCACCTATCTCAGCCCGCCGCTCCTCCATCCTCAGATCCACCGCGCCACCCCTCTTCTCCATCTGCACCGCCACCTCTCCTCCTGCTCTCCCTCCGTCGCGCCTCCCTCTTCGCCGCCTTCTTCCCGTGCGCCGCCGCCCCATCCACCGGTCGTCGCCTCTGCTCCCTCCACCAAGCGCCGGGCCGTCGATCGACATCTCCACCGAGTCCCCTTTAGCGCCGCCGCCGGCCGCCACCACTTCACCGACGGTCTACTTCACCGACACCCTCCTCTTCTACCACGCTGGCGCTGCTCCTCTGCTGCTCCATCGGGTCAAAGCGTGCGCTCGGCCTCTGCTTCCATGCCTAACCAAGCTTCATGTCGGTTTTCCCTATGCTACGCCGCCGTGGTCCGGCCTTGTTGCACCCGTGCTGTCATGGTCGCCATGCCTGCCACGGCAGTGCCCCTATCTCGGCCCCTTTCCAGGACTCTGCCATGGCAGCCATCCCCTCTACCTCGTCTTTCGCTCCACCCCCTGCAACTGTTGGGCTAAGAAGTGCTTTGCCATGACCATCCATCCTACTTGCGGTCATTCTGCACCACTGTGGTGAGCCTTGGCCGCACTGCCCTACACTACAGCCACATCGCAACGCTAACCTCCCCCGTCTACCTATAAAGAGGATGCCTGAGCCTCCCTCCCACTCCACCATCTCCACTCGGTTCCCCTTCCACCTTCCTCACCTGCGTGAGCCCACCGCCGTCTCTGCCATTCACGCTGCCTTCGGTCGACTCCGTCGCCAGCCTCCCTTGGTGGACTTTGGGACCTCCTAAGCTTCTCCCTGAGTTCACCATTACTCTCTCCCTCCTCTCTCGTCTAATTGCTCTCTCTCTCTCTCTCTCTCTCCCTGTAGGCCACTGGCAATCGTGATCTTCCCTAACTCTGGTGTCCGTCCACCTAGCAAATCGTCGAGCCCTGCCCCAATTCTCAGAGACCAGAGCTTTTCTCAGACCCCCTGAGGCTGACCCAACCCCGCGTGGCTTTTCCTACCTCCCCGGTGAGCTTGCGCCGAAGCCACCTCACTGCCGCACAAGTTCTCCGTCGCTAGCTCCTTCAGCTCCACCCTGACCACCGCTAAAGCCTCGGGTGAGTTCAAAATCACTAGTAGATTCTCCCCTGCCAAATAATTGTTTTTAATGCCTTGCCCCACCAATTAGCACTTCCTCTGTTCCAGCCACCGCTATGCTCACCGCAGGTCGCTGTCGAGCCAAATCGAGTCAGTCTGCTTCTCCCAGGGGTGCGAGCAAGGCCATGGAGCCTGTTTTGCTGAAGCTATCGCACCACCGTGGCCTCCCTCACCACCAGCCAGCTCCACCTTTGTCACGGAAGGGAAGAGACTATAGCACATCTCTGTAGCTGCGTGATTTAATTAGCACATGTGATTATCCCAACTAATGAATGTGTTATTTGGCTATTAGTAGAAACTGACAGTGGGCCCACACGTCAGTCATTGTAGACCAGAAACATAAGATAATCTGAAGACAATTAAAAATTTTCTGGGTCCCACTTGTCAGATAGACATTCCTCTCTCCTTTGTTATTTTTGGGGATTTTCTCTAAAAATAAAACTTTGAAGAGCTCATTCTCTCCCGTCGTAGCTCAAAATTTAATGAAACTTGTTTCTAAATTTCTTCTAAAATTAAGATCTACCTATTGGTACTGGTTTTGTTCAATTTTTAGTTCAGTTGAATTTTATTTGGCATTTATTTGTGTTTGCTCATCTATGTTCTTTTTCCGATACGTTCTCCTGAGTAGAGTTTGAAGGTACGAACAAACCTTCGATTGAAGCAGCGTAGGACTCCCAAGCTTTTGATTTAGGCGAGTTAATACTTTGATCATTTTGAGCCTATATTTCATGTGAAATTATGTTTGTTTAAATTATCAAAATTGCATGCTTTACTTTATATGCAAACATATATTACTCATAAGGTAGCTAATGAAACGACCCACGTCATTACTTAACCCTAAATGACGAATTAGGACGTTAAGCAGGATTAATTACGTAGCTAATGATAAAAAATGAGGGAATTTAAACTTTTTATATGTCAGTATTAATTGAAACCAACGAACGATAAACGAATACGCTATTACCGTAATTCCATCGATGAGGACGTAGACCAAATTGTAAAGACTAGAGTCAGATAAAATATGATTGCACGACAAGTAAAAACTTTCAAGTCAATTAAAATATATATACAGTCCGTAGAACAATAGTAATTAATTACAATCAGTATATGGTAAAATCAATAACATCCATTGAACGATAATTAGGATTTATATCAAGTCAAATAAAAATATTACAAATTGCATTACATGATAGCGACAATCCGAATTACAACAAATATACAATTCCATGTCTCAACCAAATAACCATCTCAAAGACTAAGTAATTGCAATACAACTGCATTTAGTCAGGAAGTGCGTGATTTAATTTACACCCAAGTCCATCTCATACATAAATATTGCATTCAGGATAATTGAGGATAAAAATTACATGTAGATAAATTACATTATTCTGTGTACATCCATATTAAGAGAAAGTCCAAATACATTTAGTTCATCTCATACATTAGGAACCACCGTCGAATTGCCACCACACCGCTATTTTCAGTTGAGAGTGAACAAGTAATTATAATACCGAAAAAGACCGAACAAAAGAACGAATAAAATTAAGTGAAGGAAAGAAGAATAGAAATAGCCGTCAGAGCCCTAGAGGTTAAGTTCGGGCGGGGCAGTCCGTTCACGGAGATACCTGACCGTCTGGGGGGCCAGTCGGCACCTCTCACAACCATAGGCTCATCATGCGGTATAAACAAACCTGATTTGATATAGCGACCAACCTATGTAAATCAAAATCCCATAATACCCTTTCCAAGCCCAAACAGCCACAGAACCGCATGCCACAGTTTTCACCGAGACAGCACACCTATTCCAGAAGCCACCAACGACCAGACCCGCATTAGCCATCCAAAGAAAGCGATTAGGAGAAAGAAAATCTGAGCGGCACAACTATCACCTTTCCCCATTTCTCACAAGCCAACCAGAGAGACCGGAGGCGACCGGGGGCAAGATCTAGGCGACGAAGGCCGGGCGAGCCGACCGGGAGCAAGGCGACGGCGACGGCGGGAGGCCAAACCGAAAGCCCAAATCCCGTCAACCCTAGGAGGCTGCCACAAGCATCCGGCAGCACCAAGCTGAAGGAGGAAAATAGCCAGCGACCAGCCATCAACCGTGGGAGGAGGAGATCATCAGCAAGCTAGCTGGGCCACAGCCAACCGGGGAAAGCAACCACTAAATACCAGTTGCCATCCACTCCTAAAGCAACCAAAACCATTGGCGAAGGTATTTCCCCCCAAATCATACATGAACTTTGCATTCATTCAATATTAAACCTTGCTTACCACACACAATAGAATACTAGTAGCTGTTGATTAGCACAACTATCCCCCATGAACCAGCACAGAGAGTAACCACCGAAGAAAGTAGAGGAAGAGTAAAGGGGGCAGGAGCTCATCGACGTTGAAGGCGGCTGTGTGCTACCACCGGCATAACCACACCTCTAGCTACCACCGTGTACTCCCCCAGCGTACGGGCGGCAGCTAGCTGGCCGTGGCTAGCTGGGGCAACTCGCCTCCCAGCCTAGCACCTCGAGCAAACCATTAGAGCAACCCAAAAATAGCAACCAAAACAAGTAGATCGGGTCCGATTTGGGGAAGGAGACGCCAGATCCAGGCCCTAGGCCACGGATCTGGCCGCAGCTCACCGGCGGCGTGAGCGGGAGGTGCGTTGGAGGGGCGGCGCAGTGCGGCGTCGCTAGGACCGGAGGCGCGAGGGAGGCGCTGAGATCGGGGAAGGGGGAGAGCCGAGACGGCACGACGCCGAAGGGTCGAGGCGGCGCGGCGTCGCATGGATCTGGATCCCGGAGAGGGGAAGCAGCCGAGAGAAAAGGAAACAGGGGAGGCAGAAATGAGGCATCGGTGGAAGAACAGAAAGGGAGCGGCGGAGAGGAACCGAGGCGTCGGTGGAAGAAAAAGGAAGTGAGGCATCGGCGGAAGAAAAGAGAAGGAATCGGGCAGAAGGGAAAATAAAGAAAAGAAAAAGAGGGGGAGGGTAAAATAAAATTAGGGAAAAGAAAATAAAACATGTCCAGGCTAGATTTGCTATACTTGGGATTACTCGCTCATAATCATGCATTGTAGACACTGGTATAACAGAATTGTCGAGGTTAATTAAATTAATTGAATGTACTAAAGAACCCCGTAAATGAATATCAGCCACAGCAACGGCATAGACATTCTTGTAAAAATAAACTGAGAATTAATATGACCATCGATGTTAGTGTAGTACCTTAGATCGTTATGCAAACAAGTTATGTTGAGTGAATCATAAGCGAAACGAGAAACTAGAAAGACCGCATGCATATTTAGTAGAATACGCTTAATTAATTAGGCCTTGTTATCTCATTAACGCCATAAATTAAGTCAGAAGTTCAGAATGTTTCTCAAGTTCTTATAATACATGTAATACTGTTAATGGATTAAAACTAGTATGCAGGGTATTAAAAATTTGTGTATTGTCGTTTAGGCCACCCAGGGCATAATTAAATACTCAGACGATACTGTTAGTAGCATTTAAATTATATAAATCCACTTCTATTTACTTCGGAATATTAAAAGAAACTAACTGCAGTCCGATGACTTAAAAGATGCAAGTCGACTAAGCTTATACGTGTACAGATTAAATTAAAGTCTTGTAGTCCAAGACCATTTTGTTGCAGGTTTGAATACACAGATAAAGTGGTTAAGTCATCTAAACAATAGAAACCCCCTAATCAGTATTTACAATGATTAGAATAAATGATTTGCCATCTGTAGAATAAAAACATAGCGTGTACCGAGTTAATTGATGCCTCGCTAACTAAATCATTCGGGATTGTAACCAAAAGACCTAATTAACCTAGATAGTGTTAAATCATATAACTGTCTTAGTAAATATTCTTGGTTGGGAAAGATAAATCAAATGATGCCCATAGGCTAGAATTTGTACGCGTGCGAAGTATATTATCATAGTATCATTTAGATCACTCTTTTGCGTATCTAAATGCCCAGTTAAATTTTATTAATCGATTATAAACTGTTGAAATTCATTGATAAATATTCCGAATTATTAGAATAAATTCATAGCCGTTAGAAGATCTAAAACTGTTTGCGATGGTTAAAATAGCACACGCCGATTTAAAATAGTACGCCTCGATTTAAGATTTCGCGTGGCGAATAAAAGGATACGCAACGATTAAATAGTAAACTTGTAAAATATACAAAGGACTGAAGTAAACATTAAATAAGCATAATTGCATGCGCAAGATCGATTAAGATTAATATTCGCCAATATTTATATGTGTATCTATTTAATCGTATCGCAACGATAGACGGTCGGAAATCAACAAAAGGCTGAGTTTAAGTTTAAGTAACCAACCCAGCTACCTGCTAAGCCAACAACGTCAAATGATGAGTACAGAATACGAGATAACTAGGACTACCACGATCGGGTCAAATGGAGTGAGGTTTTACCTTAGGAGCACAAGCACATCTACACCTCGTCATTTATTATGTTTTCATAAATTAAGCCATAGTCGACGTATTTTAATTGCAGATGACGATCCAAGCTACGGGAGTGACTTCACCTGATCCTACTTGAATCCGAGTATATGGTTAAAGTTCAGGCAAGCATTCCTTTGATCAAGTCTCCCGAATATATTTCGTAAAACAATTATTTTGTATTAATCTAGTATCACCCTGCATAAAAGAAATAAAAGGTATTTAAATCGGGCAATGGATATAAAAGACATGAGAAAAGAAATAGCGGGCAACTGATGGAGCTGTTGGCCCTCTAAGTTGAGTAAAAAGGTGGGCAGAGGTTGCCAGGGTAGGTGACAAGTGGGCATGTGTGGGACCTCTGCATAAGAATAGAATATGAGGAATTACAAACTTCATCCGTGTGAACAGACCATACCACACCATATCAACCAACATTCCATTTTTCACGGACAGTCTGTACTCTATTAAAGTGTTATATTCTCCACATGGGTAAGTATTAACTAGGGAGTGGAACCCACAAGTCTGGTTTGTGATCAGCAACAAAGTGGGCGATCCACAGCCGCACAGAACCCAGAACTGGTAAGTAGGCTAGAAGTGGGGGAGGCGGATCGCAAGAACCCAAGACTGGTTTGTGATCAGCAACGGGGTACGCGATAGGCGATATATTACGCAATGGGGTGTTGAGAGATGGTCAGAAACCGCCCCAGCCAACAGTTATTGTCGCTTTCGGTGGGTCTGCGTGAGCGTGGTACACCGCTGTAGGCTACCGCTTGTGAGTAACTGGGTGGAGATATAATTACTGAGATAGATGTATTAGCACTGTACTCTGGTCTGGGCGCCGCATCAAAGGAATTGCGGAGATCCGGGAGCCAACATGAGTAGAGTGATGATGGGTAAAGTGATACAAGCTGATGCGGATATGCACATGATTAGTACTTTCCAATCAAATACATTATTTCACTGGAAAGAAGTATTGAGCCGCATTAAATATTGTCAGGTGAATTTGTTTCTTAATGAATTTTCTTCTATTCGTGGGAACGATATACTAGCTTATGCCAAATTCTTGTTTATTATTAGGTTTGAACATTGTGAAGATTCCGGGGCCAAAGCAATGGAGAAGCCCATGCAGTCGATCAAGGAGGAAAGAAGCCCATGCAGTGGGAGAGCAAAAAGGGAGGAGCCCAAGGACTTAAACTACAAGTTTTGGATAAGATTTTCAAGCCAAATTCGGACTTTACACGTGGTCAATCCAATTCAAACTCGGATTCAACTCAGAATTCAATTCGGATTCGGTTCGGGACAGCCTGACAGGCAGTTACTAAAAAGGCCATAACTTTCACAAACGTAGTCCGATTCAGGTGTTCTTGTACTCGTTGGAAAGATAATTTCAAGGGCTACGCAATGGATCTAGTTCCACCTTGAAATTCGTCACGGATAAAAAGTTATGATTGAAACAATGTGACAGGTGAAAAATATAGTTTCTTTTTTGTGAGAGTTTGTATCTAAAACCATATAGGGTTGAGTTGTACTTGGTTTGGGGACCATATGGACGTCCCAAGGGGCTATATAAGCCTTGTATTGGCAGTCTTTAGGGCACAGACCACGTTTGATAATAAAATACTCTTGTTCTCTTTGATGGCCGACCCAACTTGAGGGAATTGGGAGTTTGCTGAAATCAAGATCGTTCAACCTTTCCGTTGGGAATTGGAAGCGCGATGGAACTTCATCGGTGGTCGTGAAGTTCAACACGTGTGGTTGGGCGAATTATAGAGTGCTAACTCTTGCATTGGCAACGGGAGATCACTACGATTCATCAAATCCACGTGAGTATCTTGATCCTACGTCGAGAAGATCGGGCGACCCCGTATCATCTTGGTATCAGAGCGCGGTTTACTCGGTAGGATTATTTACCCTTAGTTTTAGATTTATTTACTTCTGTCCTATAGTCCATTAAAACTGAAAATTGCAGCAAAAAAAATCCAAACCCTAGTTTTGCATCTGTTAATTTTGTGAGTTTTGTTAGGTTTTGATCCATTAGAATTTTGTTTAGGTGCTGATCGTTCGTGTTTGTTTGCGTAGCTTAATCTTTGTGTCCAATCCAAAAAAAATCTTGCTGATATTCTTTTCATCAATTGAGACTAGCTGTTGAATATTGCATCTAGGGCTGCTCTTGAGTATTTTACACTTTGCTAAATATTTGTGACCTGCAAAAAAAATATCAAAGGAACAATTAAAGCTAGTTCGGCATTTAAAAAAAAGACATCTGAAAAAAAAAGAAGAAAAGAAAAAGAAAGAAAGAAAAAAAACATTGGCCAAATTTGGGTGAGTTCTTAGTCCATAAATTCAGATTGTGTAATTTAATCTCTTGAGCAATCTCGTGCCCTTACATTCATATCATTGCAATTGGCTAGCGTCTCTCCTAGTACTTGGTGCAAAACGAGCTATCTAATTTTTAATTTCAGATTGCCTCTAGTTAGCTCATTCCTTTGTTTGCATCGAGTCACATTGATCTTTGCGTGTGCGTTCATATACTTCACTTAAATCTTTTGGATCAGCATTTAGGCAAAGTATTCTAGCTTGGATTATTACTTAACTTTACAACATCAAGAATTTCAGATTGCTAGGATATACACTTTCATACCAAGCTCCACCATATAACCGTTGTTGTGCAAGTAGTGAACACTCTTGAATTCGCTTAATCATCACGTTGTTGTTGTCACTTCTACCAGGTGTAAGTTTTTATTGGCCTTAATTCACTTCGGAAGGGTAAGAACTTTACTTGGGAAAGAAAATAGTGAGATTGAGTGATTTCCACATATATATATGTTGCATAACTAACCATGACAGGATATTCAACAATTCGTTCCTCTTGGTGTGAACAAAATAGGAATGAATCTTCAGTATTTCGTTCCTCATGGTGTGATTCCAAACCCAACAATTTGTCTCTTCCATTCTATGGAAGTGAAGATCCAGAGGAGTATCTTGAGTGGGAATGGCGGTTGGAGAAAGAGTTTAGATTTCACAAGCTTCCCAAAGACCAAGAAGTGATGTGAGCCACTATGCAGTTTAAAGATTATGCTTATAGTTGGTGGCAACAATTATCTGGAAAACGATTCATTAGATCTTGGTCAAATTTGAAGGTGATCATGAGAAATGAGTTTGTGCCATCCTATTATGAGTGGGGATTGCTCCATCATTTGGAGAGTATCACACAAGGGAGTAATACTATTCAGGATTATTATTTTCAGCTGCAAGATGCGTTGCGTCGTGCAGGAGTCACTAATGAATTAAAAGAGATGGCATACTTCAAAGGAGGCTTGAATTCTGAGATCACAGGTGCACTTCAACATAAATATTTTAGTAGCATGCATGATCTTGTGAATTGTGCTATTAAGGAGGAGAAGAGACTTATGGAGAGACGTACATCATGGTTCAATCCATGTCCATACTTCAACTCTTATGGTTTTACTATTGTGACACATGAGAAGATGACCGAGCATGGGACTTTCCCTTCGGTCAAGAAGACATGTACTGCTGCCCCATTGCTACAAACAACACTTGAGATGCATCAAAACCCATGTGAGAATGAGAGCCACAAAGCCAAATTGAGTGAGAGTGTTGAAAAGAGTGAGCTGTGTGATTCCACCATATGTGAGTTTGAGAGCATCCAAATTGAGAGTGTGAGAGATACACCAAAGGAAAAGACAGAAGTAGAAGATAGACAAAGTGAGGTTGATTTTCAAACTAACACATTAATATCTACTTCTAGTTTTGTTTCTCACATTGTGCAGGTTGAAATTGAAGATGAGGAATTAAACATTCAACAACCGGCATCATTGGAAGTTAAAGATGAGGAGATAACCACGATTGAAAATGAAGTACTTACTGTCTCGTTGTTACATCATGATGATACAATACCTACAACACCTATATCAACTGAGGAGAACAATAAAGGTAACAATATTGGCGCTGAAATTAATTGTGAAACGGTGAGTACTTATGAGAACTCATATGTGCGAATGCAAATTCCATGTTCTGAAATTTCTTTGCTCAATTTACATAATGTGGAATTGATTACTCATAAGGACGTTCTTACTCGAATATCTCCTAGTGATTCTTTGTGCTATATCATGTTTGATGATCCTAGAGGGCTATCTAGTGTGATTGAGAATGTCGCTGAAATTTCATGTTTAAAATCACTAGTTAGTGTTTATGCCTACACCTATAAGTTTAATTTGATAGGAGATTATGGTGTAGATGACAAGTTTTATATTTATCGAATATGCATTACATGTGATAAGCTTGCTGAATTGAAATTGGATATTCTGGATAAACAATCTTTTGTGCCATATCATGATCACAATGAGATGAGTTTCAACAATAGTGCTTCATGTTTTAAAAGATTTCTTAAACCTACTTATTCATCCTTTAATGTACAATCATGTACAAATAATCAGAGTAGCGCAGTTGAAGCATGGAAGGAACTAAAAATTTTCTCCCCCATATTTGAACAACTTAATTTGGTTTGGCCCATTAATGACTTGTCCATGTGCTTAGCAAAGTCGAGGACGACTTTTTCTCATGGGAGGGAGAATAATATGAAAGACAATATTGCAATGTATACATCTTATGGTTGCTGTTATAATAATTGGTTTGTGTGGAACAACGAGAATGACACAATAATTGATTCATACATATACCATGCATATGTGTTGTTCTTTTTATCTACTACGCCTTCAGATGTTTTTCATATGCTAAGCAAAAGAAGTGTTGATGACAAATATATATACCATGCATATACCATTATTCTTTGTTTAGTATAATTTTAGGCTACCAAAAGCTGAGGACGGCTTTTCTTGAAGAAGGGGAGGATGATGCGGATATGCACATGATTAGTACTTTCCAATCAAATACATTATTTCATTGGAAAGAAGTATTGAGCCGCATTAAATATTGTCAGGTGAATTTATTTCTTAATGAATTTCCTTCTGTTCGTGGGAACGATATACTACCTTATACCAAATTCTTGTTTATTATTAGGTTTGAACATTGTGAAGATTCCGGGGCCAAAGCAATGGAGAAGCCCATGCAGTCGATCAAGGAGGAAAGAATCCCATGCAGTGGGAGAGCAAAAAGGGAGGAGCCCAAGGACTTAAACTACAAGTTTTGGATAAGATTTTCAAGCCAAATTCGGACTTTCCACGTGGTCAATCCAATTCAAACTGGAATTCAACTCAGAATTCAATTCGGATTCGGTTCGGGACAGCCTGACAGGCAGTTACTAAAAAGGCCGTAACTTTCACAAACGGAGTCCGATTCAGGTGTTCTTGTACTCGTTGGAAAGATAATTTAAAGGGATACGCAATGGATCTAGTTCCACCTTCAAATTAGTCACGGATAAAAAGTTATGACTGAAACAATGTGACAGGTGAAAAATATAGTTTCTTTTTTGTGAGAGTTTGTATCTAAAACCATATAGGGTTGAGTTGTACTTGGTTTGGGGACCATATGGACATCCCAAGGGGCTATATAAGCCTTATATTGGCAGCCTTTAGGGCACAGACCACGTTTGATAATAAAATACTCTTGTTCTCTTTGATGGCCGACCCAACTTGAGGGAATTGGGAGTTTGCTGAAATCAAGATCGTTCAACCTTTCCGTTGGGAATTGGGAGCGCGATGGAACTTAATCGGTGGTCGTGAAGTTCAACACGTGTGGTTGGGAGAATTATAGAGTGCTAACTCTTGCATTGGCAACGGGAGATCACTACGATTCATCAAATCCACGTGAGTATCTTGATCCTACGTCGAGAAGATCGGGCGACCCCGTATCACAAGCTTGCGCAATGCTATCCAAATCATGAATTCATGCCTGTCTCCGGGAAGGGAGAATTACGGAAACTTATAGGGGTTTTTGCTGTTCATGCGTATGTTCAGTAGTTTTCTAAATTAATAAATCGAAGTTCTTTCAAAACCAACAAGCCTTATTTTCTATAAATCATGGAAATGAAATTGATGATAAAAAAGAGTATTAAGAATGAGCTTCAGATTGAAGAGAGGAATTGGTATTCTTACCAGTGTAATTGATGAGCATTTTGTGCATTTTACTAATAACGCTTGCTGAGTACTTTTGTACTCACCCTTGCTATAATCCTCCTTTCTTAGGATTGGCAATTTAGAGAATAGCTATGGACAGGAGGAAGCTACCTGAATGAAATACCGTGGACTCGGATTACAACGAGTACAAGGTGGACACTCCGTGTGGAGTTGTTTTTGAATAGAAAGTAGTTAGAATATTTTCTATCTAAAGATTGTAATAATTAAGCCCTTGAGGTGTTGTAATAAACTGTAGCCCTGCGTGGCGATATTCTTGTAATATCATATTGTGTCTCTAAGTATTATTCTGTTGCAACACTCTGATAGGCTTATTATTCGTTAGAGTGATGTTTTATCGGCTAAAACGAATAATAATCCGTTGACTAGCATTATTACCCCCATGGTAATAATGCGGGTCGTCACAGCTAAACACCCACTTGTCGATCTAGTAATATAATACCCCATCCTTGACACTTGAATATCCATGAACCTTGTCACCCTAGGTAGTGCTATTAATCTCGATAGCTATAAGTCAAATTAAATGCCGAGCAAAGGTCTTGTCTAGAGTCCAGGGCACTAGTTGCCCTGATCATCAATCTTTAAACATGAAAAATTGCTTTGGAATAGTCATGGAATGTAAGTGGTTGAATATTTGCGACAACTTAATTTATGCTTCTCAAAACCCTAAAAACTTGCTATACCTGTCTAGGCACATGGTAAGAGTGGTGGGTGTGGATGTAACATGAGAATCGGTGGTTTGAGGAATGAACCTCCCAGATAAATTAATGACTTAATCCTGTAATGACCTCTCCGTGTACAACAGTGCAATCACAAGCTAGCAAAATGTAGGCTGGGTTGAATAATTTATTAGACCCTCTAGTCATCTTACGGAGGACTGGTGTAGACGGATAGTAAGAATCCAGTATTGAATGGGACATCGGATAGAGGTGACATTGCCTAGGCTAGCGTTTGTGGAGAGAGGAGTCCGACTGCGATAATCTGTGGTAGACAGCCCACACAACCTATGTAAGTAACCCCATAGGGGTGAGATGCTAGAGGGTGGGGTATTGTAAAAGCCTCGTGATAATCTCTCGATCTGCGTGACCAAGGAATTGTGTAGGGCCGTCGGGTTGATTGTCTCTTATGGGTAAAGATGTACAGTCTTTGCAAAGTATAAATTATTCGAACAGCTATGCCAACAGTCAAGGGCGGACATGGAAACATCCTCGAGTTAGTTATATTTCAAAAAACCCTTTGTGGGTGGGAAGAAAACTGTCAAGTGGATGTAGACCTGACTTTGAAATTTTCTGGAGAGACGTACTCCAACGTTGTTAATAAGGTGGAGGTAACCTAATGATCAAAATCTAGCATAGGTGGATAGGACCAAGTAATCGGTGGATGGAACCTACAGCTCTATAAATACTGCACAATTTCAAACTCTTTAAAGCATGTTTGTAAAATGCTAAGTCATAGGAATTTTAATTGTTATTATTACAAATGCCGCTTTAAGCAAATAAAAGAACCTGAGCCATCCTTGTTTAGCCTTGCATCTGTAAGTATATGCATTCTATGTGTTGGCTCATGGAGCACAGTTATTTGTGCTCACCCTCGCTCTCAATCCCCCCTTTAGAGTCCGTGAACCGGGTCACTTTGTCTACTACAAGGACTAGAGTGATGAAGGTGGTGAAGACAATGGATACTAGAGTAGCCTTTAGTAATCTCGCCTCTCACCTGGGTGGTTCCAATATTAGTCAGGTCTTTGGCTAATATCGGTGGCACCTAAGTTATCTCAGTCGGTTGCCTATGGCGGGTTGTGTCTTACCACGTTTGTCTACGCATTCGCTTTCGCTTCTGCACTTTATGTAATGTAAACATTTTTCCTAACGGTCCTATTGTAAACTTTACCTGATGTGGTCTATTTGAACTCTGGTATTGTAATGGTATGGTATTTATCATATATGAAATGATCCGGTAATATACCTGTGAGCACTATCTACTGATCCAAGGAATAGCGCGGTGAGATCACAGAGGATTTCGAGTTGATAAAATCTGGGTCCGACAGTTGGGGAGTGGCATAAGGCACTTATGGGTCGGGTCCAAAAGGGAAAAAAAGATAGGAGTAGACCTGGGCAAGCCCAAGGATAACTTGGTGTTTTGAGGTCTTTTTGAAAATTTGAGATTTGGATGAATTTTGGTTGAACTAGTTTGAATACAAGTTTACTTTGAAATTATAGAAAAACAAGCTCCAAAATTTCTGGAAATTTTTGTGGAGGTCCCTGGTACTGTGAAAATGGTTGTGTAATTTTTTTTAGCATTTTTTCTTCTCTGTATTCTTCTAGAAAAATCTTAGAATGTTTCTTCTTTTTTAATTTAAATTAACTTTATTTAAATAATTTCAAATCATGCTTTAATATTTATTTTCAGTGTCATAAATATATTTGTGAGATGCCGACAAAGTTGGCATTCAATGATCTGCCCATTGCTATAGCATCAGAAAAGAAAGCATCTACCGGGGTCTCATTTTTCCAATGTATACCCTTGATATTATCCAATTTACAGAAGCTTGTGACACAATGGCATGCATTCTAGTAGACTTCGAGGTGGCTGACAGAATAGTAGCATACATTACAAAAGCGAGGTGAGCTTACGTTTGTTCCTCCTATTTGAAATGCTTCCTTCAATTATAAAAAATATATAATGGTATGGAAGTACTTTTAATGAAAAATCTATAGGTATCATTTTTATGTGACAAATGTAAAGACTTTTTTTGTATATTAGTGGTCAAAGTATTAGAAGTATTACTGCATGTGTGCCTCAGGAATACACGCTCACGGCACCTGTAGTTTTCTGCGACAATTGACGAACTATAGTACCGAAAACAGAGATACAGAGCAAAGCGCAGAACACGCCAGAGAACTTTTGTGGTGCCAAAATAGCGCACCTTTTCAGGGTTTTTGTCCTCTCTATTTATACTAAATATTACATCTTAAGGATAGAAAAGCTGCTACCGAATTCAAATTGGAAACGGAAACTATTTCTAAATCTGAACTTCTAACTGGACTTCTGGATCAACACCACAACCAATTTGATCTGACTCGGACTCTGAACGTATACTAGCACTAGATAATTTCTAACAAGTCTTGATTATTTCTAACAAACTCCCCCCTAATCTAGACTTGATTGTGCAAGATCCTTGACACCAATTAACATCTGTATCTCTGAAAACTTCAGCTTGGCAAGTGACTTTGTGAGAATGCCTGCCTGCTGTTCTCCGGATATTTACTGAACCTCAACTTATCCTCTCTCAAGACACTCTCGGATAAAGTGGAATCGTGTGTTGATATGTTTGCTCCTCCTATGGAACACGGGGTTCTTTATTAAGGCAATTGTTGACTTGTTGTCGACATGTAGGGTGACTGCTACAGGAGGGCGCCCCATCACTTTGCTCAACAATTCCCTCAGCCACATGGCCTGATATACAGCTGCTGATGCTGCCATGAATTCTGCTTTGCATGATGAAAGTGCGACGTTCTTTCGCTTCTAAGATGCCCACGAAATCACATTCTTGTTGACATAGAACACCATCGTACTAGTACTTCGTCTGTCATCAATATCATCAACCATGCTGCTATCACTGAACCCAGTTAGTGCTACATCGTCTCCAACTATGTACTCCAAACCATATTTGCTTACCGCCTTTTAGTGAATTACTGTTGGCCTTTGTTGGAAATTAATCTTGATTTAGTATTTGCTTTGAGTAAGTGCTTGCAGTTTCTAGTGAGTTAGTGATTGCAGTTTCTAGTGAGTGAGTGTTTGCAGTTTTTGGTCTTTAGTGTTTGCAGTTTTTCTTGGTCATTAGTACTAGAGTCTTTACTTGTTTTGCATTATAAAAGGGAGAAGAAAATGCTGCAGATTAGTAGTCTTTTGCAGCACCAAAACTTGTGTTAAGATCCATTGTCTCGCGTGTGTTCTAGAGAGAAAACAATGTGCGAGTTCTCTCCAGAAGCTGGGCCAACAATTGGTATCAGAGCGAGGTGCAAGGAGAAGCTCCCTAGCGATGACTCACTGATCGGCGTGATGGCGTGCACAGCGGCACGTATCAGGTGGAGGTGCACAGGTGCTGGCGACGAGTCGATTGCAGCACCGTGCGCTCAAAAGCATGGCGGCGAAGGTTCGTGCAGCCATGACGAGGTCAGGGCGGTGTGCCATAATCGCACGTGACGTACACATTGGGGGTGACGACATGATCGCTGTGGTGTGGCGACGACGAGCGGCGGGTGGGCTGCAAGGCATAAGCGACGTCGACGGCGAATGACGTTCTTCCACCATCAACAGCGCCATGGTGTAAGGTGTCGCGAACACGGCGATGTCTAAATCGGCGGCAGCATCGTCTAAGTGTTGTGGTGCATGTAGTTGAGTCTGTGTACGAATATGAGTGCACGATTGCATTTTGAGTCATTTGGCACAGTAGGAGTGTTGCATGTGTTATTTATTTGGTCGTGCACGTAGGAGGTGTGTTACATACGTGTGCATTTGCATGTGTTGTTTATTTGGTCGTGCACGTAGGAGGTGTGTTACATACGTGTGCATAGTCGTGTCGTGCTCGTGCACGTAGATGTGTCAGTGCATGATGTAATGTGTGTGTGAGTCCTTGTAGTTGTGTCCAAGTTCTCATGTGTGTATGCTCTGATGAGAGTCTCTATCGTCGTCAAGTTGCGTCATCGGCGAAAGACAATTGGAGCTGAAGTCAAAGTCATCGGTAAGGTGTGTCACCGACGGTGAAGAAGTGAAAGACGCCAGTAAGTTATGTCACTGGCGGCATGATCAACAAGAAGAAGGCAAAACTCCTCAGAGATGCGTCAGGAGATCGAACTTCATCTTGTGAGGTTTAGCAAATCAAGATTAGGGGGAGATTGTTGGAAATTAATCTTGATTTAGTATTTGCTTTGAGTAAGTGCTTGCAGTTTCTAGTGAGTTAGTGATTGCAGTTTCTAGTGAGTGAGTGTTTGCAGTTTTTGGTCTTTAGTGTTTGCAGTTTTTCTTGGTCATTAGTACTAGAGTCTTTACTTGTTTTGCATTATAAAAGGGAGAAGAAAATGCTGCAGATTAGTAGTCTTTTGCAGCACCAAAACTTGTGTTAAGATCCATTGTCTCGCGTGTGTTCTAGAGAGAAAACAATGTGCGAGTTCTCTCCAGGAGCTGGGCCAACAGCCTTTCCATATATGTACTTACTAGCCCAACTGAATATGCAAGGTCAGGCTGAGTGTGCAGCAAATACCTAAAACATCCAATAGCACATTGGTATTCAGTTGGATCCATGGGTTCTCCTTCAACATCTTTGCCTAACTGCAATTTTGGCTCAATGGGGTATTTACGTGAGTTGCAGTCCTCCATGCCAAACTGCAGTCCTCCTTGCTCCACTTCAATACCAAGGTAGTAAATGAGAAATCCGAGGTCACTCATCTCAAACTCTCTCATCATTTGATGCTTGAAATCTTGGATGCCTTTAGTCTTTGAACCCGTTACATGAGGTCATCGACATAAACCCCAACAATCAAGATGTTGTTCCATCTTTCCTCGTGTACACGACGTGTACTTGAGGGCATTTTGAGAAGTCAAGTTGCTTCAGACTTCTGTATAACCATAGATTCCAAGCTGGAAGCGCTTGTCAAAGTCCATACAAAGCCTTAAAGAGCGTGTACACCATGTGCTCTTCATGCTTCACCATGTATCCTTTTGGCTGAGCAACATAAACTTCCTCTTGCAATTCTCCATTCAAGAAGGTTGTCTTGATGTCTATATGGTGCACTTGCCACTTGCATTGAGTAGCTAGAGCAAGCAATAACCTCACTGTCTCAATTCTTTCTACTGGAGCAAAAACTTATTCGAAATCGATTCCTTACCTTCGTACATACCTCTTTGCTACAAGTCTAGCTTTATACTTCACCACCTTCCCTTCTAAATCCTTTTTCATCATATAAACCCATTTCAAACCAATGGGTTTGTGCCTTGCCAGTAGATCTATTAGTAGCCATGTTTCATTCTATTCTATTGAGGTGATCTCATGATTCATTGCATCAACCCAATGCTTATGCCTTACTGCTTCTGAGAAGGTTTCCGGCTCTTCCATCATAACTTGCAGCAACTCTTCCGGTGGCATGCTTACTTGTTCTGTCTCTTCATAGATCTCGGTGAGGGACCGAAACTTCTGGGGTGCCTCCTCTGGTGGTGTTGATAATACTGTTCCTGCCAGCTCTGAAGTGGCCACATCGGTTTCTCCAAGCTGAGTTTGATTCAATCCTGATGTCCCCGGCTGGTCCAAACTCAACTGACCGGCAGCTCCGGAGGTGAGGCACTCGTGGGTGTAGAAGTAAAGGGGTCCTCTCCAGTTCTACTGGTTCTGCTACAGAAAATGTGCCCCAATTGTCACAGTTTGTTGCTGAACCTTCACTCCAATCTCAACACTTGTTCTCCTCAAATATCACATCACGGTTTATACAAACTTTGTTCCGGCTTGGATCAAGGAGCTTGTGTGCCTTGCACCCTGCTTCGACACCGAGGTACACCACCGGTACACTCTGATCATCAAGTGTGCTCACACATGCCGATGGAATCTTCATGTGAGCCCTGCAGCCAAACATCTCCAAATGATCCAGCCATGGCTTCTTTCCAGTCCACATCTAGTAAGGAATGGAAGTAGGAAGTGCCTTGGTATTCACACGGTTTAATATGTATATTGCATGCCGCACTGCCTCTCCCCACAATCCTCTAGCATCTTCATACTCTTGAGCATACTCCTTACCATGGACAACACCGTCCTATTTCAGCACTCTACAACACCATTTTGCTGTGGCATATAGGGCGCGGTCAAATGTCGCTAGATACCTTTGATTGCACAGAACGTGTTGAATGCATTTTAGAGAAATTCACCCCCCATTGGTTCCCAGAACTTTCAATCTATAGCCAGTCTCATTCTCTACCTGCGCATTGTACTTCTTGAGCTCCTTGAATGCATTGCTCTTCTCCTTGAGCATGTACACCCACATCATCCAGCTGTAGTCATCGATGAGGAGTAGAAAATACTTATTGACAGCTGCCATCGATGGAGAGATGGGGCCACAAAGATCATCGTGGACAAGTTCAAGCTGCTCCTGGGCTCAGTAAGCTGCCACACTGGGAAAGGGAAGCCGAGATTGTTTTGCAATCAGACGACCCTCACAAATCTAGGTGGGATGATCGATTTTGGGCAGTCCAACAACCAGTGCTTTCTCCCACATAAGTTTGATAGATTGGAAATTAACATGTCCCAATCTGGTATGCCATAGCCATGCTTGATCTTCCATGCTTGCAAACAAACATCCTAGTTCACAAGTCTCCACAGAGGCCTTGTAGAGGCGATTTTGAGAGCATCTGACCTTCATCAACAACTTGTAACTCTGGTCATATAACCACAGGAAGGCATCAAACATGATGACCTTGCTTCATGCTTCTGTTAGTTGACCAATACTAATAATGTTGTTACAAAGGTTGGGAATATAATACACCTCTGTCAGAAGCCATTTCACACCACCTTTAAACTGAAACAATACTATTCCCTTTCCATTGATTTGAATGGAAGACCCATCACCTAACTTGACATGGCCTTGAATGGATGCATTCAGGTCACAAAATTTGTTCCTATCACCTGTCATGTGGTTACTAGCTCCGTTGAAGAAGTACCACAAGTTGGAGCTGACTACCGACTCTCTGTCAGCACGCAGCTGTGGCTGCACATTTTCTTCATGCAGCAAAAACGAGTTTCTGTGATTCTTTGGCCCCTTTGAAGAAGACGCTAGCTCTCTGAAGCTTGTTCTTTGCCGAGCCTACCATTCCAAGTGCGTAAGCAGGAGTTGGCCATCTACCATGTTGTTTGGACGACGGTGGAGATGTTCTTCATACGCATTTAGCCGGGCGATTTCTTCTTCGAATGGCATCATATCGAGGTCAGATTATTGCTCAATACATGCCACCAACTAAAGAAACTTTTCAGGCACAGAATCAAGAAGCTTCTTGACTAATGTAGCATCTTCCAGAGTGGTACTAAGGGTACTGAACTTTGCTGATATGCCACTCAATTTTCTGGCAATTCATTGATTGTCTCTCCTTCCTTCATGCAAATTGATTCGAATTTGCTCTTCAAAGTCTATAGGCATGCCTTCTTCACACGATTGGCACCTAGGTATCGAGTCTTCAAGCAATGCCAGACATCCTTTGCTGATTTCTTCTTTGCGATCTGCAGAAGGATGTCTTCGGGGACAGCTTCGAAGATGAACATCCGTGTCGACTTCTTCTTCTTCTCATCTACAGCCACTCTGACCGCTGGTTCTACTGCCTCCATCTTGATCGCCTATGTGGTACAATTTGACGCTGTTAGCAATGGAATTTCATGCGGCACACCGCCACTTTCCCAACCACAAGTGCTTGGGGTGTGCAGAAGCTCTGATACCACGTGAAGTTTTCGCCTCAGGAATACCTGCTCACGGCACCTACAGTTCTCAGAGACACTTGACGAACTACAGTACAAAAAACAAAGATACAGAGCCAAGCGCAGAACACGGCAGAGTACTTTTGTGGTGCCAAAACAGCGCACCTTTTCAGGGTTTTTCACCTCTATTTATACTAAAGATTACATCTTAAGGATAGAAAACCTACTACCGAATTCAAACTGGAAACGAAAACTACTCTAAATATGAACTTCTAACCGGACTTCTGGATCAACACCACAACCAATTTGATCCGACTCGGACTCTGAACGTATACTGGCACTAGATAATTTCTAACAAGTCTTGATTATTTCTAACAAATTATACAACGTCACCTATTTGGAAAAGGATGGAATGCCAAGTTCATTAATTTGCTCACAATTTTAATTTTGGTACTATATGATAGAGCTGCCTGAGGTGCTCAGCATAAAGCCAAACACGGCAGTCCCCGTGCATTCAACTCGGAGTTGGGACTTCCTTGGACTAGACTACAGCCAGCCAGTTGGATTACTCCATGATGCTAAACACGGAGATGAGGTCATTATTGGGACAGTTGATACAGGTATCTGGCCAGAATCTCAGAACTTCAACGATGGTGACTTTGCTCGCCAATGAGGAAGCTGTCGCAGACCTCACCGGGATGACTAATCACCGGGAGGCCGCGCACCATCCCATCTTGAGCCAGCCACTTCAGGGCATCGAAGTTGAGATGGCCGTAGTGTGCATGCCACAGCCAAGCCTCTTCATCTTGCCGTGCCATTAAGCATACCGGCCTTGCAATGTTCAAGTTGAGCATGCACAGGCGGTTTTTGGCGCGCTTCACCTTGGCAAGTAGTTGACGTTGTTGATCGCGAATCCGCAGCACTCCCCTGTCGATTAGCACCTGGCAGCCACGCTCATCGAGCTGGCCGATGGTGATGATGTTGCTCTTGTGCCTAGGAATGTAGTAGACATTGCTAATCGCCCGGTGTTCACTGTTCTGGCAGGTGAACAGCACCATGCCGCGCCTGTGGATGTCAACCATCGAGCCGTCGCCGAAATTCACCGATCCGATGACGCCCGTGTCCAATTCCGTGAAGAGGTTGTCGTCACCAGTCATGTGGTTACTGGCCCCAGTGTCCAGGTACCACACGTCGCTCTGCTATTCTCCATCGCACCCCAGATTCACCTAGGCGTGCGTTTCGTCGAGCTTGACGAAGTTTAGCGACATCTTCTCGACGTCGTCAGTGAGGGCGCACACCTACGCCATGAGCAGCGTCTGATCCTCATCATCCTCCTGGGTGAGATGGACCTGCTCACGTTGTGGCTGCCTGCAATCCTTGGCCCAATAGCCAATTTTGCCATAGTTACGGCACTTGTCACGACTGACGTTGCACTTGCGCCCTGGTTCACACCTGTCACGTCCGCCGTTGCGGCACCGATTACCCTTGCCATAGCGACGGCCGCTACCACCAGGTCTGCTCGACGATCTCTCGCCGCTCTTCTTCTCCTTGAGATGAGCCATCCATTCCTCCTCATTTAGCAAGAGTTTAGCTTCCAAGGTAGTAATCGGTGGCACCTGTTGCAGGATGCAACGATCATCGGTGCCTTTCAGACGCCCGGTGACCTCCTCAATGGATAGCTTGGAGAGATCGAGCATGGTTTCCATGGTGTAGACGACATGACCAAACCAGGGTGGGACGACGCGAAGGTATTTTTCGACGGCCTTCTGTTCGTCAACGGGTTCGCCGTACTCCGCAAGCTAGCCAACCAGGTAGCTCAACCGAAGTGTGAAATCCTCAGGATCTTCGCCTTCTTTGAACGCGAGCATCTCGAACTCGGTGCACAGCTTCTGGAGCTTTGACTTGCGGACATGATCGGAGCCAATTCGCATGGACTTGACGTAGTCCCATGCTTCCTTGGCTGATCGCTTGATGGCGAGTGCGCGAATCATCTCCTGCGGGACTGCCTTGAGGAGCACCTCGAGCGCCGTACGATCCTCTTGTAGATCGGCGTTGCCATACTCAACGGCGTCCCATAAGCCTCTCGCCTGAAGCATCACCTTCATTACGAGCGACCAATCCGTGTAGTTGTCGCGCGTGAGCATCGGATAGGATGCGCCTCCAACCTCCCGCACCGTCTTCTAGATCACCATGTAGTGGCCACGAGTGCAACCACGACGAGGGACGATCGGCAAGGCCAAGCGCCGCCCTCGGCTTCTGCGGTGCGGCGACAGACTCTGGTCACCATCGCTTGCTGGAGCCGACATTGCGCAGGGATCGAGTAGCCTTGCTCTGATACCAAATGTTAGCAAAGAGATCACGATTTCTCCTACGAACTCACAACGTTGAGGCAAAAACAGATGAAGACACAATATTTTTGTGTTGCCTAATTGCCACATCGTTTGTCTCTTTATTTATAGCAAAACGAAGATCTAAACTTGGAAAAAAACTCCGAAACGGATACCCAAACACACTCCAAAACGATCACGTCGCGAGGACTCCGTTTCGTATTTAACTGAAAGCAACAGATTAAACTAATACTTCCTTCATGCAAATTGAATCGAATTCGCTCTTCAAAGTCTATAGGCATGCCTTCTTCACACGATTGGCACCTAGGTATCGAGTCTTCAAGCAATCCCAGACATCCTTTGCTGATTTCTTCTTTGTGATCTGCAGAAGGATGTCTTCGGGGATAGCTTCGAAGATGAACATCTGTGTCAACTTCTTCTTCTTCTCATCTACAGCCACTCTGACCGCTCGTTCTACTGCCTCCATCTTGATCGCCTATGTGGTATAATGTCACGCTGTTAGCAATGGAATTTCATGCGGCACACCGCCGCTTTCCCTTGTGCCATCGCCGGGAACCACAAGTGCTTAGGGCGTGCAGAAGCTACAATTGACAGCGCACCTGCAGTTCTCAGCGACAATTGACGAACTGCAGTACGAAAAACAGAGATACAGAGCAAAGCGCAGAACACGGCAGAGAACTTTTGTGGTGCCAAAACAGTGCACCTTTTCAGGGTTTTTCACCTCTCTATTTATACTAAAGATTACATCTTGAGGATAGAAAAGCTACTACAGAATTCAAACTGGAAACGGAAACCACTCTAAATCTGAACTTCTAACCGGACTTCTGGATCAACACCACAACCAATTTGATCCGACTCGGACTCTGAACGTATACTGGCACTAGATAATTTCTAACAAGTCTTGATTATTTCTAACAAATTCTACAACGTCACCTATTTGGAAAAGGATGGAATAAGGATTGAATGCCAAGTTCATTAATTTGCTCACGATTTTAATTTTTGTACTATATGATAGAGCTGCCTGAGGTGCTCAGCATAAAGCCAAACACGGCAGTCCCCGTGCATCCAACTCTGAACGTATACTGGCACTAGATGAGGTCATTATCGGGATAGTTGATACAGGTATCTGGCCAGAATCTCAGAACTTCAACGATGGTGACTTGGGGCCTGTAGGCCAAGCATTCGATTCAAATAACAGCAGCATCAGCCACAGTAGACCGTGCTTTCCCAACAGGCAAGAACTACTGGCGCATTACAGAATGGCTTTATCATTTGGACGACGATTGATGGATACATCAAGCTCTGATGTGCAAGGAGCATTATCGAAAAGAGCAAGTGGGAAGACCTGAGTGTGCCGATATTAATCAAGGACTTGACCAATATTTATGTCCTGTTCATAATTCTAAGGTCTGATTTTGACCGATTTTAATTTTTTTCTGATAAATTCTAAGGATTACCGGTTTCGGTTCCGGTTCTGTGAACCCTGCGCCTAACTGCATCCATGTGATGTCTGCAGTGTTTACATTTTATCCTTAAGGGTATACACGCTGGTCCGCTCAGTATAAAAAGGAAAGCATGCAGTTGCATTAGAGCCCTGTGCCGCAATAATAGAGCAGAAAAAAATGACGAGGCTCTCAAAGCTACAAGCTCTGTCCCTTGTAGTGCTCTTTGTTCTCCGCTTTTCGCTGCAATTGCAATGGTCTCATGGGCTTGATCAGCAGAACGAACCAAGACAAGTAATCCGCCATTGCCATCTTCATCAATCTTGCTAATTAACGATGTACAATAATGCATGTTTATCAATCTTGCAATTAATGGTCGCCAGATATACATCGTCTACCTCGGGGAGAGACGACATGAAGATGCAGATCTCGTCACTGCATCACACCATGACATGCTCGCTTCCATTCTCGGAAGGTATGGAGTCCCTCTGCACTGCTACTGCTCGAGACAGACCATCTTCGGCCATTACTTTCGTGATTATGTGGCAGAAAAAGTTGTTAAAAATGAAACAACATGGAAGTGCTTTTGGTGATAACTCTACTCATATAATTTGAACGTCAGTAGTCCTACAATTTTTTTCTATGTTAGTGATAAAACTTTTTAAAAGGTTTACTAAAAATTTTTAAAAGGTTTCTGCTTTCGTAGCCTACGCGCATTCCTTCAGGAATAAAATGAGTCATTTTAGAAAACCTATCCACAACTACAAACACAGAATCCCCCCCCCCCTCTTAGTTCTAGAAAATCCTAAAACAAAATCCATATTAATATCTTTCCAAGGAGCGCTAGGAACTGGAAGTGGAGTATAAAAACCATGTGGATTGAGCTTTGACTTCGCTTTATGGCACGTGATGCATCGTTGAACAAACCTCTCGACATCTCGCCTAATCTTAGGCCAATAGAAATGATTGGCCAACATCGTGTACGTCTTCTCTCTTCCAAAGTGACCCATCAATCCTCCTGCATGAGACTCCTGCGATAGTAGAAAACGCACAAAAGAATTTGGAACGCATAGTTTGTTCATGCGAAAGAGAAAACCATCATGAACATGAAACTTATCCCACCCTTTCCCATTTTTGCAATTAGAATATGGTGCTGAAAAGTCATGATCTGAAGCATATAAATCTTTCAAACTTTCTAGCCCTGGAACCTTTACTTCCAATTGAGTGAAAAGCACATGTTTTCTAGACAATGCGTCAGCTACCACATTTTCCTTGCCTTTCTTGTATTTAACAATGTATGAAAAAGTCTCAATGAATTCGACCCACTTAGCATGTCTACGGTTTAGTTTAGCTCGACCTTTCAAATATTTCAAAATTTCATGATCAGAATGAATGACAAATTCTTTAGGCCAAAGATAATATTGCCAAGTCTCTAATACGCGCACAAGAGCATACAATTCTTTGTCATAAACAGGATAATTCAATTGTGCACCATGAAGTTTCTCACTGAAATATACAACAGGTTTTCTTTCTTGCATCAAAACACCACCAATACCTATTCCACTAGCATCACATTCAATCTCAAAAGTTTTAGTGAAATTAGGTAAAACAAGCAATGGTGCTTCAGTCAAACATTTCTTCAATTCAGCAAAAGCTTTGTCTTGTTTTTCTCCCCACTCAAAAGTAACTCCTTTTTTTATTAATTCATTTAATGGGGTAGCAATGGTGCTAAAATCTTTCACAAAGCGACGATAAAAACTAGGAAGTCCATGAAAGCTACGAATTTGACTAAGATTGACAGGAGTAGGCCAATTTCGAATAGCTTCAATTTTAGATTCATCTACTTCAATTACATGAGTTGAAACAACATAGCCTAAGAACACCACTTTGTTTGTGCAAAAGGTACACTTCTCAAGATTAGCATACAATTGTTCGGTTCTTAGCACTTGTAGCACTTGTCTAATGTGTTCAACATGTTCTTCCAATGAGCGGCTATATATCAAAATGTCATCAAAATAGACTACCACAAATTTTCCAATGAAGTGTCTCAAAACATGGTTCATTAATCGCATGAATGTACTAGGGGCATTAGATAAACCAAAAGGCATCACTAACCTTTCATACAATCCAAATTTTGTTTTAAAAGCTGTTTTCCACTCATCTCTATGTTTCATTCGAATTTGATGATATCCGCTATGCAAATCAATCTTAGAAAAGATAGTAGAGCCACTCAATTCATCAAGCATATCATCTAACCTAAGAATAGGATAACGATAACGAATGGTAATATTGTTGATAGCTCTACAGTCTACGCACAATCTCCATGTACCATGTTTTTTTAGAAACAAGAATGACAGGAACGGCACAAGGACTAAGACTTTCGCGTACATACCCTTTTTCCATGAGCGCTTGCACTTGCCGCTGAATTTCTTTTGTCTCCTTCGGGTTTGTGCGATACGGTGGCCGGTTGGGAAGTGGAGCTCCTGGTACCAAGTCAATTTGATGTTCGATGCCTCGAATGGGTGGTAGACCAGCGGGTACCTCTTCCGGAAAAACATCCTCATAATCCTTTAACACTTGAGAAACCATGCTAGGAAGAGAGGTTAAGTCATTAGTAGAAAGCAAGACATCTTTATACAGCAATACCAAATGCTCCAAAGTGGAATCATCTCATATCACTCTCAAATCAGGCTATCATGACTAGCTTTGTCTCTCCCTCATCCTTTCTTTTTCCACTCAATTTTAGCTTGTGGCTCTCTCTCACCTTTTGTGGAATCACATTATTTTGCTCCTTCCTTTTCTCACTATCTGCTTTCACCTCAACTTTTTGCATGTTATCATGTATGATTTGAGAAGGAGTTAATGGCAGTAGCGTTATTTCCTTATTGTTCCACACGAATTTATACTGATTAGTTCTTCCATCATGAATAACAGAACGATCATATTGCCATAGCCTACCTAATAACAAGTGACATACTTCCATGGACACAACATCACATTCTACAGTATCACGATAAGAACCAATCTGAAAGCTAATATCAACAGTGTACCCAACATTCATGGAACCATTATTATTCAACCACTGAATTTGATATGGATGTGGGTGTTTGTTGTATTTCAATCCAAGTTTAGTGCAAAGTTCTTTGCTAGCTAGGTTATGACAACTACCTCCATCAATAATAACTTTGCAACACTTACCATCTTTACTTACCTGAGCTCTTGTTTGGAAAAGGTTGCAGCACTGTTCATGGTTGGATTTTGTTTGAATGCTCAACACCGAAGGGGTGCACACAAGGATAGGACCGGACTCGGGGTCACAATACCCATCCCTATGTGTTTCTTCTTCTCTTTCTTCCTCATGGCCATCCTCAAACGCCTCAAAATCAGCAAGGTGCTCTCCATCTTCCTCACTAGCAGAGTCATATTCTCCATTGTCAGTTATCAACATTACCTTGTTATTTGGGCAATCCTTTTGCATATGTCCGCGACCAAGACACTTGAAGCATTGGATGGAGCTACTCCTGGCCGTAGAACCAACAAAAGATGATGAAGATGGGGCTAGTCCTCTGTTTGGAAAGGAAGGAGTGGCGTTCTTGGCACTCGGGGCAGCACGTGCACTAGGAGCAAAATTTCCACTAGATGGATTATTTTTAAACGAATTGAAACGAGATGTTGTTTTACCACCTGTTGGTGCTGCTCTAGGCATGTAGGATGAAGTTCTTATTGCCCTCATGTCTTGTTGAACTTGTCTTTCAGCCTTGGTTGCTTGATGTACCAACTCCACCATATTGTTGTAAGGCTGAAATTCCGTGATGCGCTTGATGGAAGGGTGTAAACCAGTAAGGAATTATGCCATTGTTTGCTCTTCTTGCTCATATACATTAGCTCGAATCATCGCCATCTCCATCTCTTTGTAGTACTCCTCCACCATGAGGGTTCCTTGCTTCATTTGCTGCAATTTGTCAAACAAATCACGCTTGTAATGTTTGGGAACAAACCTTGCTCTCATGTGGTACTTCATCTTTTCCCATGTAGTGATCGGAGGGTCGTCATTTCCTCTCCTTTGATTTTGTACTTGCTCCCACCATATGAGTGCATAATCGGTGAATTCAAGTCCCGCCATGTGAATTTTCTTCTCTTCTGAATAATTGTGCAGGCGGAACACCTTGTCCACCTTGAGCTCCCAAGTAAGGTATTCCTCCGGGTCATGTGTACCTGAAAATGTTGGCATGATAAATTTAAGCTTACCAAACTTATCCTCACTTGGACGTTCATCGTCGCGACGACTACGGCGGTGGTAGCCATCGTCGTAGTGAAGAAAGTCATCATCGTCAAAACGAGGTGCTCCTCCACCACGGCCTCCATGTCCATGGCCCCTCCCCGGACCATGGAAGCCACCCCCTTCACCTCTACCTAGTAGGGGTGGACGCATGGCGTTTTCCACCACACGGTCCCGTCTGTGTTGCGCTTCTTGATCACCTCGAGCAATGCCTGCTTCCTCATCTCGTGGAGGGATGCCACCCCCACAATGAACACTGCCTTCCTCTTGTTGCGGTCGAAGTGCGTGCACCACGTCGTTCACAATGTTGGTACGTAGTACATTCATTTGTTGGTTCATCTCAATGCACATGTCTTGTGTGGAGTTCTTGATCTCTGCCTTGAGTTGCTCCTCCAAAGCAGAAGTAGTAGCGGCGAACTCATTGCACAAAGTCTATCAAAACCCCAAACCCTAAAAGAGGGTGCGGTTGCCTACTTATGAGACACGGGAGGTGGAGGGTCGGCCAAAACACATGGAAGCCGAACAGGACTCGATTATAAGGCCTAAGGCCCACTTTGACTCGGACTGGAAAAATGACAAGATTTTTTGGCAGTTTCTGACTAGCTCGGATGGAATTTGGAGGTGAGACTAGATCCATCTGAAAGTAGACTTCAAGAGGTTTCCAACGAGTACTCACGGGCCCCAAGAAACCTTCTGGATCAAAAGTTATGGCCGTTTGAAGTAGACGCTGTTGGGAAGGCCGAATCCGAGTCAAACTCGCGAACAGGACTTGGGTTGCGCTTGACACTTCTATACTTGAGCTCACGTGGTTCTTCCCCATGGTTCCTAAGGACGATTAAATCATCACAAGAATTAAGTAGTATTTCAGTCTTTGAAACATTTGTATGCAAACTTAGGAACGCATTCACCTGATGGTTAAGTTGACATGCTCGCGCTCTAGTCATGTAACATCCCAATTTTTGGATATTCAAAAATAGGGAATTTTTAAAACTTTTCTTGCAAGTTGCTGGTATTCAAATTTGTTCTAAATATTTATTTGGAATTTTCTGGGTTTTTTGTTATGAAACTTTGCAATCAGAAATAATCCCAAGTGCAAGTAATGATCATATAAATACTGAAAGATGTGGAAATAATCTAAAACAAGGAATTACAAATTTTAAACTAATTGCAAAATTACATTTAAATCCAAACAAACATTCAATTTTTAAACTCAAACCGAGAAGCAAAAACTTTCATTTAAATAATTGAACTGGAGATCCCAAAATCTTGAATTCTAAAATTTTGGAAAACCCGAGAGTCAATAAATCCTGATGAAAATTTAAAACTTAAACTCTAGATGTCATGCAAAAATTAAAAATCAGTGATCACAATATGAAACAAAAATCTAAATTCGAAGTCTGAGATTTCAAAACCGAGCTTAAACATTTTTCCTCCCTTTTCCATTCTTTCCATCACCTGTCACTGCATGTGGGCCAACTTTTCTCTTCATTTCTTCTCTTTCCTCCTCTCACTGCCCGTGGGGGCCCCGTCCCTGACTTCCTCTGCCGTGCGGGCCTCCCCCTCTCTCTCTTCTTTCTCCATCCCCCTGTTCTTCTCCTCTTTTCCCCCGTGCGACCGTGCGTGCACTGTTGTCAGACTTTCTGCATGCGCGCCAGTGAGCTATCATGGCGCCGCTCGTCCTGTCCCCTCCGCGCGTTTGCCTCCTCTCTGCTCTGCAGCACTGCCGCCTGCACCGCTCCTGCTCTGCGCCGCGCGCCGGTCCAAGGCCGGCAGACCATCCCCGCCGTGTCGGTATTTGCCCCCGGTTCCACCCTCCCTCGCGCGCACGCCCGGCTATAAGAGCCTCGCCCCCCCTTTGCTTCCCACGCCATCTATTTTTCCGCCCCCACCTCTTTTCCTCCTCCACCCGTGCGCCGGCTGCCACCGGGACTCCACGCCGCTCCGGTCGATTGGGGCCGTCCCCAGCCAATTCCAGCGCCGTGCAACATCCTTATGGAGTCGCCAATCCATCCCCACCCCCAATTGAAGCGGTGGTCAGCCCCAGCTCGCCGGCGCCTGAGCCCACCTCGCGCCGCCATGGAGCGCTGCCGCCGGCTCGCCTGGATCCCTCTCCCGCTCGACCAACCCCGTGGTGAGACTCTCCTATACCCCCTAATTCTCACACTCGCATCAGTCCTCCCTCTTCCCCCACGCCGGCGCCGTCGCATCATACCACCCCCGCGCCCCCGCCGGTGAGAATCGTGCCGAGCCGCCCTGCTTCTCCGCAGCTCCCACCGCGGTACACTGTGAGATCTCCGGCCTCCTAGGACCCCGTTTCATCCATCACCGCCGCCTCTCTGGCCTCCCGGCGCCGGCGACATCGCCGCTGGCTGCGCGCCGCCACTTCCCCTGTTCGGCTGGCTGAGTGCTCTGTTTTGGAGCTCCGTTCCTGTGTCGCCTCTTATCTTCCCTCTGTTGTCACAAACAAGCGGCCGCTCGGTTGGTTAGCCCTACCCATCCGCTACACAGGCAGTCCCGAGTTCGAATCCTATTTCGGCCACCTTTTTGGTTTTACTGCCTTTTAGCCATTTCAATTAGAAAGTAATTAAGGAAAGTTAGAAATTTATCCAAGGTAGCTAATAAATTTAAATAAGGCATGAATAACATTGTTTAAAATTTAATATTAGATTAATTATCATGTATGAATAACTAATGTGCCTTTAGTATTTAACCTAAATCTAAGTAATAATTAAATGCATTAATAAAGAAAAGTGGCTTGGGTTAATTATCCAAATTTTCATAAAGTTATTGGATATCATGTTTAGCTATAAAAATAAGGCCTTAGATAAAAGAATACCCCTAATAGTAGTTAAAAATGTATGCCATAGTATTTAAAATGCCGCCAATAAATAAATCTCAACGGTATATATTCAGTCAACAAGGGTAGTGAAATAAAGTTATGAGTAGCAAGCTCGACCCTATATGAATAGAAGTTAACTAGGACTAAATTATGCCGGATGCTAGATAAAAGAACAAAATATAAAAGACAGTTGATTCTCAGAGTACTGTTAATTAAAAAGGTCATAATTGATATTAATATATAATGCCCTTGGAATATCGGACATTGGAATAATCTCACCAACGTATAATCTGATGGATGACTGATAATCACAAATGAGCAGTAAATAAAAATATACTAAAAATTTACTGTTAAAACATCAGTCAGATAAATAAATACCCCTATGCTTACATAAATTATTGAAATAATCATTCAAAGAATAATTTGCATAAATGGTAAATAGAATCCCCTAGAACACCACCACTTAAATTGCTAGGAATATAGACTCTAAAGATCGACCCAACAAGCTAAACATGTATGTCTGCCCATAAATCTAACGTAGCCCAGGGAACTTCCTTGATAAATATAAAATGAAAATAATAAAAGAAATTAGTAAGCTAAAGTCGGAGTTATGGTAACCTACCATCGACTATACCTAGCCGTCCGCCAAAACAGAAGTAGAATATTCCCATGAATGTTCTTTCATCATAAACATTCCTTAGCGTCTATCACGACAAATCTCCATTAGCCATATATCACCTCATTCCAGCCCTTTTTGACTCCGTCAAATACCCCATGCCCAACCAACCTCAAATCACCCATTCAATCATAGTAAAAGCTAATCAAGTTCCATTGGGTTTATTTGGATCTTTTAAGTTATTTGCTTTTCTTTGGATTCAGACGCTTATTGCGTAGTTAGAAATTGGAGCCCCGAAGAATCAAGGTATCAAGCGAGATCAAGATTGAGGTGAAGATAAAGACCAGAAGCTCAAGACCAACAACGAGAAAGCTTGAGTGAGCTCAAGACCAGGGTAAACCGCGCCAGGCGAGTTAATACTTTGATCATGTTGAACCTACATTTTTTGCAAATTATTTTGTTTTAAATTATCAAACTGCATGCTGTTATTTTATGTGCAAATACATGTTTAATTTAAGATTCTAGCTATATGCCCAATCGCTTGCCTTGAATAATATTACACATCCTTTGGATTACTTGATTATGTGAACTTTGTCGCCCTAGCAAAATTACAATAGTAACCTTTCGAAAATAAGTCCGTAATTTATATGCCATGCTCAGTATTGTTTAGGTACTCATGGGCGCGAGGGTGCCCAAGCATCACTTTTAATCCTGAGAAAAATTGGTTGGGCAGTCATGGTGGTAATGACTGGTGTATGTTGGATATGGTTATTTTATTCCCAAAAACCTCTAATTGCTTATTTATCTGGGCGGATGGTTCAGGGGTATGGTGTATGGGTGCACGAGAGTGTAGTATGTGGTAGAACCGCCTAGATAACCCTAAGGACTGAATCTTGTCATGACCTCCTGTGTAAAACAAGTGCAACCACAAGTCTGTAAAGTACAACTTGGCTTAGTAGATTTACCGGACCCTGAAAGTCATCATCATAGGTGGAGGAGGTGAGGTAGTGCAAGCGGCTGTCTGGGTGACGGCTTGAACAGGACACTCGCAGAGGGTGAAGTTCTGCTGTGGCGTGCTAGCGGTGTGGGTAGCCAGCTGCTAGGCGTTCAGAAGGAGAACATCCCGCACAACCTATGAGACCTGCCGCAAGCGGACCAAGCTCATAGGGGTGAGATGATGGATGGGGCGAGGTACTTTGAACGGTTACTGTGATGGTTGGCTCAACCGCATGACTAAGGAATCGTGTGGGGGCAACGAGCAAACTGTCTCTTGTGGGTAAAGTGTGCAAACTCTGCAGAGTCAAAACTATTCGAATAGCCGTGCCCACGGCCAAGGGCGGACATGGGAACTTAACCAGATATAGTTCTATTTCAAAAAATTTGTGGGTAGAAATGGAAAAGTGGAGGGCAGTGAAAAGCTCTGATTTGAGTTGTCCTGGGTGTCGTCCCAGTGGTAATGTAAGCGGTTATAATACTGAAATGTTAGCATATGGTGCGGATGCCATGTAATGGTGGATGGAATCCGGATCGCTATTATTATTGCTCCTTTACACATTATGTTTTGTGCAAATCTGCTAGGTCTCAGGAAATTTTTATGTATTGTATTTTTAAATAATGAGCATTTTTCACAAAATAAAAGGTCAGGAAATATAGATGGAGTCGTAAGAAAAGAAGAGGGTTGTTGGGGTAACCGCATAAAGTTGTTGGTGGGTTCATGTCAATTATAGTGGTGAAAATGATAGTGTGGATTCTTGGAGAAATAAATTGGTGGAGCCTAAATGAATATATAGGCTAGATAGATGATTTAAATGATTTTTGGAGATTTAGGGAGTGCAAAGGTAATTGCTGGATTACTACACTGATGATTAATATAAATTCTTGTAAGATATTGGCGATAATGGGAATTAATAGGATTGGATTAAATATTACATGGATGAATTGAATTTCTAAGAATATTGGAGGATTCATAACAATTAGTGGATTATAATCTTGATAAAGTGTATTCTAGGTGGATGTATACTAGTGAGTCGTAGATTTGATCATTGATGTTTTTGGTGGAGGTATACTTGTGGATTAGTTAGTGATAGATAATGGAAAATGAGATTGATTATTGGAAGAATGAATTATGGTTTTGAATCAATAATAAAAGGATTGAATACGAATGATTTCGGTGGACTTAAAAGCAATGGTGTTAGTTAATCACTGGAATTTAGAAATGAAGAGTAGATGATTAATAACCACAAGATTGGATGGTTAGGAATTTAGAATACAACAGATATTGGCAGATCTAAAATAAAGGATGACACTCACTGCTTGGAGTCTTAGGCAGCAATTGATTGGTGGATTGGATAATGGAAGATATATGCTGTTTGGAGCTTTAACAGCACGGAATATAGAAAGTGTGGGTTCGGTGGATCAATTAAATGATGTCGCTCCCTGTTAGAATCTTAGATAGCAATCAATATAGAAAGAGTAAGATCGGTGGACTAGTCAAATGATGTCACTCGCCGTTTGGAGTTTTAGACAGCAGTCAATAAAGAAAGTGCATTTTCGGTGGATTAAGTCAATTGTGGCAATTGTTGTGTGGAGGTTTAGGTAGCAACAATAACACTATGGTTAAATAACAATAATGTTGCTAAAAGCGATTTTTGGCAAATAAAATAACCCGAGCCTCTCCTTTGACAAGCCATGCATACTATTTATTTGCATTATGTGTATTGGCTCGTGGAGCACGGTGGTTTGTGCTCACACTCGCTTTCGCGATAAATTCAGAATCAGGAATCAGATCACCTCACCTCAACAACACGACTGGACATGCTGGCAGAGAAGATGAAGATGTCAAGAGCTAGGTCGCGAACCTCCAGTTGGCTGCCTGTGGGCATGTCCTGAAGGTCCCATCTGTGTGCTTCGTTCTTCCGCTGCTGCAATTTAATGATTTCGGCCTAATCGGCCCATGAGTAAGTCCACTATTATATTTACGCTTCCGCATGATATGTACTTTGATATTCAGAACTGTAAACTGTGAGCACTATCTACTGATCCAGGGAATAGTGCGGTGGAATCACAGAGGAATCCGGATTGTAAAATCCCGGTGCCTGACAAGTCATTGGTCCTTGTATCACAGATTCAGTTTGTTGAGTTTGTTGTGGAATCGGCACAGTTGTATCTATGGAAAGGATGTCCTCATCAAAATGCATCGATTCTTGTTTGGTAAATCTTAAAAAAGTTTTGCAGCATTGTAGCGCAGTTAACTTTGTGCTGAATTGGGAGAAGTGCCACTTCATGATCCGTGAAGGAATTATTTTAGGACATGTCATCTCCGAGAAAGGAGTTGAGGTAGACAAGGCAAAAATTCAAACTGTTCAGAATCTACCTCCTCCTAGGAATGTAAAAGGAATCAAAAGTTTTCTCGGCCATGATGGGTTCTACAAAAGATTCATAAAGGATTTCTCGAAGATTACAAAGCCCAACCCCAAACCCTAGAAGAGGGTGCACATCTTGTACACACCATGAGATTTGTGATCACGTGGCCTTCCATTGATTTGATGGCTGCTTGGTTGAGACTTTCTTGGACGCATATATCTTAGTTCCTTGCTCGCATGGACTCTCATCCTCTTGACTCGTGACTGGTTGGACCTTCTCCACTTGATCTTCCGTTGCTTCGAATCTGAGAAGGCACAACATATTTGCATTAGGTAGTATGCTATTCTCATCTAACGTAACAAGACTCTCTAAGAAACAAAAGTACCTGTTGTTGAAGTAGTTTAGCTGTTGCTCTTGTCATAGGACCTTTCGGAGCCTCATCACTATCTTGTCATGCACACTTGGAGTGGACGACGAATGTGTAATAGAGATGTCCTCATCAAAGCCTCTTACAAACCTGCTATAGAAGAAAACACCTTTCATCTTTCATGAAGTGCAGGCACGCATTTCTCACTCTGAAGAAAGCACTGATTTCAGCACCCATCATTCCACCACTAGATTGGAACCTTCATTTTGAGATCATGTGTGATGCTAGCATTTACATTGTTGGAGCAGTTCTTGGACATCAGAAGGAAGGGAAGTTACCACTACGGAGAAGGAACTCTTTTAATAGGTGGTTAACTATAATGAACACACTACGATCAAGTACCTCCCGGCCAAGAAAGAAGCCAAGCCTAGGTTATACGATGGATATTGTTGCTGCAAGATTTCAACCTAAAGATTCATGATAAAAAGGAGATAGAGAATTTAGTGACAGATCATCTCTCACAAATGCACCAAGAAGCTATAGAAGATATGAGTGGGTCTATCAATGACTACATTCAAGATGATAGATATTGTATAAAGACTCCTCGTCCACACCGTGGTATGCTCCTATAGTAGAATACAATGAGCACAAACGGTTTGGTCAAGTTTTCACCAAGCATGACCAGTACAATGTAATTCATCAGAGCAAGCACTACTATTAGGACAATCCAAATCTCTATAGATTTTGTGAAGATGGATTTCTAAGAAGATGCGTCCCAAAAAATGAATAGAAAGCCATCCTTGAGAAGTGTCACTCATCACCACATGGAGGTCATTTTTGAAACTTTCGCACGACAAGAAGGTGCACAGTAGTGGATTCTATTGGCCAAGCATGCATAAGGATGCCTATGAGTTTGTCAAATGATATTCATAATAGATAAAAAATAATTTAATAATTGTGCAGGGAGTGCACAAATCGAACGCCAACAACTCCCCCACACTTAGCCTTTTGTTCGTACTCGAGCAAATCTTACCTAAAAGATAGGGATTGACACTGAAATCTAAGTTGAACAATGACTAAAATTGGACGTTGTTAACTTTGTTCCAGGAGAAAACGCACACATCGCAAATAAACTGAAAGAACACAGGACAATTTCTGAATTTCTCTATTCTCTTGCTCCCCCTAATTAAACTGGTTACAAGTTGATGTAGACGAGGTGCCCGATCTTTCGATGAGATTGATAACAATCGATTTCAGTGGAGATGACCCTCACGATCCGACTACAACCGTACGACGACGCTTGCACCTTAGCAATCGCTGAACCAACTCCGAGATGTTATTGATCTAGTTGGAAGCGCGATCAACCTGAACACGAAATTCAATCCCTGCGAGCAATCGAAGAACTAGCAAGAATAAGATGTCGGCAATCTGATATTGCAAATAATATTGAAGCATAGATGAAAACAAAGTTGGGATTCCGAAGCTGTCTTGACAGGTGGTCGTCCGACACAACTGAAGAACAAAAGCTTGCACAATGGCTAAACCTAAACTTAACGAAATCCAAGTCATAGCAAGGGAGGTGGCGGCTCCTTTATAGGGAGAATGACCAGGGGTGGCATCCAAGTGCACGCCCTAGGGTTACAAGGCCCATGGGCCCAAGTGGTGGTGGCGCAGCACCCTTTTTGACTCGGACTTAGAAACCAATATGGACCCTTTTGATGATTACGGCTGGCTCAGATGGAATTGTTATATGAGGTTGGATCCGTTGGAAAGTAGACTTCATAAGCTTTCCATGAAGTACAAAAACGTCCCAAACGGAGTCTGTATGAGGAAGTTATGCCCGTTTGAACTTGGTACCATCGCAGCAGTCCGAATCTGATTCCAGAACGTGTCCAACTCGAATTCGTGCTTGACTTGGTCCCAAGTGACGTGGTGACATCCGTTATTCCTTCCATGCATGTCCATGAATCCATGTTCCTTTCCTTCATCCTTTCCTAGGTTCCTAAGCACAATTAAATCACTTGCATTAGGTAGCGATCTATTCTCAGTAATATATGAACCTAGGAATGAATTCACCTGGTAATTAAGTTGACAAGCACGAGCTCGAGTAAGTGGTCCTTGCAACACTTGCTGTGGATGAGTTGTATCCACGGAAGGGATGTCCTCATCACAAGTCTTCTCAATATGTAGGCTAATACTCTTCTACTAGCATACGTATTCGAACTTCAAGTTGGGCATAAATTTAACTTGAGTTACATACGGAGACGAACTCTACTATGTCTTGGAATCCAAGTCAAGATTACTATCACGGGTTGAAGATTATGACTACTACAGTCGAAGGTTTCAACTATGCAAGTGGTCAGAGATCTCAGCTTCGGCAGCGATTGAAGGTCTCAACTTTGACACGCAGCAGTCAAAGACTTTGACATGGTAGCTAATACGTGGTCGCCCGATCTTCTCGACATAGGATGGATACTCACGGGAGTCTTGATGAATCATAATGATCCTCCAATGCTAGTGCAAGGGACGAACACTCTTTTATCCGCCAAAATACACTCATGTTGATTTCGCCGACCACCAAGCGAAGATCTATCATGCACCCAATTCCCAGCAGAAAGGCTGAACGATCTTGATTGAAGAAGACACTCCTAATTCCCTAAGGAATTTCGGCAGCAATGCTAAACTCGAAAACTTTAGTAGATTGATTTGTCTCAAACGTGGTCTACCTCAAACAAAGGGAATACAAGGGGTTTTATAGTGCTTCCCCGAACTCACGCAAGGAAAGCTTGGCTGAATCAATCTCTAATTCGGTCAAGGTTTCCTAATCTAATTCTTAAAATTTAGCAAGTCTGTTTCCTTCAATTTCGGGCTAAGCCCCTATCCTATTACAAAACCGAGATTTGAGGTGGATTCGGTCAGCTTTTGGGAACGCAGGCCACATCTTGCGCACACCATGAGATTTGTGATTACGTGGCCTTCCATTGATTTGATGGCTACTTGGTTGAGACTTTCTTGGACGCATATATCTTAGTTCCTTGTTCGCATAGACTCTCATTGATGAGGACATCCCTTCCATGGATACAACTCATCCACATCAAGTGTTGCAAGGATCAATTACTCGAGCTCGTGCTCATCAACTTAATTACCAGGTGAATTCATTCCTAGGTTCATATGTTACTGAGAATAGACCGCTACCTAATGCAAGTGATTTAATTGTGCTTAGGAACCTGGGAAAGGACGAAGGAAAGGGACATGGAGTCATGGACTTGCATGGAAGGAATAATGGAGGTCACCACGTCACTTTGGGACCAAGTCAAGCACGAATTCGAGTTGGACTTGTTCTGGAATCAGATTCAGATTGCTGCGATGGTACCAAGTTCAAACGGACATAACTTCCTCATACGGACTCCGTTTGGGACGTTCTTGTACTTCATGGAAAGCTTATGAAGTATAATTTCCAAGGATCCAACCTCATCTTGAAATTCCATTCGAGCCGACCGCAATCATCAAAAGAGTCCACGTTGGTTTCTGAGTCCGAGTTAAAAGGGTGTCGTGCCACCATCACTTGGGCCCATGGGCCTTGTAACCCTAGGGCATGCAGTTGGGACGCCACCCCTGGTCGTTCTCCCTATATAGGAGCCACCGCCTCCCTTGCTAGGACTTGGATTTCGTTGAGTTTAGGTTTAGCCATTGTGCAAAATTCCGTTCTTCAGTTGTGTCGGACGACTACCTGTCATGACAGCTTTTCGGGATCCCAACTTTTTTTTCATCTATGCTTCAATATTATTTGCAATATCATATTGCCTACATCTTATTCTTGCTAGTTCTTCGATTGCTCGCAGGGATTGAACTTCGTGTTCAGGTTGATCGTGCTTCCAGCTAGGTCAATAACATCTCGGAGTTGGTTCAGCGATTGCTAAGGCGCAAGTGTCGTCGTACGGTTGTAGTCGGATCGTGAGAGTCACCTCCACCCAAAATCGATAGTTATCAATCTCATCAAAAAATCGGGCACCTCGTCTCCATCAAGTGGTATCAGAGCCCAAGGTTGCTCAGTGAGCACTTCCAGTTTACCATAGATTAGATTGTTTTTCTTTACCTAGAGTACAAAAAAAACCCAAAAAAACAAAATAGCAGTAGATCATCCTATCCAAATCAGTCTTAGCCTCGCAATTTTTTCTTTTCAGTACATTGCATTGTTGAACTTTCGGTTGCATCGTCGTGTCCTTTGCTGGTCTTAGTGTCTAGTTTCTCTAGAGTTTCGAGTTCTGTTCACGTGTTGGTCTCACCGTTGCGGTTGGATTCGAACTGTCATGGCGAGAGAAGAAAAGGAGGAGGACTCAGTTTCTAGGAAGGGCTTGGTCTCGGAGCAGGACACGATTTCGGATTCAATCGCGTCGTGTGTGTGGAAAAAAGAAAAAATAGAGAAGAAACATAACTTTTGCATACGACCTCCGATTGAGGCGTTTCTTGATCTGGAAAGGAAACGAGGAGATTGAGTTTGGGAAATCTGGAGATTTTAGATCCGCGTAGGCATCCAGGCACACGCACAGAAACTTTGACCCCAAAAACGTCGTTTAGGGCCTCGAAACGGGCCTGCAAAACGAGAAAAATTCAAGTTTCTCATAATTTGCTCAAAATTGACAAATACATTTTGCAAGTGATTCTAAGATTCCTCATGGAGATAACACCCTTTTTCGAGCTCCTGAACTCCGTGTGTAACGTCATCTAGTTTCTTTCTGCGCGGTGTATCCGTTTGTGTTCTAGGCTCGCGTCTCTACTACGGTCTAGCCTAGGACCAGCACCAACCGGCGTTGAACGATTTTTCAGCTTGCATTTTCTGGATTGATTATTGCTACTCCTTGCTACCAAACTTGAGCCTTCCTAGCTACACCTTTTCTATACCGTACAGGTTGAGCTTCACATGGCAATCGCTCCATCCAATCTTCGCAGATATATTGTCATCGCTGGATGCCGATCGCTCCTGTGTGCTTGGTAAGAATTCGATAGAAGGTTTGAGTGCGAGCGACTTTTGAACCACCATACCCTAGTACTTGTTAGGGACGCATTCTTGTGTTTTTGCTAACAATGGTAGGTTTGGAGGGTTTTCAGATCAGGATACATCTCATACTCCTCGTACGATGGGAATCATACAACATTTCACACGCGAAATGAATCTTCGTATGGAGGGCCTTGAGGAGGATGTCAGGGTCACAAATGAGCGACTTGCTCAACTCGAGGGCGCCCAGATTGAGACAAACACAACGCTCGCTGTGATGGAGAGAGCACAAGGTGTCACTAACACTTCTTTGGCGGATATTATGGCGCGCCTTGAGGAGATTGCCCAAGCTTCGTCTGTTGTTCCCCCTGCTACGACGGTAGAGGGACAAGACGAATTTGACTATGTGGGTGATACCGAGGCCGAGGGCAAGGCTAACCACAACAACGATCGAGCTCATCGACAATTGCGTTTTAACCGACAAGGTATGCAAAGAGAACCCGCACGACGTGAGGTACGTGACCACGATGATGCTTTTGCTAAGGTTAAATTCACTATGCTCTCTTTTAATAGTAAATATGATCCTGATGGTTATCTTGATTGGGAATTAGCTGTTGATCAAAAATTTGCTTGCCATGACTTTCCCGAGAATAGACGAGTTAGGGCTGCTACTAGTGAATTTACCGACTTTGCTTCTATTGGTGGAAAGAACATTGCCGTCAACAACCCAACAACATACCTAACACTTGGGAGGGTTTAAAATTGCTTATGCGCCATCGATTCCCTCATATTATGCTCGTGATTTGTTAAATAAACTGCAACGCTTACAACAAGGTGCAAAGTCTGTGGAAGAATACTATCAAGAATTACAAATTGGTATGTTGCGCTGTGGGTAGTTGAGAATGAGGAGGCATCAATGGCTAGGTTTTTGGGAGGGTTGAATCGAGAAATTCAAGACATCCTTGATTACAAAGATTACAACTCCATTACTAGATTGTTTCATCTTGCTTGCAAAGCTGAGCATGAATTGCAGGGACGCCAGACGAGGACAAGTTCTAATTCTTTTGCAGGTCGAACGAGCTCATGGACAGCACGCACCCCTGCTGCCCCGGCCGCTGTGACACCACCACCATTATCCTCCAACTCCAAGCCGCAACGTCCTACTACTTCAAATTCAGCACCACGAGCTTCCACAAAAACATCATCAATGCCATCGTTGCAAAGGCTATGGACACAATTTTGCGGGACTGTCCAAACAAGCGTGTACTGATTATACGCGAAGATGGAGCGTATTCCTCTGCTAGTGATTTTGATGATGAAACATATGCTATGCTTGCAAATGACCCTGTAGGACATGATGATGAATCTGATCATGAGGAGGAACATGTTGGCACCGAAGATGCCGACAAGTATTTGAGCATTATAGTGCAACGCGTACTAAGTGCTCAAGTGTCTCGTGCCGAGCAGAATCAGCGCCATAATTTGTTCCAAATCAAGGGCGTTGTCAAGGAACGCTCGATTCGCATAATTATTGATGGTGGGAGTTGCAACAATTTGGCGAGTATGAATATGGTGGAGAAGCTTGCTTTGCCGACCAAACCCCATCCCCACCCATACCATATTCAATGGTTCAACAACAGTGGTAAGTTGAAGGTAACACGGATGGTGAGAGTACATTTTTTATGGGTTCATACCATGATTATGTTGATTCCGACGTTATTCCTATGCAAGCTTGTTCATTGTTATTAGGAAGGCCTTGGCAATACGATACTGATTGTGTACATCATGGTAAGAATAATCAATACTCTCTCATGTTCAAGGGAAAGAAAATTGTGTTGTATCCTATGACTCCTGAACAAATTGTTAAAGATGACCTTGCTAGAGCTAGAAGAGAGAAAAGTCAGAAGAATACTGAGAGCGAAAATCAGATTATAGCAAAAGAGCTTGAGCAACATAAAAAGAAAGAACCTAAATATGTTCATGACAAGAATAAACAAATTAAATTGAAAGGCGCTTGTTTTCTTGCTACCAAATCTGATATGACTAAACTGGATGCTAGTAATTCTGTTTGCTATGCATTAATTTGCAAAGAAGCTTTGTTTTCATTTGAGGATATACCTCTTCTTTGCCACCTGCTGTCACTAACATTTTGCAGGAGTACAAAGATGCCTTTCCAAAGGACATACCGCCGGGGCTACCACCGCTTCGTGGGATTGAGCATCAAATTGATTTAATCCCCGGTGCATCATTGCCCAACCAAGCACCATACAGGACCAATCCAGAAGAAACTAAAGAAATTCAGCGCCAAGTTCAAGAGTTGTTTGATAAAGGGTATGTGCGCGAATCTCTTAGCCCTTGTGCTGTTCTGGTCATTTTAGTACCAAAGAAAGATGGATCATGGCGCATGTGTGTGGATTGTAGAGCAATCAATAATATCACCATTAGGTATCATTATCCTATTCCTAGGTTAGATGATAAGTTTAATGAATTGAGTGGCTCTGTTGTCTTTTCTAAGGTTGATTTGCGTAGTGGTTATCATTTAAAAATTAGGCGATGAATGAAAAACGGCATTTAAAACTAAGTTTGGGTTATATGAGTGGTTAGTAATGCCTTTTGGTTTAACTAATACACCTAGTACCTTCATGAGACTAATAAATGAGGTTTTGCGTGCTTTCATTGATAGATTTGTGGTGGTTTATTTTGATGATATACTGATATATAGCAAATCATTAGAGGAACATCTTGACCATTTACGTGTTGTTTTTAATGCTTTACGTGGTGCATGCCTATTTGGTAACCTTGAGAAGTGCACCTTTTGCACCGATCGAGACGCGTTTCTTGGATATGTTGTTACTCCACAGGGAATTGAAGTTGATCAAGACAAGGTTGAAGCAATACAGAGTTGGCCGACTCCTAACACGGTCACACGGTGCGGAGCTTTTTAGGACTTGCTGGGTTCTACCGCCGCTTTGTGAAGGATTTCAGCACCATCGCCGCACCATTGAATGAGCTTACCAAGAAGGGCGTGCCATTTGTTTGGGGCGCTGCACAGGAGAACGCCTTCACCACAATGAAAGATAATTTAACACATGCACCTTTACTCCAACTCCCTGATTTCAATAAGACATTTGAACTAGAATGTGATGCAAGAGGAATTGGTTTAGGTGGTGTGTTGTTACAAGAAGGTAAACCTGTAGCATACTTCAGCGAGAAATTGAGTGGGCCTAGTTTGAACTATTCTACTTATAATAAGGAGTTATATGCACTCTTTTGAACTTTAGAAACTTTGCAACATTATTTATGGCCCAAAGAATTTGTTATACATTCTGATCATGAATCTTTAAAGCATATTCGAAGTCAAGGAAAACTGAACCGTAGACATGCAAAGTGGGTTGAATTTATTGAGTCTTTTCCCTATGTCATAAAACACAAGAAGGGAAAAGAGAATGTTATTGCTGATGCTTTGTCTAGGAGTCATACCATGTTATCACAACTTGACATCAAAATTATTGGATTAGAGACTATTAAAGAGCAATATGTGCATGATACTGATTTCTCGGAAATTCTGTTGAATTGTAAAGAAGGGAAAATGTGGAATAAATTTGTCATTAATGATGGGTTGTGTTTAGAGCCAACAAGTTGTGCATTCCTGCTAGCTCCGTTCGTTTGTTGTTGTTACAGGAAGCACATGGAGGCGGGTTGATGGACATTTTGGTGTGAAGAAAATGGAAGATATACTTGCTGCTCATTTCTTTTGGCCAAAGATGAGACGGGACGTCGAGCGCTACGTTGCTCGCTGCACTACATGTCAAAGAGCTAAGTCACGACTTAATCCTCATGGTTTATACATGCCCTTACCTGTTCCTAGCGTTCCGTGGGAAGATATTTCGATGGACTTTGTTTTAGGATTGCCTAGAACAAAGAAGGGGAGAGATAGTATATTCGTGGTGGTTGATAGATTTTCTAAGATGATCCATTTTATACCATGTCATAAGGGCGATGATGCTACCAATATTGCTGATTTATTCTTTCGTGAAGTTATTCGTTTGCATGGTGTGCCTAATACTATAGTTTCAAATCGTGATGCTAAATTCCTTAGCCATTTTTGGAGAACTTTATGGGCTAAATTGGGGACTAAGCTGTTATTTCCTACTACTTGTCATCCCCAAACTGATGGACAAACTGAGGTTGTGAATAGAACTTTGTCTACAATGCTTAGGGCTGTGTTGAAAAAGAATTTAAAAATGTGGGAAGAATGCTTGCCTCATATCGAGTTTGCTTACAATCGTTCATTGCATTCTACTACAAAGATGTGCCCTTTTGAAGTTGTTTATGATTTTGTGCCTCGTGCTCCTATTGATTTAATGCTTATTCCATCTTCGGAGAAATTGAACACTGATACTAAACAGCGTGCTGAATTGATTTTAAAAATGCATGAGACAACTAAGGAGAATTTAGAGCGCATTAATGCTAAATATAAACTTGCTGGTAGTTAGTGGAAGAAATATTTAACTTTTGAACCTAGGGATCTTGTTTGGTTGCACTTAAGAAAAGATAGGTTCCCTTAATTGAAAAAATCAAAATTGATGCCAAGAGCTGATGGTCCTTTCAAGGTGATACGGACCAACTAAGGATTAGTTGATGCATAGGGATGGCCCGATCTTTCCTGGTACGTTCAGCGAGGTTCCTTCTCCTTGTCTTGACGCAGCCAACAATCTTGATAAGGGCAATTTGCACTAGTATGCAAGTTGCACACTAGAAGGAATCCACCGAACTCCCCAAACCGTGAATTCAGCAAGAAGACACGAATTAGAAGAGATGAAGGCACGCGAACTTTATGAGTAACTTTCAGCTTACCAACATTGTGAAGCCATTGCATATAGTATGGCTTAGGATGACGGCATGTGGTTAATGAGAGTGCATCAACCACGTCCTTGCTGATAACATTGTTGTAACTTCCACCATCGATTATAAGCTTGTGCCATTTGCCTTTGATCATGCATTGGGTTTGAAAAACACCACGTCACTGCCCCTTCTCAATAATCAGCTTATTGTCACCATTCACCTTATGAGTCATCAAAGTTGAACCAACCTCACGATCACAATACACAACTTCTTGCGGAGAATCATTGAATTTCTCATCGTCATGTTCAGATTCCTCGCTTTTGCCCTCCGTAACATATCCCTCATGTGTGAGCAACACCTTCCTTGCATTTGGGCAATCCCTCATCATGTGACCCCTGCCCTTAGAAACACTCAATTTGACTTGTTCTAGCAGTGGAGAAAGTGCTAGAATCAGATTTGAATGCCTCCTTGCCAGCTGAACTTGTCACCTTAGATGCTTCTTTAAACGGAGTTCCAACCGATTTAGTGGATGCAACCGGCTTAGAACTTATGCCTCCTTCGCCCTCTTGCTGATTTGGGTGCCTCAATGTTGATGTATTAGTTCGGGCAACCTTGGGATGGTTGTCTTTTATTCATTGTTCAGCACGCTCTGCTTGGTGAAGTAGCTCTTGTACAGTGTCGTATTGCATCAAATCAACACGATTCTGTACATCGTCGTTCAGCCCTTCAAAGAATCTTGTCATAGTAGCCTCCTCGGACTCACAAACTCCGGTACATATCATGATCACTTGCATCTCCTGATAGTATTCATTCACGAACTTGGAGTCTTGATTCAACCGTCGTAGCTTTGTATGCAGTGTGCGTGTGTAGTATGTTGGTACAAAACGGTCCCTCATGGTTCACTTCATCACCTCCCAAGTGTGTGGACGTTCACCTGCACGGTTCAATTGATCCCACCAAATAATAGCGTATTCGGTGAACTCAATCGAAGCAACACGAACCTTCTTTTCTTCAGAGTGGACGATGAATGTGTAATAGAGATGTCCTCATCAGTAGCAGTGGAAGAGTTTGACACCGGCTATGGTCGAAGATCCTAACTACAGCTATGGTCAAAAATTTCGACATCAGCAGTAGTCAAAGATCTCGACACATCGGCGGTCGAAGGTTTTGACACATCAGCGATCGAAGACTTTGACACAGTAGTGGTCAAAGAGTTGACGCTGGCTATAGTTGAAGAACCTGACTACAATTGCGGTCGAAGATTTCGACATCTACAGCGATCGGAGATCTCGACACGGCCACGGTCGAAGATCTCGACACATCAGTGGTTGAAGATCATGATCATGCCAGTGGTCGAAGATCACCACCATGCCAGCGGTCGAAGATCATGACTTCGACTGCTATGGTTCTCTTCTCAACTTCAACTACTACGGTTTTTTTTAGTTTGACTACTTTAGTTCTCTTTCAACTATGATTACTTTAGTTCTATTTTCGACTTTAATTACTTTAGTTCTCTTTTCAACTTTGAGACTTTACTTTAGTTCTCTTTTTGACTACGATTACTTTAGTTCTCTTTTTGACTTCGATTACTTTACGAGGGAGGAGCTCACCGAAGACAATGATGGCTCACGAGAAGGACTAGAAGAAGCTAGCATTGGAGACCTCATTAGCGGCGAAGGGGTCCACAGCGACAATGTTGTCCGGCATCAGAGAAGCTACAAAAGGGTGCACATGAGCTTGCTTGCTACATGCGAAGATACGGGTAAAAGGAATCGAGGTACGGCTCATCAAAGAGAGAAAGTCTTATGGTGGCGTCCTGCTTGGAGAGGAATTAGAAGAAGGCCTAGCTCGAGTGATCCACTTAGTGTTCCATTGCATAGAAGGTCAATCAAATGAGTAGGGTGCTCAAGGAAGAGGTAGGCACATTGTGAGGAAGTTGGCAAGAAGAGAAGCTCATCAGAGTAGCTAGCACATGGTGGCATGCTTGCCAGCATCACATACGACTTCAGTTTCTCAATGTTCCATAGAGCAGAGTGCTCAAGGATCATGCGCAAGAGACCGAGAGGGCGCATGAGCTGAGGAGAAATGGCATGGTTGTGGGGCTTTATAGGAGTGGAAAGGCTAAGGGCTGGGCGCGAGTTCTCGCAAGCGTGGTTAAAAACTCACTGTGGAATGTGAGGCGCAGATGGGGAGAAGGGGGAAGGTATGCGTCGCATTTAAGGCGATGGGTAGGAGGAGTTGGCAGTAGAGGAGAAACCACAGGCATGGTGTCTAAACCCAGGGGCAGCTCGAGCCACGACCATGGCAGAGCTGGCAAAGGCGCGTGAGGTGGAAGACGATCTATGCGATCAGGCCCCACACGGCAGGGAGAGGGTAAAAGATATGAGGTGTGCTGGGAGGTTTTGGGCATCAAATAGACTCACCAGGTGTATTCAAAAAATTATGAAGATCTTTGCGAATGCTCCTGATATAGAGTTAATGATTGCGTAAGTTTTCAGGGTTTTACCTTGTCTTGATTTTTCTAGAAAAAATCTGAGAAGAATTCTTATTGAATTTAATTATACTTATTTGATTGGATTCAATTTGATTTATATTTCATGCACTTTTGTTTTTTAAAAATCAATTTTTCCAAAGAAACTCCAGTAAAGAGCCAAGGAAGAGCAAATGCATGCAAAAATTTTTAAATTACCCTCATTTTTATATTCACTAGGATTTCAGGATGTTACAGGTAACTAAGCAAGGGTGAGTACAAAATGTACACCGCAAGTTACACCAATAACATAGTTAATGCATGCATGGATATTATCAATGGAAGGTATAATATGGTTATTTGAGCGTAAAGCCAATTCGACAAGTAAATAAAATAAATAAATGTAAATTACTGAACTTAATACAATAAGTAAATAAATCAACTTTTTAATCAAACTAATACAGTTAATATATGTCCAACCTAACACTAACCTATCCACAGTCATTCCACCCAGACCATCTTTTCCAAAAGATCTCATAATCTTTTATTTAACCAAGTTTTTTTAAAAATAATCTAATCCATGAAAAAAATTTAATCTACGTGCCTATGACCGTAGATACAGCTATCCAGAATAGTATTATACACTCTACAGAGGTTGTACAACTTTACCCATAAGAAATAATCAACTTATAATGTCCGTCTGACACACTTCCAAAGGTGTGCGACTAAGAAAATATCATAAGAACTTTACAATATGAAGTCGTCAACCTGGTTGTGCCTTGCTAAAGTTTCACTACAATATAGAATCCACTAAGTTGGGGACCCCACTTTTGCCATGTGGGACTTCCTGTGGCCCTGCCATGCCTATATTCCAGCTATAGGGAAACCAAGGTTAGGAACTGCAAATTAGTTAGACAGGTCCATCCCATACTAGACTTGTGGTAGTACGATGTGGCTTTATAGTAGTAGCTAATAGACTGGTCCTTAATTAACTTAGACAAACTTTCCACATGCCCCTTGTGCCACTAAGCACTTGCTACCTAACCATTTGCCTAAGTTTAAACCATGTTCATATGATTTTTAAATATTTCATAAGCTTTCTTGATTCACCAAAGTCACATTTTAATAAACCATATTTCATGTGATAAAGGTTATCCCAAACGTAGAATCATTTTCTAAGCATGCCTAAGATTTGCTAAAGTTTCTAGTCAATATTAATGCAGTACCTAGAGTTTTATCCTAGAGTGACAACATATTTGGTTGACCAATGTCAATTTTGGCCATATATAAGGAATTGGGAATTATCTAAAGTTTAAATAGGAATTTAATCTAAGCTTTAATAAAAATAATCATGCATAACAATTCCAAATAGAATATAAATAATTTGGAATATTGGCTTCAACAAGATCAATGGTGCAACTTGCCTTGCTCTCAGGTCTAGTTGTGAGAGTCATCAACATAGTAGAACTCCTCGGAAACATCATACTCTACACACAAAAATAACTAGAACAAAATAAACCCAAAGCAACTCTAAAAATGGGTAGGCTAGGATTTCATATGAATTTAGAAAAAAGAATGGGTTTAATTGGAGCTAGAATGGAGGAGAACGAGCTATCGGAAGATTTAAATCTAGGAAAACACTATTTTAGCATTTTTTTGGATTTAGTTTTCTAAAGGAAACTGGATTTATGATGTTAGGAAGGAGAAATGATTTTAAGCCAAATTATTTTCTTGAAGGAAAATGGCTAAGTCATTGACATGTGGACCCATGATCTATGGACTGGGTCTACAAAATAGGGATACAGTCCACGGTGGACCAGGCTCATTTGCTGACTAGGTGGGCCACATGTTTGATGAAGGGGCAAGTGATACAGGGTCGTCTGATCTTCTCAACATAGGATCAATGGTAATCACGTGGAGCTTGACGAATTGTAGTGATCATCTGTTACCAATACAATGGACTAGCACTCCATAATTCACCCAAGTCACACATGTGTAGATCTTCACTGACCACCAAGTGAAGATCTATCATGCTCTTAATTCCTAGTGGAAATATTGAACAATATTTGAAAGAACTCCCAATTCCCCTCAAGTGGATTTGGCCAGCACTTGGAAGAATGAGAGTAGATGCAACTTGCAATCTGTTATTTCTCAAATAAAAGTGGTATAAGGGATACGATGGGGAGGACTGGTGTATCCCTGAGTACCTCCCCAACTTACACACACACAACTATGTCCTAGGGCTGACTGGAGTCATGCTCGGCCAAAGAAACCAAGTGGGACTCCCTTTCGGTCTTGGTGACCGAATCAAACATCTATCCTAGAGTTCAGACTCCCTTAAAATAATCTGGTTCGGACTAATTAGCGAACGAATTTACAAGACTTTAATTTCGGCCATGATCTTAGCACAAAGACCATGGGATGCTTCTCAATTGCATGCACCGGTTGTTTAGAGGTCCTCTAGAGAACCGGTCGGTTCTTGAGAGAATTTACAAAAACCAGGACTCTTTCTTGTTGTGCACAGCAAAGCTTCACTCAGATTGGGATCTTGGTGCTGTGATCTCTCTTCATGCGGTTGTACCTTGCCTCCATGTGGATGGGCTTCACTCCTTGTACCTTAGGCTTTCCCTTTTGTTCTACCGCATGGGCTTTCCCCGTTGGTGGCTTGGGCCTTTTCTCCTTGGTTCTTGACCGCATAGACCTCCTCTCCTTGAGGGTCGCATGGGCTATGGTGGCCACATGGGCATCGTTCCCTTGCTTTCCTACGGCCCTGGCAACAAGTGTGCACCATCTTCTCTGTGCTTCTCCATTGCTTTGGCCCTGGCCACTCTCTCCTCCTCTCGGTTCCAAAGTCTTCACATTTGTCAAACTTAAGAATGCACAAAGTATTGGCATGAGATAGTATACAATTCTCATAAAAAGCATAAAGAAACTTATTAAGGAACAAATGCACCTACTGACTTAGAAGTTTGGCTCTTGCTCTAGTCAGTGGATCTTTAGGCACATCATGAACATTATCCTCATGCACACTTGGAGGGTTAAAAGATGTGTAGTAATGGGGATGTCCTCATCATCCCCCTTCTTAAAAAGGAGTCGTCCTCGACTCTGTATCTTGCTCAAAAAATGGCAATAAATTAGCAACATTAAAAGTAGTACTTACCCCATAATCATCACATTGAAGCTCAATTTTGTAAGCATTATCATTGATCTTGTCAAGCACTTTAAAAGGACCATCACCACGAGGCATCAACTTAGATTTATGCTTGTCCCAAAAATGTTCTTTGTGAAGATGAACCCACACCAAGTCACCAAGTTAAAATAACATCTTTCTTTTCTTTTTTGCCTTGGTAGCATAAGAATGTACCTTCTTCTCAATTACCTCTTTAGTCTTCTCATGGAGTTCCTTCAGAAAAATCAGCATGCTTCAAAGCCACCATATTAGCAAGTTCATGACATGAAATGGCAGCAAATCAAGTGGCATGATCAGTTTGAAGCCATACACCACCTCGAATGGACACAATTTAGTTGTAGAGCACTATGCAAATTCCACATATGGCAGACAATCCTCCTACTTTTTAAGTTCTTTTTTATCATTATTCATAGCAGCATAGAAAGTGTATTATTTTGTGGGTGACAAGTTATTGAAAATAGCAACTGATGTGACCACGCCACCAACACATACGACCTAACGGCCAATATCAAGATTGAACTAAAGGTGAATTCGTTTCGTCAACTTCAACACATTTTAAAAGAGAATATGATGCTACCTAATGATGAAAAAATATATATTTGTAGTACCACATCACTTTGGAACCAATTGAAGCAAGGGTTCAAGTTGGACAGGTTTCGGAATCCAATTCGGCCTCCAGATCAGTTCAGGTTCAGCTTGACAAACTAACTTCAAACGGCCATAACTTTTGATCCTGAAGGCTTCTCGGGGCCCGTGAGTATTCGTTGGAAAGATCTTGGAGTCTACTTTCAGATGGATCTAGTCTCATCTCCAAACTTCATCTGAGCAGATCAAAAACTGTGAAACAAGTCACATCACTTTTCCAGTCCGAGCCAAAGTGGGCCGAGGGCCTTGTAACTTAGGCTATTTGGGCTGGTACTGTTTACATGAACAGTACCACGGCTGTGTGAACAGTAACCAGGAATAGTACCACATCCCTTTTCATTAGATAAGTGTGGCTTCCCCTCCCTTATTTAAGGAGTTCGCACCCCATTAGTTTTCCTGGGGTTTTTCTTAAGAGATTATTCTGTTTAGCAGTTTTACCGCATGTTCGGTTGAGGAACCCAACTTGTGAACTTAAATATTATTCGCAATTTCAGATTGCATCTTAAACTCTCTTGCTTGTGTTCTCGATTCGTTTGCAGGAGATAGCCTTCTTGGCGAGGTCAACCGTGTTCGGCACGGTTGATAACTAACGGAGCAGTGGTGTAGTGATTGCGAGGGGTTTGATCTGTTTTGGTCGGAGCCTTTGGATCATCAACATCAAGATCTCCACAATCGACTTATCAGTACCTCTCGGAAGATCGGGCCATCGTCACTTCAGCAACTTTGTCTCAGGCTTGGCCCATAAAGTCTCTCAAAAGTAGCTCATAAACTTGACATCACAATCTAAAATGATTGTTCTTGGCATGCCAAATAATATCACGATTTTCCTAAAAAACAAGTCAGTCATATGCGATGCATCGTCGCTCTTATGACAAGGAATTAAGTGTACAATCTTAGATAAACTATTCATTACAACAAAAACAAAATCCCTCCCCCTCTTAGTCATAGGCAGTCCTAACATAAAATCCATGCTAATATCTTCCTAAGGTGCACTAGAAACTGGAAGTGGAGTATACAAGTGATGAGGCAATGGGGTCCCGATCTTCCGATAGGATGATAACTATCGATTTTGGTGGAGGTGACTCTAGCGATCTGACCACAACCGTACGACATCGCTTATGCCTTAGTAATCGCTGAACCACACTCCAAGTTGTTATCAACCGTGCCAAGAACGCGGTTGACCTGACCACGAAGGTCTATTCCTGCATGTAACCGAAGAACACGCAAGAACAAGATAACAAGCAATCTGAAATTGCAAATATATATATTGAGCTCAAAAGGTGGGATTCCGCAGAGGTTCTTTACGGTTGGTCTAGTCGACACAAGCGAAAAACAAGAGTTTTCACCATGGAAAAACTAAGCAAACGAAATCCAAGAAAACTAGAAGGGTGCAGCCTCCTTAAATAGGGGTGGAAAAGCCGCACAAAACTAAGGAAAAAGGGGTGGTACTATTCATGGTACTGTTCACGTGAATAGTAACCCATGAACAGTATAGGCCTATGAGGGGGGCACCTCCTGATATGGGGTCGCCCGATCTTCTCGACGTAGGATGGATACTCACGTGAGTCTTGATTAATCGTAATGATCCTCCAATGCCAGTGCAAGTGACGAACACTCTTTAATCTGCCAAAACACACTCGTGTTGATTTCGCCGACCACCAAGCGAAGATCTATCGTGCACCCAATTTCTAGCGGAAAGGTTAAACGATCTTGATTGAAGAAGATACTCCTAATTCCATAAGGAATTTCGGCAGCAATGCTAAACTCGAAAACTTTAGTAGATTGATTTTTCTCAAACGTGGTCTCAATTTTACAAGGGTGGTGGCTGTCTTTTAAAGAGATACAAGGGGTGGAGAGTCGGCCAAACACTTGGAGGCTGAATAGGACTCGATTACAAAATCCTAGGCCCACTTTGACTCGGACTGAAAAAGAGACGTGAATTGTTTCGCAGTTTCTGATCGACTCATTGGAAATTTGGAGGTGAGGCTAGATCCATCTGAAAGTATACTTCAAGAGTTTTCCATAGAGTACAAGAACACCTCAATCGGACTCCGTTTGTAAAAGTTATGGCCGTTTTAGTAGGTGCCTATTGGGCTGTCCCGAACCGAATCCGAATTGAGTTCTGAGTTGAATCCGAGTTTGAATTTGGTTGTACACATGGGAGGTCCAAATTGGGCTTCAAAATCTTATCCAAAACTTGGGCTTTAAGTTCTTGGGCTTCTCCCCTTTTGCTCTCCCACTGCATGGGCTTCTTTCCTCCTTTATTAGCTGCATGGGCTGCTTGGCTTTCTCCTTTCCATCCCTATGGGCTTTGAGCTTTTTGTTCTTGGTAGCAAATATGATTACCCTCCTTGTGCTTTTCCATTACTTTGGCCCCGGAATCATCATAATATTTAAACCTAATAATAAACAAGAATTTGGCATAGTATATCGTTCCCATGAATAGAAGGAAATTCATTAAGAAACAAATTCACCTGACAATATTTAGTGTAGCTCAATACTTATTTCCAGCGAAATAATGTATTTGACTGAAAAGTGGTAAGCATGTGCGTATCCGCATCATCTCCCTTTGGGCCCAAACATTACAAGGCCCAATTTGACACAAACAGGTGACGCAGCACATTCTTTGAGTGATTGTGGGAAGCACAGGAGGAATTTGGAGATGAGTCTAGATCCATTGAAAAGAGAACGAGAAAATCTTTCCATCGAGTACTCATGGACCTCAAACGGACTCCGTATGTGAAAGTTATGCATATTTGAAGTTGGGCCGTCAAGCTGAATCCGAACTGATCTGGAAGCCGAATTGGATTCCAAAACGTGTCCAAGTTGAACTCTTGCTTGAATTGGTGCAAAAGTGATGTGGTGCTTTATTTCAATCTTGATATTGGGCGCTATGGTCGTATGTGTTGGTAGCGTGGTCACATCATCCTCCCCTTCTTGATAGAAAACCGTTCTCGGTTATAGCATATGTGTAGCCTCACGTATTGCATGATCTTCATCATAAATCTCGGTACATAATAACAAATGCAACAAACTCTCATTATGTAATATCATAAGTTCTTTATCAAACAAAGTAAAACCTCTTTGAAATGAGCTCACCTGATAATTTAAGTGATGCGTTCGTTCAAGGTTCGTTCAAGGTTGCATGATCTTCGACATGTGCAAAATTATGAGAATTTAGATTAGCACATGGTTCGTTCAAGTCAACACAAGGAATATCAAAAGATTGCACTACAGCAGGTATATACTCGCAAGGTTGCTCTATGTCTTGTTGTAGCACCAAATCAGTACCTTTGTCATTATCGTCCTCATCAGATACTGTAGATACCTCAAACTTCTCCTCTAATGGTATAAAATGTACCAGATTATCTTTCATCTCTTTAAGCATCTCGGCGGTATCTGTAGATGGAGTAGGAGCCAAAACAATGTCAGCATTTTCGGTTACCTTAGGTGGCACCTCGCTTGTGACCGTGGGTGGTGGAGGTACAAAACGGCGTCGCAATTTCTTCTTCATCTCCTCCCATGTATACATGTAGTGGAACTCGAGATTCGCCTACCAATGTTGAACGTCACCAATTAGTGCCGTCCTTGCCATGCTCATCTTCTCAAAAGGATCAAGATCTTGTCTTTCAATGTAGCTATCCATCATAGTCATCCACAAGAAGTAGTCCGACTGATACGGACCAACTAAGGATTAATTGATGCGTGGGGATGGCCCGATCTTTCCCGGTACATTCAGCGAGGTTCCTTCTCCTTGATAAGGGCAATTTACACTAGTATGCAAGGTGCACACTAGAAGCAATCTACCGAACTCCCCAAACCGTGAATTCAGCAAGAAGACACGAATTAGAAGAGATGAACCTTGTAGATTCGATGGGTAATCTCAAGAATCTCCTATTCTTGCCTTGCACCAACTCAGCAAACTCCAAACGGGAAAACCTTGCAATCACGCAATCTGGCCACCAACAACCATCATGTCGATTTTCTCCTTTATTTCACAAGCATAAAAACTTATCATATCATAGCCTAAGTTACAATGGGGTTAAGGCCCTAGCCTTATATTTGTGCACAATGCACGGCCTTGACTAAAACTCACGCACAACCTGGCCTAAGCCCGAAACAAACTCCAATACGAACTAAAAAGGAAATACCTAAACTGCTACCTCTGAATTCTCTCTCAATTTGCGATGTGACCATGAGGATTCCGTGGCTGGCACCTCATTCATTGTATGGTGCATGAAAATAACTTTCCAATGAGTCCAAGAACGCCTAAATCGGACTCCGTTTGTGAAAGTTATGGGCATTTTAATGTTTAACTTCCTGTCTAACCCAAACCGAATCCGAATTGAATTCAAATCTTTATAGGTTTCCTTTTCTTGTTCGAGGGGCTTCCAAATCCATTTGGAACCTGAAAAAGGAGTCTTTCTCATCCTTTGGAAAGCAATGGTATGGTCGGATTTTACCCTTACTTGTATTGCAATACTTGGACTCTCTATGTTTGGCAAGTCTCGCGCGTCTCTCCAGACAGCCCATGCAGCAAGCAATGAAGTTGCCATAACGTTGTGTAGGAAGGTCCAAATCATGCGTCGTTTGATTCGTTGGAAAGTAGACTTCATTAGCTTTGCAAATATGTATTTTGTATGCATTAGAAACCTTAGAATTGGTGTTGCATTCTTCATGAACATTGTGGACAGAACTGCAATCACGAGAACTTGATTGATCTTATGTCTTCCTATTTACCCAAACTAGCTTTCTTTCTTTACCATCCACACCTCTAATTCCATGCATTGTTGGCTTGTTTGCATTACGCAAAGGAGGAATCACATAAATATCCGCACGAACTAGGATATTCTTCATTCTCCCATAACCGATTGCTATTTTCTCCTTACGCAATTCAAAGCTACTAAGCCTTGTAACTTCAGATTGAATGGGTGAAGCACAAATCAATGTAGTATTCACACTCTTGGCCACGTCACCGACGACGTACTCTCAGCGGTGAGTGGCAAGATATACACCGGTAACTGTTTCCCTTCGAGTTCAAATCTGCTCGCGATGACATCATAATCTACCAATTTTCTCAAGCCTGTCATTGTTAGTAGAAAATAAGGAAACAAATCACAAGTAAATATTCCTATCAACTACAAGGATATGGAGGCTCAAATCAAGTCACGCATGTCTCAAGCTCTTACCAAATTCTTACAAGTTCTTACCAAAGCAAACAGGTGGTGCAACCGGTGGCTGGTTCGTGATAACTCTGACTTAGGTGATTGGTATAGCAATTGCCAGTACAGCAAAACTAGTTCAGTTAGTAGAAAAGTGTAGCTTGGATAGGCTATGTATTTTGTAGCAAAGGAAAACAATCAATTAATTTCAGAAATTGCACAGAATTGAATTATAGTTCGTATCTAGCACATAGCCTATGTTGCTGATCAACCAAAGATGGAAGAAGGCTAAAATAAGTGTATGGCACTGTATAGGAGTGGTAAATACAAGATAATTCAATTGAATGCAATCTGGAATTGAAGAACACAAGGATTGATGGAAAACAGAAAATTGAAGATTTCAGTTCACTAGACAGCACATCGGTACTTTGGCCATAACTTCTTTTCAGTTGTCTATTTTCAATGATTCTTTTTTTCTCTATTTTTTGTCGGCTTTCTGTACAACTTTTGTTTTGGGGCCAAGTTCTGGAAACCGACTGAAAAATTTGCACAAAATTCATAAGTGCCAGCTGTTGCAGATTCAATTCAGAAATTTGGGACAACTTTCACCACAGATATCTTTTAACTGGCTTGCGGGAATGAAGCAAAATTTTACGGAAAGATGGACAATGAAGTTATGAATCTAATGGAGGTGGTCTCACTAAAAAAGGATCACGGAATCAAAAGTTATTGCTTTTTTGGTGGCGGCTACAGAGAAAAGAAAAATCAGCCGAATTGGAATTAGGGTTTGGGGTGGGGGATTTTTTGTTTTGTTTGGATTTTTATAGGAACAAAGACATGACCAGCAACTAGACAATGCTAAGACGGACACAAATTTAATTTAGCAAACCAAAACTAATAGATTGAAAGGCACAACGGGGTTTGGACATCGAGAATTAACTCTTTTTGTGGGGCAATTTTTTCTGGACTATGGGAAATAAAAATCAATCTACTAACTACGGATACAAAAAATTCCTACTGGTCAACTGAAGCTCTGATATCAACTGACGAGGCGATGGGGTCCCGATCTTCCGATAGGATGAAAACTATCGATTTTGGTGGAGGTGACTCTTGCGATCCGACTACAATCGTACAACGTCGCTTGTGTCTTAGCAATCTGAACCACACCCAAGTCGTTATCAACCATGCCAAGAATGCGGTTGACCTGACCACGAAGGTCTATTCCTGCATGCAACTGAAGAACACGCAAGAACAAGATAACATGCAATCTGAAATTGCAAATATATAAATTGAGTTCAAAAAGGTGGGATTCCACAGAGGTTCTTTATGGTTGGTCTAGTCGATACAAGCGAAGAACAAAAGTTTTTACCATGAAAAACTAATCAAATGAAATCCAAGCAAACTAGAAGGGTGCAGCCTCCTTAAATAGGGGTAGAAAAGCCGCACAAAACAAAGGAAAAAGGGGTGGTACTATTTATGGTACTATTCACATAAATAGTAACCTGTGAACAGTATGGGCCTAGGAGGGGGCACCTCCCCTTTGGGCCCAATTTGACCCAAACAGGTATGCAGCACCTTCTTTGAGTGATTGCGGCAAGCATAGAAGAAATTTAGAGATGAGGCAAGATCCATTGGAAAGAGGACGAGAAAAGCTTTCCATCGAGTACTCGTGGACCTCAAACGGACTCCGTATGTGAAAGTTATGCACATTTGAAGTTGGGCCGTCACGCTGAATCCGAACTGATCTGGAGGCCAAATTGGATTCCAAAACGTGTCCAAGTTGAACTCTTGCTTGAATTGGTGCAAAAGTGATGTGGTGCTACAAAAATATATATTTTCATCATTAGGTAGTATCATATTCTCATTTAAAATATATTGAAACTGAAGAAATGAATTCACCTTTAGTTCAATCTTGATATTGGGCGATATGGTCGTATGTATTGGTGGCATGGTCACATCAATACATTAGCTACACCATTCTCTTTATCTTTATAGTATTTAACAATGTACAAAAATGTTTCAATGAATTCAACCCATTTGGCATGTCACGATTCAACTTATCTTGAACTTTCAAGCGTTTTAAAGCTTCATAATCAAAATGTATGATAAATTTCTTAGGCCAAATATAATGTTGCCATGTTTTTAGGACACACAATATCATATAATTCTTTATCATAAACAAAAAAGTTCATTTGAGCACCACTAAGTTCCTCACTAAGGTATGCTACGGTTTTCTGTTCTTATATCAAAACACCATCAATACCTATTCCACTAGCATCACATTCAACTCAAAAGTTTTAGTGGTATCAAGTAAAACAAGCAATGGTGCTTCAATTAAGCACTTCTTTAATTTAGCAAAAGCTTTCTCTTGTAATTCCCCCTATTCAAAAGTAACTCTCTTTTTAGTTAATTCATTTAATGGGGCAACAATAATGCTGAAATTTTTAACAAAATGATGGCAAAAACTAGCAAGGAGTTGGTGGCTTTCTTCGGTTGGTGTGCACAGCAAGAACAAAAGCCCAACTCACGTGGCCTAAAAGCCCACAACGGTGCATCAAGTCTTGCCGAAGCTATGAGATTAAGCACATTGATTAGGTTATGTGTTTGGACCACATTTTTGTTTTAGCATTGCTGGTTTCGGTTTTGAGTCCGTATAGGATTGTGTTTTGGATATCTTGGCCAAACAGGATGCAAGTCGCCATTAGGCTTGTGAGCCGTTGATCTGTGGGTGCGTGAGTTAAATACCATGGTCCCCCTTTTGTAATGATAGACCATAGAAATCAATCTATTATTTTTAAAGAGCTATACGCTTGTTCTTCCTAGGAATTGGGCGTTCTCAACCCTATTGTTCTTGTGATTCCTTGTGATTTGCTGTTCTAACAGTGGTTGGCGCCATCTGTTCGTCAGGTTGCACAGATCCAAGTTATCATCATCGATCCTACGTCGTGAAGATCGGGCGCCCCGTATCACATGGAAGCTTTAAATTTGACAAACATTAATAGGGGTAGGCCAATTTTGTATAGCTTCAACTTTAGGTTCATCTACCTATATTCCATGAGCTAAAAAAACATAGCCTAAGACACCACTTTAATAGTGCAGAATGTACACCTCAAGATTTGCGTACAAATTTTTCAAATTGAAGCACTTCTAACACATTTCAACATGTTCATCCAAGGTATGGCTATATATCAAAATGTCATCAAAATTGACTACCATGAATTTTTCAATGAAAGATCTCAAAACATGGTTCATTAAGTACATGAATGTACTGGAATATTAGATAAACCAAAAGGCATCACTAACCATTCATACAATCCAAATTTTGTTTTAAATGCTTTTTCCATTTATCATCATGTTTCATTCTAATTTGATAACAACCACTACACAAATCAATCTTAGAGAAAATAACAGAGCTACTCAATTCATCAAGTATTCATTTAACCTAGGAATAAGATGACGATATCTAACAATAATATTATTGATAGTTCTACAATCTACACACATTCTCCATGTACCATTTTTCTTAAGAACAAGAATAACAAAACGACACAAAGACTAAGACTTCGCATACATACCCTCATTAGTAGAAAGTAATGCATCTTTGTATAGTAATACAAAGTGCATCAAATTGGGATTATCTCTCATTTCTCTCAAGTCAAATTTTGTGGCTGTCATGACTAACTTATTCTCTCCCTCACTCTTTCTTTTTCCACTCAGCTTTGGTTTGTCGCTCTGTAGGGACCCAGATATTAACATCCGGATTCCTCTGTGATTACTGCACTATTCCCTGGATCAGTAGATAGTGCTCACAGTTACAGTAATGAATATCAAAATACATATCATGCGGAAGCGTAAAATTTAATAGTAGACTTACTCATGGGCCGATTAGGCCGAAATCATTAAATTGCAGCAGCGGAAGAACGAAGCACACAGGTGGGACCTTCAGGACATGCCCACAGGCAGCCAACTGGAGGTTCGCGACCTAGCCCTTGACATCTTCATTTTTTCTGCCAGCTTGTCCAATCTTGTTGCTGCGGCGCAGTGATTTGATTCCTGATTCTGAATTTTGTCGCAAAAGCGAGCGTGAGCACTCCGACCCCGTGCTCCGCGAGCCAATACACAGAATGCAAATAAATAGTATGCATAGCTTAACAAAGGAGAGGCTCGGGCTATTTTATTTTGCGTAAAGTGCTTTTGAATACAATTAATTAAAAAGCCCTATGACTTAGCAATTTTGGAACAAATCATAATGTACAAGGAAATGCATTATTAATATCGATTCAGATTCCATCCACCGTTACATGGCATCTGCACCATATAGCAATTTCTTCAGCGTTATAGCCGCTTAACTTACCACTGGGACGACACCCAGGACAATTCCAAACTAGGCCTTTCACTGCCCTCCACTTTTCCATCCCACCCACAAAACATTTTGAAATAGAACTATATCTGGTTAAGTTCCCATGTCCGCCCTTGACCGTGGGCACGGCTATTCGAATAGTTTTGACTCTGCAGAGTTTGTACACTTTCATCACAAGAGACAATCAACTCATTGCCCCACACGATTCCTTAGAAGTGTGGTTGAGCAGACCATCACAGTGACTTTTCAAAGTATCTAGCCCTTTTTCTCATCTCACTTTATGGGCTTCTCCCACTTGCGGTGGGTCCCATCTATGCGCGGGATGTTCCCCACAGCCACTAACGCAGCCGGGCTCCCCTCCCCGCAACGTTAGGACAGCTGGGCAAACTTCACCCTCCACTGGTGTCCCTTCAGGCCCCCTTGCCATAGCTTAACACTTCTATCCTCTACCGGTGAGATGAGTCCGGGGTTTCGATAAGTCTACTTAGCCAAGTTGTATTTTACAGACTTGTGGTTGTACTGTTTTACATGGGTTGACAAGACAAGATTCGGTCCTTAGTGGTATCTGGGCGGTTCTACCACAAACCCACTTTATGTATCCACTGCACCACACTCACACCTTCAAACCAATCCGCCCAGATATTTAAGCAAGTTTGGGGATTGTGGAAGTGTAAAATAATCATATCAAATATACCAGTCATTATCACCATGACTGCCCAAACAGTTTTCTCATTATTGAAATTGATAATGATACTTGGGGCATTTCAGCGCCCCCTGAGTGTATATGCAGTACTAAGCATAGCATATAATTAGGGACTTATTTTCGATATGTTATTATTATATTTTTGCTAGGGCTACAAGGTTCACACATTCAAATATTCCAAAGGAGGGGGGTAATATTATTCAAGGTAACATTGGCATATAACTAGAATATCAAATTTAGCATGTATTTGCATAAAAATAACAGCATGCAATTTGTTAATTTAAAACAAAGTAATTTGCAGAAAACATAGGATCAACATGATCAAAGTATTGACTCGCCTTGCGCGGTTTTCCGTGGACTTGAGCTCACTTGTAGCTTCCTCTTGAGCTTCTATTCTTCATCTTCACTTCACTCTGACCACGCTCGATCCGTGGAATCTTCAGGACTCCGGTTTCTAATTACGCGACAAACAACTGAATCCAAACAATTGCAAATAACTCAAAAGCTCCAAATAAACCCAATTGAACTTGATTAGTTTTTATTATGATTAAACGGGTGATTTGAGATTGGCTGGGCACGGAGTATTTGCCGGAGTTGAAGAGGTTGGAGCGAAGTAATGATTGGCTAGGGAAGATCCAAGGAGGGTTTATAACGACGAAATATGCTCAAGGATATTCTTCTTAGAACGCGAGGATGGCTAAACCAAGCCGATTTTAGAATATCGTGGTTCGACCTTTGACTTAGTAATTCTTTTATTTCTTTTACATCTACTTAGGGAGTCCCATGAGGCAGGTTAGTGCTATAAGTTGGAGTACAAATCTAGCTGGGTATTATTTTATTGAGCGCTAATATTCCGGGCTTATACTATATACGCGATGTATACAAATTTGATCTTATCGGATTAACTCATATTACTAGTAATTTGATATGTAACATTTTATGCGACCTTAATTAACCGTGTTATTAGTTAAACATTTACTTCAGATTGTTTACATATATTGGTCAGGTCATTTTAATGTATGATGGCCTAGGGCCATTATATTTTAGTAACTGTATATTAATGTGACCTTTTGATCTGGAGGTGCTGTGGAATTTTTCTGGTAGTGATATTTTACCCCTAGGTATTTGTCATACGTTAGTCTTAACTTATTTATGGCCGATGAAGTATGTTACATAAAATTATATTTCACCATCACTACTAATTCAAGGTTGTCATTCATGATTTTATGATCGGTGGTATGGCAATGATGATGTCTACATTCCTAATAGGGTTCAAGGTGAATGCAAAATATTTACTAATATGTTTACTAATGGACTGCACACATATCCTCTACATTCCTCTGATTATTTTCTTTTAATTAAAGTTCTTGTGATATTTAGACATTTACACAAAAAGAACCAGCTTAAATTTTCAGGTTTTAGAGTAAATAATAATGGCACATTAATTATGCATATATGGTAATTAACCAATATTAAATCTTAAACAATTTCATTTACAGCCTAATAAGATTTGTTGGCTAATTACTTTGATATGAGCTTAATTGCTATTTTAGTCTAACTAAGGTTCATGTGATGTTTGGGCATTTATACTAAAAACCTTCTTCTACTAATATCCCTTTACAAGTTTTCAAACTTAAATAGTAAAGGTACATTAATTTCGATAACTAATCCCACATTTAGACCCTACATAATCTCTTTTACATTCTAGTTATATTTATCAATTTCTCTAAATCATTCTTGAATTCCCTCTGATTTTTACTAGCTGAAATGGCTACAAAGAAAATGAAGCAAAACTGAAGAAAAGATGCAGCCGATGGATTTGAACTCAGAACCTGCTGTGAGTGTGTGAGGCGCACGCTGGTGACCAACTGGACGGCGGCTGTTTTGTGATACAGATGAAGTATCAAATTAAAAGAGGCAACTTATGGCTGGGGAAAACAGGGGAAAGCCAGGCCAGCGGGGAGCGGCCTTGCCGGCGGCGGGCGGCGGTCGTAGGGGCGTCGGTGACAGTCAAAATGGAATCCCGCAGGGAAGAGAAAGCTCCTGGGGGCGGCACGATGGTCGGGGCAGCGACGAGGTGGACAGGAGACGGCGCGGGGCGGCCGATGGTGAGGCTGGAAGAGGGCGGCGGCACCGGCGTGGGGGAGAGGATAAATCGACGAGCGCTAGAGCATGAGGGAGGTTAGTAGAGCTTACCCCGGCGGTTGGCGTGGTCGAAGAGAGGCCGGGGTGGACCGGCGGTGTGAGGCGGAGTCGGGTGGCGGTGGCGCGCGGTGCCGGCGAGCTGGGGTGGGGGAGAGGCTCCGGCGACGGTCGGCAGAGGTCCGGGGCGCTGAGGAGTCGCTTCCACCGCGAAGAATCGAAGAGAGCTCGGCTGTGGAGGGATCGGCGGGGGTGGAGGCACGTTCGGCCGGCGGTGATGAAAACCGGTGATACGTGAGGCCCTGTACACGAGGATCCAATTAACTTGGTGAGGGAGTAGAGGGGAAGCAAGCACACGGTATGAAGTGGTTGCCTAAGCCGAAGCTTCAACGGGTGGCCAGAATCGCACGGGGGCATGGCGGCGGCCTGCGCGCAGTGAGGTAACGGGAAAGAGGAAGGAGGCGTCGAGAGCAATGGAGACCGGGGTGACTTATAACGTGGAGGGGAAAGCGTTGCAGCAGGCTCACGGGCGGGACCGAGCGACGGGGGAGGTCCGCTGGGCAAGAGCCGAAGGCGCGGAGCTTGGTGCTGCGCAGAGGGGGCGGCGAAGAGACGGCACGGGAGCAGGGGCTGTGCAGAGCAGAGGGCATGCAGGAGAGGAGAAATGAGGCGACGCGGCGCAAAGTCCGCCATGGAGCGGGGAATAGAAAATGGGGAGCTAGGCAGGGGCAGCGGCAGGCGCATGATGGCGCGCCAGGGGGAAGGCGTGGAGTTCTCACAGCCACGAGAAAAGAAGAGGGGAGGCGTGCGCACGGGAAGGAAGGAAAGAAAGAAGAGGGAGAAGAGGCGCAGGGCATGGAGCCAGGCGCTCGGGCCCGCTGGCAGGGAGGAGAGGCGCGGTGGGAGGCAGGGAGAGGGGAGAGAGAGAGAGAGAAAAAGAGTTGGGCCCACCTGTAAATGAGGGTATACAAAAGAAAGGGTAGAGGGAAAAGAGAAGGAGAAATATTTGGCCTTGGTTTTGAAGTTTCAGATTTTTAATTTAACCTTTTCGTTCCATGTTTATAATTACTGATTTTTGCATGACATTTAGAATTTAAGCTTTGAATGTTTAGTTATTGAATGAGAGTGTCTATTATTATTATTATTATTATTATTATTATTATTATTATTATTATTATTATTATTTCCTATATTGCTAAACTCCTCCTTGCACAATTGTATATGAATGTTTATGTTTGCATTTTATTCATTTACTCTTGTTGCTATCTATGCTATTATCTCTAAAAAGGTATTTTATATCCTAATTCAAGTTTCTCCCTCTTTATACCAGATCATCTTTTCAGATTCGCATTTAAAATTTTAAGTTTCTATCATTTGCATATATATTTTATGGTCTTAGTAAGATTAGTTTTATTTTCCTGACTCTCTTCAATCTTCGAAACCTCAACAAAAATTTAGGAAACACCAATAAAGATTCAATTTCAAGAGAATATATTGTAAAATAATTCAAAAGCTTCACTTTTTTCCAATTTCAACTTTTCAGGATGTTACACGCTCTCACTCACGGATTGTGGAATTACACTCTTTTGTTTTCTTCCTTTCTCACTATCTACTTGTACCTCAATCTTTTGCATAGTATCATTGACAATTTGAGAAGTAGTCAATGATCACAATAAAACCCCTTTGTTATTCCACATAAACTTATATTGCTTGGTTCTACCATCATGAATCATGACACGATCATATTGTCATGGCCTCCCAAGCAACAAATGATAAACCTCCATGGACACCACATCATACTTCACGGTGTCTCGATAATTGCCAATTTGAAAAGTAACATCCACGGTGTAGCCAACATTCATTGATCCTTTATCACTTAACCATTGAATCTGATATAGATGTGGATGCCTCTTGTATATTAAACCAAGCTTAGTGCAAAGCTCTTTACTAGCCAAATTGTGACAACTCCCACTAACAATGATCACCTTGCAACATTTGCCACTATTGCCAACTTGAGGTCTTGTTTGAAAGAGATTGCATTGCTATTTATGATTGGTCCTTGGTTGTACACTCAACATCTTTGGCGTGAACACAAGAATCAGACCAAATCTGGGATCACAAATGATGGTTTTAGGCACATCCTCTTTTCCCTCATCATGTGCATCTCCATACTTCTCCAAATCAGCAAGCACTCATCTTCTTCTTTACTTGTAGAATTGTACTCTCTCTTCTCCATCATTAACATTACTTTGTCATTGGGCATTTCTTTTGCATGTGACCACATCCAAGATACTTAAAGCATTGTATGACACTACTCCTGAACCCACCGAAGATGTGCTAGGATATGAGCTCTTCTTTGCAATTGTAGTTGTCTCCACTTTCTTGCTAACGGAATTACGGAAACTAGAACCACCACCAGAAGTTGCTCTCCTGCTAACTTGTAATGACACAAATTTACCTTTGCCGGGAGGTGTACGAGTAACAAATAAAGATGATCTTGCAAACTTTGCATCTTCTTGTAATTGTTGTTCAGCCTTCGTACCTTGTTGATGCACTAATTCATAAAAGTTATAAGGCTGAAAATTGACGACATGCTTCACAATGTGATTCAAACCTGAGAGGAATCGTGCCATGATTTGCTTGTCTTGTTCGTGAACACAGGCTCGAATCATGGCTTGCTCCATCTCAACTCGGTTTGACCGGTTATCGGTATTCGGTTCGGTTTTTATATTTTAGGATTTTTTGGTGTTCGGTTTTTTCGGGAAAAACCGACTAAAAACTGAAAAAACCGAACAAACCGAAACTTTGTTCCCCTCCTGCAGCTACTTCGTCTGCCCAAATCCATAGGTGAAACCTCACCAACCCGAGCGCTACTTCGTTTCACTCTCCAACCCCTCCCCCTCCATCCGGCAACTCAGGAGGGCGCGGCGCTTCCTCCCGGCGGCGGCGAAGGCCGTGACTACCCCGCGTAGCGCAGGCGCCATGGCCACCCCGGAGGCACCTTCCTGCTACGTCGGGATCGCGCGGTAGTCCGCCGCCTTCCGCCTCATGAAGCAAATGGTACGTGATCCGATCCTTCCCTTGTGCAGATTTTCGGTTCAAAAACTAGACTTTTGTTTGGTCACCTACTGATATGGCATGCTTGATACGTGGGCAAACTTCCAAAGTCCAAACTAGACGTAGCAGCTGAGCAATGGACGATTCATTTGGGTTGCATCCGTAGCTTATTTTAGATATGAAGCCTCGAGGAATTGCTGCTGTTTACTGCCCAATCCCAAATAAACAGCAGTAAACTTTCCTAGTACAATCGGAATTCTATAAGACAGAGTGAGCTAATTCATTTCATCAACCGGTCTTTATGCCAAACCTATATAGGAGTAACTGAACACAGCTAAGTTTGTCTGCCTCCGTGGTGACGGCTCGTAGCCTCGTAGTATATATACTATCGTCTACTCGTCTCGCTAGTCACTATATTATTTGCAATTTGCGTTAACTTTGGTAAATATGGTATTTACCGATACCGTACCAAAATAAATTGGGATTTACCGATACCGAACCGTATTTTTAAAAATACCGTATACTACCGAACTAACAATACTGTATTTACCGTATATACCGTATTTACCGAACCGATTTTACTGAACTAACCGAATGCACAGTCCTAATCAATGGGGGCTTCACCATTCATAGCTCTTTGGTTAATTACTTGCTCCCAGCATTCCAAAGCATAATCATGAAACTCAATTGATGTCATCTGTAGCTTCTATTCTTCAGAATAATTGTTATACTCCTCAGGATCAGTACCACCAACAAATTTAGGCATGGAAAATTTGAGCTTGCCCAAACCCTCATCTTCATAGTGTTGATGACGCTAGTTTTTATCTCGATACCCCAATCTTGTCCAAATGCAGCACCGTGACCATGCCCCTCACATTGACCACAACCACATCTGCAATTGCCTCCGAAAGCTCCACCATGTCCTCTGGGCAATGGTGGAAAAAATGCATTTACAACAACATGGTGGCGTGGTTCATGTTGTGCATGGGCAGCGGCTTCAGCATCCACCTCATCAAGAATTAGTTGTTGAACACTTGCTTCATCATCTCCATTGCGACCTTGAATAAGCCTAGTTTGTGTAGCAGTATCATACCACAATTATCATGTATTTTTCTCACCTTGTAACTTCAATTATTGCACATACCTTGCAACTTGATTAGTGAAATTGTCATGCTTCTCATGGAGTTAGTTCAATCCATTATTCAACTCGCGACAAAATTGCTCATGTAATGCTGCATATTAATATTGCTTGACTAGAGCTTTGGGATCATTTGCCACTCGATCTACATCAAATTGTTTTCTTCACCTGATATGGTTAGGTGTACAAAATGAAGAAAAGATAGCAAATATGTATATGGATGTTTTGTGGAATTCACTCGATCTCACTCTTTTCTTACCAAAGTAAAGTTCTTATAGTTTCGAAGTGAATTGAGGCAAAAACTTACACTTGGTAGTAGTTACAATCAGTATAATAATGATGATCAAGTGAATGTAAGAGTGTAGCTCAATTGCATAACAATGGTTGTTTAGTGGAGCTTGGTATAGAATAGTGGTAAAGTGTATGAACAAGGATAAATATGACTCAATGAGAAGAAGGATGAGCTAGCAAGAAGCAATATGATATTGTGATTAAACTAGCTCATTTTGCACCATGCACTAGGAGAGATGCTAACCAATTGCAAAACTATATATTAGGGCATGAGATTGTTCGATTGTTCTAAGAAGTTAGTGACACAAACTAAAAATATTGACTAGGGTAGAATTCTCAAACTCTCTTGCGGCCAAAAATTTTCTTTTTTTTCTTTCTCTTCTCACAACCTCATGAAACTAGGGTTTCTCCTCTTCATTTTTTGTGGCACTTTATTTATACGGCTCCTAGAACAGTAACTCCGGAACCCTTTGTGTAAATTGCACTAGTACAGGAAAAGCTAGTGCACATAGTGTTCACAGGGATGCATATCATGCATTATGACCAACTTTATTATAAAAAAAGAGTACAAGCCTTATGGACAAGTTTACAAAAACGCGGTTCAAAGGTGAACACAAAGGTAAATCAGTAGAAGGTAAATAATAAAGGAGCAACCCATCTTGCTTACCCACATGTGAATGATTGTAAGACATGACCTATTAATTGCATTCCTTAACATTGTCGATGAAGTCATCTTCTGGAAACAGATTTAAGCAAGGTGATCATATAAAGTAGTCCACAAGTTACACTAGGAGAATTAACAAATATGATGCATGCATGGATATTATCAAAAGGAAGGCACAAGGTTATTTGTGCGAAAAAATAATCTTGAAGTAAATACTATAAAGTAAGTACAAAAGCTAAATTTAATACAATATATGAAAACAACATTTTAATTAAAATAATATCGTTAGTGTAGGCACCAACCTAACACTAACCTAACCAAAGTCTAATATATGAAAAACTATACTCAGCATGTCCATGACCGTGGACACGGGTATCCAAGATACTTTATTACCATGCAGAGGTGTACAACTTTACCCACAAGACATGTCCTCTCATTTTGCCACATGATTAGCACACTGCCTTAGGTGTGCAGCTAAGAGTTTATGATAAGGCCGTTACAATGTTCAGCTGCCAAATTGATCACGCTGCCACTAAGGTTTCACCACAACATGAATCCATAAGTTGAGGCCCCCTCTATAAGTTTTTCTTGAATTATCCTGAGATGATTCTCATGCTCTTTTTTATTCTTGGAGTAGATAAGAATGTCATCTATGAAAATTATCATAAACTTATCCTGGTACTCCATGAATACACTATTCATCATGGTCATGAAATAAAAAGGTGCATTGGTCAGTCCAAAGGATATGACAGTGAACTCATACTATCCATAACGAGTGGAGAATGCAGTCTGGGGATGTCTTTAGTATGGATCTTCAACTGGTGATATCCTGACCTCAAATCTATCTGGGAGAAGACACTAGCTCCCTTCAACTGATCAAACAAGTCATTGATCCCAAGCTATGGGTACTTGTTCTTGATGGTAACTTCATCGAGTGCTCTATAGTCCACACACATTCTTATGCTGCCATCTTTCTTTTTAACAAACAAAACATGTTCTCCTGAAGGTGATGAACTTGGATGAACATGTCCTTTATCTTCCAATTCCTGAATCTGTTTCTTGAACTCAGCCAACTCATTAGCTAGCATACGGTATGGCCTCTTGGATATAGGAGTAGTATTAGGGACTAGGTCAATCACAAACTCAATTTCCCTATCCGGTGGCATTCTCAGTAAGTCCTCTAGAAATTCATCTGGGTACTCCCATACAACCGGTACTTCTAGTACTTGAATATGATCAAGAACCCACTCTCCTTTTTCAAGAATTTCTGGGGTGAAGACCGCTTCTACTCCTTTGTCATTGGTGAAAGTAATGGATTGGGTAGTACAATTTATTTGACCATTGTTCTTGGCTAACCAGTTCATTCCAAGAATTATATCCAAACCCTGGGGTTCCAATACCATAAGGTCTGCTAGGAATAGGGTCCAATCTATGAGTAACTCTACTTTTGGACACAAGGTCTCTGCTCTTATCTCTGCTCCAAGGAAGTGAACTATCATAGGATTGCTAAGAGGAACCATACCCAACCCATACTTAATAGCAAAAGCCATAGAAATAAATGATGGGAAGCTTTGAAATAAAAAACTAAAATTGGTACTGAGTTTACTAGAAACATACCCAGCACGACGTCCGATGTAGCCTGGGCCTCTTTAGCAGTTATGTGGTTCACATGTCCTTTCACAAAGTTTTGCAGCTTCAAGAATTGCTGCCCCTGGTTCTGACTTCCGGATGCACCCGTATTAGCTGCTGCTTGGAGCTTCTTAGGGCAAGACTTAGCAAAATGCCATGTTTCCTTGCAATAAAAACAGGTCACTCCATCAGGTGTATTAGCACTCTTTTGCACTTGGCCACCAGAAGGAGGGACACGAACTGCCTGAGGATTGGGGCGGTTAGCTTAAAAAGATGGACGGCTAGCTACTAGCCTAAAGTTGTTTGACTACGGCTTGTAGTTGCTGAACTACGACCTGAAATTGCCAATATGTGGTGGAGCACTACGGGACTTGGGAAAACCTCTAGGGTTGATCTTTTGAGTAGCCATTCTTCTCTTCCTATTTTCCATTTCTACAAACTTGCCCTCCTGGCGAATGGCTTTACGAACCAACTGATGAAAATTTGCATAGTCACTTGATAACAATTGTACTGAAATATTGTCATTTAGGCCCTCCAAAATTCTTTCCTGTTTAGCCTCATCGGTAGCCACATCTTCTGGTGCAAAGCATGCCAGTTTATTGAACTTTTTGAGATATTCATTCACTGTGTGGCTGCCTTGATGCAGAGCTCTAAATTCCTTTTTCTTCAAAGTTATAATACCGGTGGGTATGTGTTGGACCCCAGAGCAACAACTCCTGAATCCTCCATGTAAATCGCACTAGTCTAGGATTAGCTAGTGTACACAGTGGACAACAAAGATAAATATCAATCATAATGACATTTATTAACTAAATATGGCATGATTACCAAAGTTTACATCCACAGCCCATAGGCCAAATTTAAACATAAATTGCGGAAGAAAAACATTGAAGTGGAAGAAGCCCACTGAGCCTGCCCACAGGCAAACGGCAATTAGACGTAGCCTACTCGTCCTGATCTTCACCGTGGTCAAAGTTGTCTTCCTCTAAGTAATAGAGTAAACAAGGGTGAGCACATAAAATGTACTACACAAGTCACATGGGAAAATACAACATAATGATAATGGCAACAAAGGAAGGCATATAGGGTTAGTTTGAGTGTAAAGCATGCAGCATTTAAAGAAATACAATAAATAAATTGAAATTGTAGAATTTAATACTATAAGTAAAACATAGTAATGTTAAGGAAAATAATACTGTTGGAACAGGCACCGACCTGACACCAACCTAACCCGGGCATCCCACCCGAACCATCTTTTCCAAAAAAACTCTCATATCAATTCTATCTATCCATACGCTTTCAATCTCTTGTCCAAAAATTAAACATAAAGGAGCAGGATGGGCTGCTCCTTTATTATTTACCTTCTACTGATTTACCTTTGTGTTCACCTTTGAACCGCGTTTTTGTAAACTTCTTCATAAGGCTCATACTCTTTGTTTATAATAAAGTTGGTGGCATGGTCTTTGGCGGCAGACGATGTTGCACATAGCAGGAATAGGGACCCTTAGGGAGCGTTTTCGTGCGCACAGAGCTTACCGGCGTGACCCAGAAGGTGGTCGGTGGTGAGAAGAGGAGGCGGTGGCGCATGGGCCACGATGACGATGGCGCTCCAGTGACATAAGGGGGCGGCGAAGGGTGGGCAAGGATGGCGACAGCACAGGCAAGATGAGGGCGCCAATGCCAAGGCTCGGGGTGGCCTCTCATGCCCGCAATTGCTTGCCAGAGGTCTAGCTAGTGCACGAGAAGGGAGAGCGTGGTGTGGGGGCAGTGGGGTGCTCGCGAGAGAGAGTGGAGGTGGAGGCAGGGTGGGTTGAGAGGAGACTATGCCGAGGGGCGCTATTTATGAGGCCAAGGGGAAGGCCGGGCACTCCAATTTTTCGCCGAAGATGGAGGGCAGCGGCAGTGATTGTAGCAGAATTGAGGGAACGGGGCAGGGATTTGGTGCGAGGATGGAGGGATTCGGTGCGTGGAGTGTAGGGAAAGAAAAGAGAACGGTGGTAGCCGTTTTGGGAGAGAAGTGGAGGGTGGGGTGCTTACCGGGAATGGCAGCGCTCGGTAGGGGGAAGGGGAGGGAAGAAGGAAGAAGAAGACGCGGGGAAGAAAGGAAAATGGTGGCTGACTGGGCTAGCCCACGCAAGAGAGAAAGAGGGGGCAGGCCCACACCGACGGGTGGGGCCAGGCGAAGGGAAAGGAGAGAGGGAGGCACGAGCGAGGAAACTAACCAATGGGCCCGGCGGCGGAAACAGGGAGAACGGGTGGCGCAGGTGCACCAGAATGCCCCGCGTGGTCATTAGAAGTGATCTGAGCCGGCCACGTGTTCTCCCAGTAAGAAAAGGGATTTTTAAATCGATTTTCTTTTTAAGAAAAAACCAGGGAGTCCAATAAACATGGAAATTAGCATATAAAGTCCAAAACAACAAAAAATTCTCAAAAATTCTCAAAAATATTTCCAACTTAACCTGATAATAATTGCTATACTAAAAATAATTTTTAGTTTTGAAATTAAATTTAAACTCCAGAAAATCACAAAAAATTTATATGAAAGCCACATAAGTTCTAGTAATTAATTTTAATTAGTATTTTTATAGAAATTCAAAATATTCTTTATTTTATAATAATTTTAAATTTTTACTTGAATTACTTTTCAAATCAAGTTTTTTAAAGCAGAAAACTAGGGCAATTCAAATTTAAAATTGAAGTAACCAAAGCTCAAATTTTTATTTGAAATCAAATTAATTAATTTAATAATTTTTTCACTCAAAAATATAAAAAACTACTGTTCTATTATAGTATGTGAACCTTGTGAAAACTCTAGACAAACTCATTCCACAAAATAGCCTGATGGTCGGTATGAGAAGTGGTAAAAGTATCCCACCGCTCGGATGTAGGTCCAATTAACTGATGAGAAGTGAACAGGACTCGTTGCAGTCATTGTACTATATAGAATGTCCAACTTGTTCCCAACTGTCCTGAGCTAATCATTAGCATCTATTGGTTTGGTGCTGCTTGAATAAGCCAGAGGCCTTATCCTCAAGAACTCAGACAGTCTAGACTAAGGAGCTTGAGCTAGTATTGGAGGAGCTTACTGAGCTGGGTTGTTGATAGTTTGAGCTAACGACTGGATCAACTAATTTTGGTTTGCTGCTGGCAGAGGTGGAGGAATGGGAGCGGTCTGGTTGCCTTGAGCTCCGGTGCTTGTATTGTCATTTACGTTCCTCCTGGTGTTAACCATCTGTCAAATTTTCTAGCTTAGGAGATAAGAAAGTGACAACTAAGAGGTCTTGGCAACATTCCCACAACAAAACACAAAGAAGCAATAAAACTTGAATAACAACCAACAAAACAATTTATTGAATATTGTAATTATAACCTTGAAACTGTTGACAAAGGAATAATAGCTCACAAGTAACATTCTAAAACTTAGACTTAAACTTATGGTTTTCTTATAGGCTGATGCTACTACTACTTAGCTGAACACAACACTTCTTTGGGGCGGTCCCGTGACAGAGGAACCCTCATCCTCTACATGGTACTTGGCCAACAATTCTTCTACTACATGAAGCCTCTATGACACGAAGCTGAACTCATCCAAGGTGGCTTGGTACACATAGTCCAAAGACTTAGCGTATTGTACCTAACGGATGAGCCTTGGGTTACTCTCATATTCTGTACGGGTGAAGATGTTGCTAGAGCTAACAAGAAATTTGCTGGGGTAGTAGAAAAACAGGGTGCTTCGTAGCTCTTGTGCATATATCTCCCTCATCTAGCAAATTGCTTCACGAGGTGCATCTTGGATACCACTGAAGAAGGTATCCTGTTGTTGAGGGGCATCAAAAGTGTGAAATGCTACTTCATCTCCAATGTTGGCGTAGATTAACACTTCTACTTTCCAACATTCTTGATCTCCATATGTGCGCAAGTATCCTTGATAGACAGGGCGTGCCTTGAAGTCCAACTCTTGAAAAAGATCCCAAAGATAGTCAGCTAAGTGTCCAGTGAGGATTCTGTGGGTACTTTGCTGGGGACTTTGGCCATCTACAATTTTGAAAAGAGGAGAAGTTAGTAAACCATTTTTGATAAAAAGTAGTTAAGTGAAAGAGTGAATAAGATTGGATATAGAAGACTTCTTTGAAATAATTTTCTTAAAAATATGTCCTTAAGGTTGTCCATTCTATTCTATCTACGGTCATGTCTTAGAGACATTATGGCTCTGATACCATCTCTGTCGTGGATGGCTTTGCTTAAAGGGGGAGTGGATGATAAGGCACTGGTACCACTTAATAGATCAAAGTAGATTGTTGTAGGGGTGGCCCCCACCTAAGCCCAGCAGGCCTGGTAGAAGGTTATAAGGTCCAGAATAGGCCATGTGCAATGACATAAGTGCCCCTGGAGGGGATACTCAAGTGTAAGGGTATAATTGTAAAAACACTCCCCATGTATATATACGGAAGGCAGGCCATGGGGAAGACCCAAGCCATTACTCACTCTCCACTACCATCTCTCTCTCTGTTTGGTCTGTAACCACAACAGTTAGCGCCGTCCGTGGGGAGGACAGGAGCAAGCCTAAAATCTGAAGAAGGATGGCACCGAAAAAATCTTCGTCAGCGGCGGCGAAGGGAAGGAAGGTGGCCGGGTCGGAGCGTCGCATGAGTATCGGGGCTTCGGCAACGGCTGTTGCGGGCGCGGGTGGCGACACAGGCGTGGTGGCTGAGGACGTCGAAGCTCGCGCTGCGACGACCGACCCCGTCATCGGCACTGCGACGACCAACCCCGGCACTGCGACGACCAACCCCGTGGTCGACGACGTCGACATTGGCGCGGCGACGGCCGACCCCGCCGACGCGACAGCAGCCAACCTCGCCGCCCTCGCCGCAACCCTCGCCGGTGGCGCGGACCGGGCAGCTCGAGGTAGCCACAACGGAGCGACCGATAGTTCGGGAGCTCGCGACGCGGTCGTGCCCGCGCCGACCCGTCTGTTGGGCGCGCCGGCGGTCCCGCCCGCGCAGGCGGTGGAAAGCGCCCTGCTGGCGGCCCTCAAAGCGTTCCAACAGGAGCTAGGGGATCTTCGCGGGGCTGTCCGAGGCATACAAGAGGCTCGGGGCCAACAGGCCGCGCCGGTGGCCGCGCCAGAGCCCACGCCGGAAAGGGCGGACAGCCGCGACACCCCCACATCCAGCCGCGTCCCGCTACGCCGCGTCGATCTGGAGTCCCCGCTTTCGGCAGGGCTACAGCAAGCGGCGTGGCCCAAAGACTTCAAATTCCCCAGTGTCATCGAGCCCTACAAAGGCGACACGGACCCTCGCGAGTTCGTACGCGTGTACGAAACCGCGATCGAGGCCGCGGGCGGAGATGACACCACAAAGGCGAAAGGACTCTCCCTCGCGTTGCAAGGAGTGGCGCTCTTGTGGTTCTTTACCATAGAGCCGAACTCCATCTACGCGTGGGAGCAGATCTGCGACTGCCTTCACAACAACTTTCAAGGAAACTATGTCGAGCGGGTCGACGCGGACCAGCTCTTCGCGGTGAAGCAAAAACCTTCGGAGAAGCTCCGGGACTACTTCAAACGCTTCGCGAAGATACGTTGTCAAGTCAAAGACGTTAATGAGACCACCGTTGTCAATGCAGCCATACAGGGCCTTCGCCCGGGCCCGATGGCCGAGTACAGCGCACGGAAGCCTATCAAGACAGTCGCCGAGCTCTTCGACAAGATGGAGGAGTATGCGCGGGCTGAGGAAGATGCGCGGAGACGCAACGCTTCCGCCCTCGACCTTGCTCAAGCGACGCGCTCGACACATGACGAGGGGACGGGCAACGACCCCCCGAAGTAGGCCCGCAGCCGACAGCCCCGGGAGGACCCCCCCGGGAGCAACGGCACTGGGGAGCAGGAGGGCTCTCCAAGGAGCAGACGCAAGCCCTGGCGTCACCAGCGCAGATCACAAAAGGCCCGCCATACCCTCGGCATCGAGAATCCCCCCCGAGGACGCGAAGGCGAGCTCAGCCGCGCGGAGCGACCCCGAGCGGAGCAAGAGCAACTAGATTATGGTAAGTGGTGCGAGGTGCACGGCTATGGTGATCACTATACGAAGGCGTGCACCGCGGTCATGGAGTTGCGTCACGTGATGGCCGAATCTTGGGACTCGCCCCTTCGGCTCCCTCCGAAGTCCTGGAGCAGCATCCGAAGGGCAGCCCCCCGCGAGCCTCGGCCGGGGGAGACGCACAGTGCTGCACCGTCAATGTCATCACCGGAGGCTCCTTACCAGGGGTCCCCTGGGAGCAGCCGCCATCATGGCTACCATCCCGCGACATCACCTTCACCGCCAATGATGCTAGGGGCGTGGAGTTCCCCCATCAAGATCCTTTGGTCATCCAGGCCCACATTGCAGGTTGCGACGTCCAGCGCATCCTTGTCGACGGGGGGGAGCTCCGCGAACATTCTGTTCGCAGGGGCCCTCGATCATATGGGAACCCACCGAAGTCGCCTGGAGCAGGCAGGGGCTCCGCTTCAGGGCATCGGAGGTCAACCGCTACAGGCCATAGGGCAGGTGTCCCTCCCGGTCACGCTCCGCCAGGAGAATAACATCCGGACCCATTAGGTTGTCTTCGACGTTGTGGACATTGCACTCCCCTACAACGTCATTTTGGGATGGCCCGCCATCAACTCCTTCGAGGCGGTCCCGCACCACGCCTTCTTATGTATGAAGCTCCCAGGCCCTGAGGGCGTGATCACCATCTTCGGCGATCAAAACCTGGCCAGGCGCATCGACGCCGGCAGCCGGGATCCGCATCGCCCGGTGCATGCCATATCGGACACGCTTGGCGATGCGCCCTCCGCCCCGGGATGGACGTCTAAGCCTCGGCCCGACGGCGGAGTCAAAAGGGTGCCACTCCAGGCGGAGGGGCATTTTGTGTCCATTGGTGAGGGGCTCCCCCCGGAGGTCGAGCAAGATTTACTCCAAGTGCTCCGAAACAACGCCGACATCTTCGCATGGTCACCAGAGGATATCAAGGGAGTAGACTGCGCAGTAATCGAGCACCGCTTGGCGGTCCGCCCCGACGCCAAGCCGGTCAAGCAAAAGCTTCGCTGCATGTCCATGGATCGGCAGCAGGCGGCCAAGGTGCAGGTGGCAAAGCTCCTTCGGGCCGGGGTCATCCGCGAAGTCCACCACCCAGAGTGGCTCGCCAACCCAGTATTGGTCAAGAAGGCTAGTGGGGCCTGGCGCATGTGCATCGACTCTACGGCACTCAACAAGGCGTGCCCAAAGGACAATTACCCCCTGTCGTGCATCGATCAACTGGTCGACGCCACCGCGGGGTGCGAGCTAATGAGTTTCTTGGATGCCTACTCCGGCTACCACCAGGTGTACATGGCCGAAGACGACGAGAGCAAGACTAGCTTCATCACACCAATCGGCACCTTCTGCTTCATCAGGATGCCCTTTGGCTTGAAGAACGCAGGTGCTACCTTTACCCGCCTCGTCACCATTGCCCTGGCTGCCCAGCTCGGGAGGAATGTCGAAGCCTACGTCGATGATGTGGTAGTCAAAACCCGGCAGCTCACCTCGCATGGCCGAGACCTCCAGGAGACCTTCGATAACCTCAGGAAGGCCGGCATCAAGCTCAACCCCAACAAGTGCGTCTTCGGCGTGCAGGCGGGCAAACTTTTGGGCTTCCTCGTGTCCGGGCGGGGCATCCAGGTGAACCTTGATAAAATCGATGCTATCGTGGGAATGGCAGCCCTGAGCCGCTTCCTATCCAGGGCAGCGGAGCGGGGCCTGCCATTTTTTAAGACCCTTCGCGGGTGTGACGGATTTCGCTGGGATGGCGACTGTGCGGAGGCCTTCAATGAGCTCAAGAAACACCTGGTGAGTCTCCCCACTCTGGTTGCCCCAGCACCAGAGGCTCCCCTCTTGCTCTATCTGGCCGCGTCAGCTACGGCGGTCAGTGCCGTCCTCGTTCTAGAGGAAGGTGCTGTGCAACGGCCTGTATACTTCATCTCAGAAGCCCTCCAAGGCGCCAAGACGAGATATACAGAGCTTGAAAAGCTTGCTTATGCGTTGGTCATGGCCTCCAGGAAGCTCCGGCACTATTTTTTGGCCCATCCGATCACAGTGCCTTCCTCATTCCCACTGGCGGAGATGCTGCACAACAAGGAATCCACAGGGCGCATCGGCAAGTGGGCCGCCGAGCTCGCCCCGTTCTCCCTGACATACGCCTCAAGGACGGCAATCAAGTCTCAAGTTCTCGCCGACTTCTTGGCGGAGTGGACTCCGTCAGCGCGGCCGGCCCAGCAGCATAACGACCCGGCTTGGACACTCACCATCGACGGAGCCTACGGCGTCGCGGGAGCGGGCGTAGGCGCGGTGATCGTCACGCCCGAGGGGCAGCGCCTGCTTTACTCGGCGCGCCTTGCCTTTCTAGCTACCAACAACACAGCTGAATACGAGGCGCTGCTCTTCGGCCTGGCAAAGCTCAAGGCAGTCGGCGCGCGACGGGTGCTCGTCCGCACAGACTCGCGTTTGGTGGCAGGCCACATCGACAAGTCCTATCAAGCCAAGGACCCTGAGTTGGCCAAGTACCTCGCCGCGGTTAGGGCTAGGGAAAGGCACTTTTTGGGCATCACGGTCAAGGCCATCCCTCGCGCAGAAAATGAGCAAGCCGACGCCCTCGCAAAGGCGGCCAGCCAACAACTGCCGCCTCCTGATGGGGCGTTCTATGAAGTACTATCGCAGGCGGCCATCGCGCAGGACAACCAGGACGCGGCCCTCGTTCACCACATCGTCCAGCAGGGCGACTAGCGCGAGCCCATCTTCAACTTTCTGCAGGGCATCGCAGAGCCGGAGAACCCCACAGAACTCCGGCGGCTGCAACACCGCGCCAGGTCCTTCCAGGTGTTCGAAGGGATAATCTACAAGAAGGGGATCTGCGCACCGCTCCTACGCTGCCTATCGGGCCAAGAAGGGAAGAACCTCCTTGTGGAGATCCATGCGGGTATGTGCGGGTCTCATCTGGCACCGAGGTCATTGGTCGGCAAGGCATTCAGATAGGGTTTCTACTGGCCGACTGCCATCACCGACGCCCAGGACCTCGTGCGTCGGTGTCAGGGGTGCCAGTGGATGGCACGGATCATCCGCAGATCCCCGACGTTCCTCAACCCCATTCCCCCGGTGTGGCCGCTGGCGCGCTGGGGTATCAACATAGTAGGACCACTTCCACGAGCCCCAGGAGACCTGCGATTTGTGGTAGTCGCGCTGGAATATTTTTCCAGATGGCCGGAGGCAGTGGCCCTGGCCAAAATAACCTCGGCGACCATGCGGCGTTTCCTCTGGCAAAACATCATATGTCGCTTCGGCGTGCCCAGGGACCTCACCGCGGACAACGGCCTGCAGTTCGACGCCACCCTCTTCAAAGAATTCTGCGAAGGCATGGGCATCACGCTTCGGTTCGCCTCAGTTGGGCACCCCCAGTCCAACGGGGCGGTCGAGAGGGCGAATGGCGCCATTTCCACCGCCATCAAAAAGCGCTTGGTCAGGTGTCCGAAGGGCAAGTGGCCGAGTGAGCTTCACAGCGTCCTCTGGTCTCTTCGCACAACGGTAACACGTCCAACGGGGTTCACGCCTTTCAAGCTCCTTTTCGGCGATGAAGCAGTGACGCCTGAGGAAATCAAGGCTGGTTCGCGGAGGGTCCTCGTCCAGATGCCGGACGAGGAGCGCCGCGTATCCTTGGATCTCCTCGACGGGGCACGAGCAAGTGCAGCTCAACACGTTTAAAAGTACGCGCGGCAGACAGTGCGTACCCGGGATCGGTCCATATACCCGCGAGGGTTCAAGCATGGAGATCTCGTCCTCAGAATGGCGCTCCATGCAGAGACCGTCGGCAAGCTGGAGTCCAAGTGGGAAGGTCCATTCATCGTGACGGTGGCATTGCAGAAGGGAGCATACCGCCTCGCCACGCTCGAGGGACAGACTCTCCGCCACACGTGGAACGCGGACAAGTTACGACGATACTACGCCTAGAGGCAGGATGAAAGTCATAGCGGCATCTACCCCTTATTGTATGATGCTTGCCCGCGCAAACGGGAGTTCAATAAAGCTCGCTGTTCGCACAAAGTACCATCACCTGGCCGCAATATGCAGGGGACTATAAATTAAGTCGTAGCGTCGAGGTCCGCCTCCGCACGCACCAGTCTACGGACTTTAAATAAGACGTAGCGTCGAGGTCCGCCTCCGCACGCACCAGTCTACGGACTTTAAATAAGACGTAGCTCGAGGTCCGCCTCCGCACGCGAGAGTCCGCGGACTATAAATTAAGTCGTAGCGTCGAGGTCCGCCTCCGCACGCACCAGTCCACGGACTTTAAATAAGACGTAGCGTAGAGGTCCGCCTCCGCACGCGAGAGTCCGCGGACTATAAATTAAGTTGTAGCGTCGAGGTCCGCCTCCGCACGCACCAGTCCACGGACTTTAAATAAGACGTAGCGTCGAGGTCCGCCTCCGCACGCACCAGTCTACAGACTTTAAATAAGACGTAGCGTCGAGGTCCGCCTCCGCACGCACCAATCTAAGGACTTTAAATAAGACGTAGCGTCGAGGTCCGCCTCCGCACGCGAGAGTCCGCGGACTATAAATTAAGTCGTAGCGTCGAGGTCCGCCTCCGCACGCACCAGTCCACGGACTTTAAATAAGACGTAGCGTAGAGGTCCGCCTCCGCACGCGAGAGTCCGCGGACTATAAATTAAGTCGTAGCGTCGAGGTCCGCCTCCGCACGCACCAGTCCACGGACTTTAAATAAGACGTAGCGTCGAGGTCCGCCTCCACACGCGAGAGTCCGCGGACTATAAATTAAGTCGTAGCGTCGAGGTCCGCCTCCGCACGCACCAGTCCACGGACTTTAAATAAGACGTAGCGTCGAGGTCCGCCTCCGCACGCACCAGTCTACGGACTTTAAATAAGACGTAGTGTCGAGGTCGGCCTCCGCACGCGAGAGTCCGCGGACTATAAATTAAGTTGTAGCGTTGAGGTCCGCCTCCGCACGCACAAGTCTACGGACTTTAAATAAGACGTAGTGTCGAGGTCTGCCTCCGCACGCGAGAGTCTGCGGACTATAAATTAAGTCGTATCATCGAGGTCCGCCTCCGCACGCACCAGTCTACGGACTTTAAAGAAGACGTAGCGTCGAGGTCCGCCTCTGCACACGAGAGTCCGCGGACTATAAATTAAGTCGTAGCGTCGAGGTCCGCCTCCGCACGCACCAGTCCACGGACTTTAAACAAGACATAGCGTCGAGGTCCGCCTCCGCACGCACCAGTCTACGGACTTTAAATAAGACGTAGCGTCGAGGTCCGCCTCCGCACGCGAGAGTCCGCGGACTATAAATTAAGTCGTAGCGTCGAGGTCCGCCTCCGCACGCACCAGTCCACGGACATTAAATAAGACGTAGCATCGAGGTCCGCCTCCGCACGCACCAGTCCACGGACTATAAATTAAGACGTAGCGTCGAGACTCGCCTCGCACGCCACAGTCTACGGACTATAAACAAGGCGTCGTCAGCCCAAAAACACATCTTACAACAGTAAGAATGAATGGTGCATCACCCCATTGCAAAAAAATATGAGGTCAAATGATTACAGGTATGGGTGCACAAGTGCGAACCCCCGCTTTTTTCCCGCCTGATATGATAAACGCCTCAGTCTTCGCGCGGCGCCGCGGGGCCCGTGCCGCTGCCATGGCCTCGAGAAACTCCTTCGAGCCAATGGAGGAAGTCCCCTCCCCCGCGCAGCGTTTGCTGTACTGCAACCCTCACCGCATCCTCCCCGACACGGCCCCAGATCCGCCGGTGGAAGTTCCGGAGGCCTGGCTCGATGGAGCGAATAGCGTCCGGCAGTGCCTCCGGCTGGCCAAAAAGATCCAGGTGAGGGTTCGCCAGCTCCTGCATGTGCCTACACCCACGGGTGTGAAGCATGCCGAGTGCAAGGCACGCGCCGAGATAGCCGCAGTGCTCCCCGAAAGTCTTGGCGCTGCGGAGCGCGACGCCCGCGCCCTCCTCGATCAAGCCAAGCGTCTCCACCAGGTCCTCCGGCCCGTGAGTGGCGTCGGGCACGTCAACGCACAGATCGCGGAGGGCCCGGTTCAAAGACTCCATTGCCCCCCAGGCCGACGCGGACGCATCGTCCAAGGCGCGGGTCTTCCCTGCAAGAGTCTCGGCCAGCTGGGTCTTCTCCTCCTCCAAGGCGGCAATCTGCCGTAGGAAGGAGGCACGTTCCTCTGCCGTGGCGCGTTTGACTTCCTCGGCCTCGACTTGTGTGGATGACAAGGCACCCTCCAGCGCGCGAAGCTCTTCGTCCTTTGCCGCGTGAGCATTATCCGCTTCACGAAGGTTGGCTTCTAGGGCCCTCCGCTCCCGGATACGGGCCTCGTCTAGTGCGTTGCTGATGACAAGCGTCTGAAAGCAGCAATGAAAGTCACCAAGTGCCCGGTAGCACCATACAAAACGCACGGCACGCGTACTCACCCGTATTTCTGAGGCCCGCAGCGCCAGCGCTAGGTGGTCTCCCTCGCATGACGACAGCATCCACCGGTCAAGGCTGCCGCTGGCGCGCTCGGCGGCTGCGGTGAGCGCACGGAGTATCTCCAGACGCGGGAGGTAGTCGGACAAGACGGGTTCTGACCCCACCGCGCTGAGGGCTGTGGAGGCTTCGGCCGCTTCGACAGCGTCAGATACCGGCGCGTCACCCTGCACAAGGTTTTGGACTTCGCGCACACCCCCGTTGCTCGATCCTTCACCACGCCCGGGAGACTTCGTCTCGCCTGATGCTGACGGAATGAGCGAGCAGATCGGAGAGAGTTTCGCAAAGTCGAGCGGAGAAAGGGAGCCACGCTTACCTTCTGCAACCCTCACCGCAGGGGGAGGTGGTGTCAGTTCGGCCACCCATCGGGGCGTGAGCGCCTCGGTGGTCGGGCGCAAGGCCCCCTCAGCGGCATCGGGCGCCACAATTCCAAGCATGGGGCCTGCGACGTTGTAGCGACCTTTCGGAGGTGGGGGACACTGCTTCCGAGGACGTTTAGCAGCCACAGCTCCCGCCCCACCTTCGGTCTCCGCCGCGCCGGACGTGTCCCTGGTCGCAGCCGCACCATCGCCCACGGCCCTCGCGTCAGGCATAATGTTCCTTTCCGGGTTGGCGGGCTCCGGCCCAGTAAAGGCCATGCCCGTATGCTCAGCAACGTCTGCGGATAGTGCGGCCGGGGGAATCGAGGCTGCGCGCCTCGCCGAACTGGTCCGGCCGGGCGCGTCATCGGTCGAGCACCCTGACCCAGCGACGCCAGCCGCCGAGGTGGCTGGCAGGCTGGGTAGGGCAGCCTCGGAGCGAGCCCGGCACCGCGAAGATGGGGCGTCGGCACGGCCGCCACCGCCACGATGACCCGAAGTCCCCGCGGGAGTTCCCGCTGGTATCGGGCGTTCCGGCACGGCAATACCCAAAACCTCGCATGTGCGGTTCATCCGCCCTTGCTTCGCCCTTTGGGTCACGGCCTCGCGTAGCCTGTGCTCCTCGAGTGTGTATGGGCCGAGGAACACCTTAGCCGCGCGCTCCGCGTCTTCTAGCCGATCCACTGCACAAAAGACAGCAGGGCAATCATGTGGGAGCAAATGCAGATACATCAAGCAATGCCTGCTGCACTCTAAGCAACTTACAAGGGGCGGAGGGCGGATGCAGGCCGGACACTGGCGGGCAGATCCCGTCCGCACGGTCATTGCCTCGGCCCGTGTATTTCCACCGGGAGGACAGTGGCGCCACCCCATACATCGCGAACTCCTCGGCCAGGTCGCGCATACTTAGCCGACGGGCGACGCCGACAAGCCTCCATAGTCTCTGCGCATCATCACTTTCCGGCTCCACGCTTGGCGAAGTGTTGAACGAGATTGGCCCAACTCGGCATAGCAGGCCACTCGGGCCGGTCACGTGGTAATAAAACCACCACCGGGTCCAGCCGGCCTCCCACCTCCCCAGGGCGGCCGGCGCGGGGAACAGGGTCGTGCAGGTCGATCGCAGCACGAAGTCCATGCTGCCAAAATTGGAGATAGCTCCATCTCCAACCTTCTTGGGGCGACAGCAAGCGTCGTGCAAGGTGGCGAACAGGCTCGCGCTGGGGCGCCGGCCTTCAGTCCGCGTCGCCCAAGTGAAGACAGCCAGGCGGACTATTGCGCTCGGCGTCAGCTGCGCTAACTCCAGCCCATAGGCTCGCAAGACTTCGCCCACAAACATCTTTGAGGGCATGCGAAGGCCGGTGTCAAAAAACGCGATGAAAACGATCGCCTCTGTCTCCCGGGGCTTCGGCTCCATTTCGCTGCGGCGGGGTAGGCGAGCCCCATCTCGATCCTCGATTTTCCCTTCATGAACAAGCCGCTGCAGCGTCTCCTCGGTCACACGGCTCTTTCCCAATACGCGGGAGCAGCGGCCCCCCGAGTATTCCATGGCGTCCCATCGCCTGTCGGCACGCGAGCGCCCCCGCAGCACCAACTTGTAATCCCCAGAAGGGAAAGACAGCTTGTCCCAACCAGACGAGGAGCCGCCGCTGGGAGGGTGAGACGCATCGCCATGGCTGGCCATTGTCTTCTAAAAAGGGGGGCAAAAGGAACCAGGGGAGGAAGTCGCACTACTACCGGCGCGGAACAAGCCAGAATTAAGCGACAAGAGGGATAAAGCGCTCCCATCGCGGGGAGGGTGCCTTATAAAGCCCGCTCGCCTCCTCCGCGGCCAGAAAGAGCAGTTAGGTCAGAACCCCAGCAGTTCGACTACGCACGACCTGGAAAGAGGAACCGTCGGTACTTGGAAGGCCGCGCCTGGTAGGTGGCTAGGCAGCGCACAACTCCAGCGCGCGCTCGACACGCGTCCCGCCTCCCTGGGGAAGCAGCGAACAGCCGCGAGCATGCAACCGCTCTCATCCCACGACGCGCCAGTCGCAGGCCGCCGCGTGCCCCACCCACGCGAAAGCGGACTGCACAACGCGACAGCCTGCCCTCTGACAGGCCAGGCGCCGGCATGATTCCGACAGTCTTTTAAAGCGCACTATCAAGCCGCGAGGTCGTGGCACCTGAGAAACGCGGGAAAGCCGGCGGCGCAGCGCTCGCCCTCACCACTGTATACGGAGCGCGCGTGCGTCGACTTCGCCTGGGCGCCAGCTCCACTGCCACCCATTCGAAGGGTAGGGGACGGAGCGCGCGCGTCCACTTCACCTGGGCGCCAGCTCCGCCGCCACCCGTTCGAAGGGTAGGGGACGGAGCGCGCGCATCCACTTCGCCTGGGCGCCAGGTCCGCTGCCACCCGTTTGAAGGGTAGGGAACGGAGCGCGCGCGTCCACTTCGCTTGGGCGGCAGCTCCGCCGCCACCCGTTCGAAGGGTAGGGGACGGAGCGCGCGCGTCCACTTCGCATGGGCGCAAGCTCCGCCGCCACCCGTTCGAAGGGTAGGAAACGGAGCGCGCGCGTCCACTTCGCCTGGGCGCCAGCTCCGCCGCCACCCGATCGAAGGGTAGGGGACTGTAACAGCCCAGCTGTTTATTTCAAAATTTCAGTAAGAAAAAAAATAATTAATTTAATTTAAATAAAATAAAGTGTTCTTTGGTTGCCTAAATTTTGGAGATTTTATTTGTCTGTTTTTAGCTTTTAAAAAGGCTTTTATAAAAAGTAATTTAACTAAAAACATAAAATTATGATTAAATAAAAGAATATTTTGAGTTTATGTAAAAATATAATTTCAAATTAAGTATTTAAAAGCATTTGGCTTTTATTCGGATTTTCTGTGCTTTTCTGGAGTTAAAAATCAATTTTGAAAGGTTAAAAACTATTTTATAAAATTATTAAATAAAAATCTGGAATTAAAAATATTTTTACTAAGTCTAAAATGCTTCCAGGAATATTCTATAATTTTTCTGGAATTTTTAGACATTAAGTATTATTTTTCTAAGTATTTGCAAAGCTTCTAGTATTTTCTGAAAATTTAATCCGAAAATAAAAATCAAATTCATCCAAGCCCGCCACGTGTCGCTCTCAGATTGAATCACTCTCTCTCCACGTTTTAATCCTAGCCACACATGATCACTTACCCCTTCATAAAATCCAAGAGCCATGAAACACTCACTTGCCACGTGTCAACAATCTGACGGCCCGTACCCCTTCATTCTCCTCTCTCTCTATGACACATGGGACCCACTTGTCATATGTTTCTTCTTCCTCCCCTTCTTCCTCCTCTAGCCCTCTCTCTCCTCCACCATTAGAGCCGAATGAAGCTTTTAATTGACGCCCGTTTCTCCCTCTTAACTCCCGATTAAAGCGTGGAAACGGACGCCCTAATCACCCTCATCAATCTCCCGGCCGTTCCCCGTCCATTAATCTTCTCAAAACTGAAATCCTCTCCCCTCCCTTCTCTTTCTATAAATTGGCCTCCCCTCACCATTCCTCCCCCTTCCTCCCTCCTATTCGGCCGGCCCTCACTCCCTTCTTCTCCCGCCGCCGTGCGTCACCTCCCACCGGCCGCCGCCGCCGCCCGGCCGCCTCCCGTCGCCGCCCCCATTCCAACCGCCGCTGCCTCCTCCTTGCGCCGCCGCCGGCCACCCCGGGCCCCGCCGCCGCCGTCGGAAGGTGCGCCACCACCTCCTCTACCCCCGCCGCCGTTCGCCGCCCCGCCGCCGGCCGCCGGTCGCCGGTGAGCCGCCTCCCGTGCGCGCTCCCGTGGCCTCCCTCCATGATTCCTTCTTCAACCATATTCAACCTTGCTTATTTAATTTATTGTTGCTCCTTTGTCAAGAAAGACTAAATGCCCACTTGGCTAGTGGGTGCATGTTAGTGCATGCATGCATGAGGTTGTGAGTTCAAGTCCAGTGCAATGCATTTTTGGTTGGACTTTTGGCCACATTTTGTTCACCTCTAGTCCATGACAAGCGGGACCCACATGTCATAAAATAATAAAATAAAATTCTGCACTCAATGACAACCGGGCCCCACGTGTCATACACTCCAATATACTCCAAAAATCAGCCAAAAATAAGATTCCAGAGAATATTCTTTCGGTTTTGCATTTTCTGGAATTTCCAATCCATTCAAACTTCCAATCGCTCGTTCTCCCTCGTCCGATCTCCGAATCCAGTGATTCAAATCTCTAAATTTGTCTAAAATCATAATCAAAGTTGCAGTATATATTTTATAATTTTTGGATTTTATTTCGATTTTATTTGATTTTATTTGGTTGGTTCTTCGCGCGTAGATTTCGACGAATTCGGAGAGAACGACGCCGACGAATCGCACCAGGTCTTCGAGCAAGGCAAGTCACCCTCCTTGATCATGTTGATCCCAGTTTTCAAAATAAAATTATGTTGATTTAAATTATATTGCATGCATATTTTTATTCAGCGTATTTCATTTCAGTTTTAAATCTAGTTATTGCCTACTTGTTAATTCCTCCATTGTTATTGAATCCCTTATACCTTGTCACCCTAGAATCAAACTCTAGTTAATACATTAGTGTTGGCTAGAGAGTTTATTCAAACGCTTAGCCCTGCATAGTCATATAATTTTGCTTTGGGATACCTTTTCACATAAAATGATGACCCCCTTTTTACATAAAATGATATGTACTCTTGACTTTGGTGAGTCAAGGAGTGTTATGAATTATTTTGAAAACAAATATGAAACTGGCACTACTAGTTTTCAGGTCTAGGACAACGGAGCGAAATCGTTGCAATAGGGCCAAAATAGATGCAATATGTACCTATTGCAACACATCACTTCCGTTGGCAAGCGTGGCAAGTACTTGCGTGCTTAAAAGATTGTGCAACGGATTGTGGTTTCGTTGCAATACCTATGGTTATTGCCATGCAATGTGTTGTGGCAATTGTTTGTTGTTGCAACGAATGATGTCGTGGCGATATAGGCTATTGCCACGGCTGACTCCGTGGCAATAGCTTCTTTTGCCACGAAGTTTGGTCGTGGCAATAGTATCATTTGCCACGAAAATATTGCGTGGTAATAGGTTCTATTGCCACGCCAATGGTTCGTGGCAATAGACCATATTGCCACAGAGAGCATTTCATTACAACAGGATATATTGCTACGGGAGGCGTTTCGTTGCAACAGGTTTAATTGCCACGAGAGGTGTTTCGTTGCAATATGTTTTATTGCCACGGAAGGCATTTCATTGCCATAAAAGTTATTGCGACGAAATATGTTTTGTGGCAAATAGATCCTATAACAACGAACATTGTTCATGGCATATAGTAGAATCGCAATATAGTATCTGCGTTGCAACAGCCTATCACAACGAAATACCAATTCTGTATACAAGTTTATCGCAACGGTAAAATTTGCGGTAGCATATTGAGCATATGATAGTTTATTATAATTTTTTGTTGGAAATTAATAATCAAATTAGGAACACGACTGGATCAAAAACACATATATTAATTCAACACATAATAATTTAAAAGTGTCACCACTCATGCAAGAATTACATATCAATCTCTATACTTAAACTACAAAGTTTGTAACTAATAACATCAGACAAAACTATACAGACAAAAAAAAGGATTTATACTTCTAGAATTTATTTCCTATTATTGGTGTGTTTGCCCCCTCAATGCCTTTACGTGCAGCCATCATGTCTGACCTAAACAAACAAAACTTCCGACTCTGAAGATGACCCGCTGTACATCCATGATCAATCTATCACGAAACCTCCACCCGTGACCAAATTAAGAATCCTTCTAATAGGTTCCCCAGCGATAGCAAGCAACTTTGTTTCGTCATCTCATCCTGCATTTTTCCTCAAGGAAACACTTCAGTTAGTACCTCATCTCAGCAAGTACTAGCATGTATTCAGATAAATAACAATCCAATATGGAGTGAAAGACGGCATGAGCGGTGGAACCAACCTGATTTGCAGGTTGGAGGCCTTAATGAAGTAACCATTCTGACCAATCATTGCGCCTTCGGACATTATTTCCCTGTTAGCATACAAGACCAGTAAAACATGCAAATATAAGGCATGTGAGAGCTCATCATCTTAATAGGCAGAAACAGTGGGCACACAAAATGTAAAGCCAGTGTTGTATGTGTAGAAGAACCTGCACTACCAATATCTCAGAGCCCCGAATAGCATCTAGTATATAGTTGGTATCTACCAAGTCTGTAAATCTCCTCATCTACGAAAGAACACAACAAAGTTCTGGTGAGTAGAACTGTTAGAAAAACACAACTGGATCATTATACATAGCAATATACATTGATCTAAACCACTGGTGTCAAAAGCAAAATGAGATCACCACAATAAGACTTCAATATAGTTGCAAATCAGTCAACTTCATGAGTATGTAATTATTACCAAAAATTATACAGGAAATGTGAAATGCCATTTTTTTTATACCAGCATCAAATATGATCAATTATCCAGTCCCAAGTCCAATTAATGTATACGGATAAAAATGCAATTGTTGGAATTTTACTGGCAGTCTATCCATATGTCCTACCAAAAAATATCAGGTTGAGGGATGTTCTCACTTAAGATGTTCTTTAATTTCTATTCTTCTTGATATCATTCAGCTTGGGCAGTCCAATGGTTGGAGCTTGCTTACAGTTCTAATAACTAACTTGAGTTAGCAATAGGTTCCAGGAAGCCAACACATTTGTAAGCAATTCAGCAGAAAAGATATTTTTACAGGATAAATTGGTGAATGATAATTAGAATAGCATACGTTACAATGTATGGGATCTTAAGTTTTGGAGGTATATTGTCACCAAAGAGGGCAGCTTCTTGAGCCATCTTTAGCAAGATTCTTCGGACAATCTCCCCCATATACATACCAGAAATCAACTTCTCATAAATCTGGAAGGACAATATACTTATTCAGAGTCATTAACCACAAAAGGGAGAAAGAATACTGTAGCATATCGAGGGCAAAACCGCAATACCTGTTCTCCAGGGTTCAAACTTTCTGCATCCAAAGCCTGATCAAATTCAGTCAGTGGAAGATGAGAAGGACTTAAAGTTCCCCCATTCCATGTTTATTACCTGTTACAAAGAAAAAAACTAATTAAAATCCTCATAAACCGGGGCCGTCGCGAGGAGGATGGGGGGCGGGGGGCGACCGCGAGGAGGATGGGGGACGGTGGGGCGGCTGAGCGGCACCGGCGGGGAGGAGGATGTGGGAGGCGGCCGACCGAGAGGAGGACGGGCGGTGGTGGGCGGCCGCGAGGAAAACGGGCTGGATCTGGAGGTGGGGCGGCCGGGCGGGGTGGCGGCAGTCGGCGGGGAGGAGGACGTGGGACGGTGGAGGCAGTCGGCCAGGAGGAGTGGTGGGATCTGGTGTGTCGGCGTCTCAGCGAGGAGGAGAGGCGGCGACTGGGACTGGGATCTGGAGGTTTCGGTGGATTTGGAGGCGCGTGGTGGACTGGAGTACTGGACCGAGTGACCGTCGGTGGCGTTGGCGGCGGCCGAACCAGTGATCGGCGTCGTCGATGGAGTCATCGCCATGGTCTTGTCGACCTAGGTCTTCTCCGAACCGACGCCTCGTTCCCTCTCACGTATGGGATCGGAATAGATCGCGGCGTCGGCCTTGGGGTGTATAGAGGCGGCGGAGGCGGAGGGAGAGGGGGACTGGGGTGGAGGTGGGGGGAGGTGGGGGAAGGCGGAGGACGGTGAAGGGGCCGGGGAGGCGGAGGGAGACGGGGAGGCGGGGAGGCCGGGGGAGGTGGGGGACGAGGCGGCGGGGCGGTGTGGGAGGGGGTCCCGTGGGAGCGGGCGCCGGGCGGAGTGGGGGAGGCCGGGAGGGCGAGCCGGGGAGGCGGGGAGGCCGGGGGAGGTGGGGGACGAGGCGGCGGCGGGGGAGGTGGGGGATGAGGCGGCGGGGCGGCGGGGCGGCGTGGGAAGGGGTCCCGTGGGAGCGGGCGCCGGGCGGAGTGGGGGAGGCCGGGAGGGCGAGCCGGGGAGGCGGAGGGAGACGGGGAGGCGGGGAGGCCGGGGGAGGTGGGGACGACGCGGCGGCGGGGGAGGTGGGGGATGAGGCGGCGGGGCGGCGTGGGAGCGGGCGCCGGGCGGAGTGGGGGAGGCTGGGAGGGCGAGCCGGGGAGGCGGAGGGAGGCGGAGGGAGACGGGGAGGCCGGGGGAGGTGGGGGATGAGGCGGCGGGGCGGAGATACTATCTGGCGGCGACTCTCTCTTTCTCCCCCTCCAGATTAGATTAGGGAGGGGATTAATTTGGGCGGAGGGTAGCGGGGGCGGCAAAAACGTGGGTCAGGCGGGGGGTTTTGGCGGTTCATCTTTTTTTCCGCGGTTTTTAGCAGGAAGGAGGCGCGCTTGTGATTTTGTTTGGGAAAATATTGGTGGGACCTCTATTTTGGCAGAAATTTAACTTCGTTTATAAATTTGCGAGCTGTCTAGTTTATCAAATTTTAGAAATTTTGTTTGGGTGTCATCACATCATGTTCGTGGACCATTAATGATTTGATGAACTTTGTATAAGTTTGAGTGAAACTTAAAACCATGTTGATTAGGTACAAATGAATAACATGTACGCAATAGTTTAAATTAAAGTATGAGATTTGGTTCAGTCCATTCGGAGGTGCTGGAGGTGCTAACACCTCCACCACATCTGGCCGTTCAATTGGTAGGGGCAGAATTGTATTTTTAGTTTTCCACGTTTAACTGAACGGTTAACTGTACAATACATGCTACAATACTTTGGAGCTGGTATTCAGAAACTTCCAAAATTATATATTCAGAAAAACTTCCTACAGGCTACAATTATAGTACTGCACATGAGAAATCGTAGAAGGCAGTACGTACACCGTTTGGTTGTATCATCTATACAAATGAGCAGTCGTTCTCCGAATGAGCTGAAAATTTCACGTTACACTCCCATCTGTACCGTTGACGTGCCATTAGAATTCGCCGCCAAAGTTCATTTCATACTGCACATGAGAAATCGTAGAATGCAGTACGTACACCGTTTGGTTGTATCAACCTATGCAAGCGAGCAGTCGTTCTCCGAATGAGCTGAAAATTTCACGTTAGACTCCCATCTGTACCGCTGATGTGCCATTAGAATTCGCCGCCAAAGTTCATTTCGTACTGCACATGAGAAATCGTAGAAGGCAGTATGTACACCGTTTGGCTATATTAACCTATGTGGGCGAGCAATCTTTCTCTAAATGAGTTCAAAATTTCACGTTGGACTCCCACCTGCACCGCTGACATGCCATTGCAATTCGCAGCCATAGTTCATTCTGTACTACGCATGAGAAATCATGGAAGATAGTGCGTACACCGTTTGGCTGTATCAACCTATACAAGCGAGCAGTCGTTATTTAAATGAAAAATCAAAGCTGATAATGACAGTAACTAAAAACGGAATAGAAAGGTACCTTCTCGTGGAGTTTTAAGTTTTTATTCAAAATTAACAATTCAATTCCGGCATCCACTCGCCGTCACCGGTGCCCAGGGGGAGGAGGGGACGGACGCGTCTCCTCCGCCGGCGAGGTGTTCATCGCCACTACCATCGTTGACGGCGAAGTCGTTGAGGAGATCGCCTCGCCTCACCTCTGACTCCCCGAAACTCTCTCTCTGCTTCGCTTGGCGTGAGGGAGGAAAGTGATGCGCGTGCTGGATAGTTTTAAGACAGTGAGCACGTGAAATTACTCCTTTACCCATTTCGCTAACACCATCTCTGTGCACCACTCACAAACATCGGACCCAAATTTCAACCATAAAAAGTCTGTATCCTTGTGGCAGTATGGACATGCAAACTTGCCTTTTGTGCTCCAACCAGATAGCATCCCATATGCTGAAAAATCATTAATTGTCCACAGGAGAATTGCACGCAACTTAAAAATTTTTTTCACCTTGCCATCCCATGTCTCAACACCCTTTAACCAAAGATCTTTAAGCTCATCAATCAGGGGCCACTCAGATGTTGACTTATCCATCCGCATCCAACTGCTCCCATCATGTGACATGCTTCCAATGATTATCAATCAAAGTACAACAAATTAAAACCAATTTGTCCAAATTAACACTACTTGCAAAACCACAACATACACGATTTAAAAAGCTTATTAATAAAACAGAAAAAACTTATCAACCACATAGCACCTCCCCTCCCCCTCCTGGCCTCCCCTGCCGCCCCCTCCTTCCCGGAATCGGATCCTCTGACTTTGCACAGGTAAAATCAGCGTGACTTTGCGTGATCTGAGCCGTCCGCCGAAGAAAGAACGGCCCAGATCAGATGGTGCTACAGTATTTACTGTATTAGAGGACCCCAATTCCTCCTTCCCCTCCCCCTCCCGGCCTCCCCTCCTCGGCTCCCCCGCCGCTCCCACCGCTCCCCCGCACCTCCGCTCCCCCCGCCGCCCTCCTCCCTCTGCCCCCACCGCCCCCCTCCTCCTCCTGGCCTCCCCCGCCGCCCCCCCTTCCCCTCCCCCTCCCGGCCTCCCCTCCTCGGCTCCCCTGCCGCTCCCACCGCTCCCCCGCACCTCCGCTCTCCCCGCCGCCCTCCTCCCTCTGCCCCCCTCCCCTCCTGGACTCCCCCACGCCCCCCTCCCCCTCCTGGCCTCCCCCGCCGGCCCCCTCCTTCCCCTCCCCCTCCCGGCCTCCCCTCCTCGGCTCCCCCGCCGCTCCCACCGCTCCCCCGCGCCTCCGCTCCCCCATCCTCCCCGATCTCTGCTCCCGCCGCCTCCCCGCGCCTCCCCCATCTCCTCCCTCGGCCTCCCCCCATCTCCTCCCTCGGCCTCCACTCCCTCCGCCTCCCCCGTGCCTATTACCGCAATGCCCTAGGGGTGAGGTGATAGCAGCCGCAGGAGCCCTAGGGGAGAGGATGCAGCAACCTCACGATGGTGGTGACCGGAGGCGCTCTCCCGCCCCTGTTCCCGGGATCGCAGGGCGTACTGGTGGGAAGCTCGCGGTCGCCCCTGCTCCCGGCGGTGGCCTGGACCGTCGGCTTGACGAGTCGCCAGCAGGAGAACGGCAAGGAAGCAAAGGTGAGACAATAGATTCTTTATTACTTCTTGATTCCCAACCCCAACTGCAATCCGACAATATATATGAGGTGATTTACAGGGGAGAGTCTGATCTGGACTGCAATCCCAACCCCAACTCTGAGACGGAACTAGGGTCCTTAAGGGACTGGACTGCTGATGGAAATAGCAACCTCAACTTCATCTACATCGTCCTCTCCGATGCCGGCTCCCTCATCGTCAAGCAGGTCCTTGCCCTCACTCAACTTACCATCGCGCTCTATGCACCACACCCGCACACACTTGTCTGGAAAGAACTTCCCACCTACAACATGTATGGATGACTGTGTAAATATGTCTAGTTCGTCCCATACACATAATGCAGAAGGTGATAAAGGGGATACAATCAGTGCTTCTGGGCTTTTAGATCAGGGTTTATTATCCTGTGTCTCTTGTGGTATTCTAAGTTTTTCATGTGTGGCTGTTGTCAAACCAAGAGTGCGTACAGCCAAATACTTTATGACTTCTGATTATAATTTGATTAATGATCAGCTTGTTGGTTCTAGAACGAATCATCTGGCAGATGCATTAAGAAGTGAAAGGACAAATGGTGGCATTTTACGTAAGTTATACATCTTACAATGTATACCAGACATTTTATGTTTGGCTAATTTCTCCTTTTCGCTAATCTATTTCTGCTTCTTTATTAAAAGGGTTTTATGTGCCGAGTGACTGGTCTTTTACTGTTACAGAGTTTTCTAGGAGGTACTACAAAATTTAATAATGCTTTTACAATCCCATGAGAAAACTGGCCCTGCAGAATCCAAGGATTAAAATAGATGCAGATTTGACCCATGGAACCTTATTTTGAAACAAATAACCTCCTATAGAATTCTGCAGCTAACAAAATAAACAGCATTAGCTGTACAACTTGCATTCTCTGATTGCCTCTTCGACGTCTCCACTCAGCTTTGACTGGTCTCTCTGCATATAGTTTTTTTTGGGGGGGCGAGACAAATTAAACCGAAGTGAGAAAATATGATATACAACACTCAAATTCACATTTAATCGTTATGATAAACAAAGCTATGAAGTGACGAATTTATGTGACCACCTATCCCTTGGCTATCCTTATCTTTTGTGCCCACAAGTACGAAATTCAAAATCTTAACAAGCACATGCGGTTTATATAGGTACCTATGAGCAGAGGCTGCTAAATCTGACAGGAATAGAAAACAAAGGCCAGAGTGTCACACCTGCTATCTTTAATACTATATACTGTATATTACTCCATGTGCACAAGAAGTAGCACAACAGCACCTACCATTGTCTGTTGATAATGTGTCGTGCATGTCATACATATTTCTGTTTCTTCACAGGCTCAATTTTTGGATCTTAGGTGACGCTGACGGATGGACCACTATATCTACCTTATTTGAGCGAATGTTCTATAACTAATATCCTCTTAAGAAGTTTGAAGAAACAAGCTAAACATAGGCACATATCCCAAATCTTGATAAAGCCTTTTTCATCTAATTCTGAAAACTGGATCACACAGTATTCATGATTTCAGGGCGCTTGCATAAACATGGTCATAGTGATTTTAGGTATATTCAGTCAGTTTAACTGATTACTTTAGCAAAACTACTACGAGGGATATTTGACTTTTCAGAGCCCAGCTATGCCAAAGAAAAACGGAGCATGGAGCAGTTTATTTGGGGAAAGCTTCTCATGTGAGCAAACTATAGCTCGGTTCAGCCATAAGTTTCATCTTGTAGAGTATATTACTTAGTAATTCAATGGCTGCTGTTTCTTATGAGTTATGATTTTGATCAAAATTGGCAGATACACTATGAGACAACTGGTCCAGAGATAAGGGAGGACACACTTGGACAGGTTGATATTTTCGTCATGGGGATTGGGAGTGGTGGCACTGTCCCAGGCGTTGGCAAGTACCTTAAGGAGAAGAATCCCAATGCAAAGGTACTACATAGACCAGACAGAAAAATTGCATTAGAGGTGTTGATTTGAAACTTCATTTCAGTGTGGGCATGCAGATCTATGGAGTTGAGCCTGCTGAATCAAATGTTCTGAATGGTGGTAAGCCAGGTAAGCTATAGCTTTCTGTAAAAGATTTACATTTTCAAACTAGATATCCGATTCATTTGTACAAATATGTTCTATATGAACCTAATTGCAGGCCCTCACCTCATCACTCGAAACAGCGTTGGGATCAAGCCGGAAATTTTGGACATGGATGTGATGGAAAAGTTTCTTGAGGTAATGATGAATAAATCTCAAGTTGTTCTTTGTCGATCACTATACCTTTTTGTCATTCCAGTTACGTTGCATTACGCTGTTCCTTCGAAGTGTTTCCGCCGATATCATTCTTTCAGAAAAGTATGTTATGAGCTGCCAAAAATAAACGTTTACCAGAATGCCCATGTTGAATATAGTTTTGTTCACTTTTTACTTCTATGGATGTTTTGCTGCAAATTAATGTACTTGTTTGATAAGTACTTGCTTATCCGAGTATAGTTTTTGAGCAAATATCTGGGAAAGACAACACCCTAAATCATCTAAGTATCCCGGCTGCCTGTTTCACTCATCCTGAGATCAGTATGGTTGGGCTGACAGAGGTTAATCAAATTTCTTACTCCCATCTTAACCTCTGCTCAACATAATTGTAACCTGATTGGTAAAGTGAAATGATCTTGCAACCTTTTCATAAATAAAGTAGCAAATGTGTTGTAGAGAAGTTGATCATTTGTTTTAGTTGTGTTTGAACGAACAATTAAAGTCACAATTCTTAATCAATCCTGTGCTTTTGGTGTTTTTAGTTGTGTTTGAATGAACAATTAAAATCACAATTCTTAATCAATCCTGTGCTTTTGGGGTAGTAAAAATTCTTTATAATTCCCTAATGAAGTTCCTCTTAAAATTTTGCAGCCACAAGCGAGAGAAAAGGCTGATAAGGAAGGATTTGAAATTAGTGTGGTTCCTCTAATGCTAAGTAGGAGTTTGCTTCAGTTGCATGAACTTACTTGAAAAGTGTATTAGCTTTTATATAGTGATAAAGCTTGTTTGCTCATAACTGTCTACTCCTTGCAGGACATCAAGTTTGCTGTTCATGCGCACCCAACTGTGTCTGAAGTTCTGGATGAGCTCTTCAAAGCTGCCAAGGTATATATGCTTTATTTATTATTGTTATGTTTAGAATTATTTGGGCCAAAAATCTGGAAAACTGTATGTTATGATCTTTTTTTTTCAACAGGTTAATACAGGTGTTTCTCATTCCTTAAACGAGCCAGTTGCAGCCTAGACAGGAATAGGAGTGGAAGCCAAATCATCTGCCATAGCCCCTCTTAGATGTCCTTACTTCACGAGCCCACTATTTAACAGGAAATGATTTGTAGTTATTTGGGGACCATAATTCGTAATGAGCTCCACTGTTTAGTGCCAAACTATCTATTTATCGAGGAAAAGAGAAGATCTACTTATTGCTCTATGTATCAAACACTTGTAAATTTTATAGCCCGTGTAGAGTTCATCCGTACAGTGCCTTCACATGTTGTCATCTTCTCTATCGTGTCATTGTGTGATTACTCGATCAATTTATTCATTGGGCAAGAGCAGTGGAATACTCTTTCCTGCTTTGGAGCAGCATCTAGAGACAAGACATGATCAAAGTACTTATTTGGTTAAATTGATGGCCGTGGTTGACCACGCAAATTCAAGAAACAGTTTATAGTGAATTGCAGTCTGGAAGCCATTCCTGGAGCAGTCGTTTCTCTTTCAGAGCTTGATAGTTTTGTGTATGGAAGTACCATTTGTCCCTGAGGTAAAAAGCTCTTTAAAATGGTGGGCGGTTCCCGAAGAAACAGTGCCGCATTTCTCTTTGGGCTCCGTTACATGTTTGCTTGGTTCGCATTTTTGGGCCCAAGGTAAATGCTTGTTTCTATCAGTTGATTGTGAATTTGTAATACACGAAACTTCTTGTTGTGTTGATCAATGATAGACTCGTGAAATCTAGGTTCTCAACAACACAATAAAGCAAAAAAGGAATGATTTTCTTCTTCTTTGTGACATATGTGCATTTCTTCTTTTTTTTATGGCTCACATGCACATGCATGATTTTCTTGCTCGACTGATTTCTTCTGGCTTTGGCATCTCAACATCTCCTCATGCACAAACCTGTGACTAATTAAAATACTAACATTAGGTAGTAGCCAATTCTCATGTAAATTTAAGCTAAATTTAATTAGGAGCGAGTTCACCTGTTGATTAATCTTTTTAGCTCGTGCTCGCATAATCGGTCCGATTAGAATGTCCTCATTATCATGTACACTCGAAATGATGGACAATGGACTAATGTCGACGAGACCTTCTAAGCACATCTTCAATTTAGGCTTGTACAGATCGAGTATAGCTCTGTATATAATTAAATAAAATAGTAGTAACTCTATATCTCTAAATATAATAATTAAAGACCCAATTAAATTAGAGTTCACATGATAATATTTAATGTGGCTCAATAATTCCTCCTAGTTAAATAATATATTTAATTGAGAAGTGCAAGACATGAGCGTATCCGTGTCATCTGTGGAGGCGGGCCGACTGCTAGGTAGCGGCGTTTGCGCGGTGGCCGCAGATGGTGGAGGCGGGGTGACTGCTGGGCGTGCGGTGGGAGGTCCCCAAGGTTTTATATGACAGGTGCTTATCGTGTTTAGATAAATAGAAATTTACAATTATAATTGATAGTGGGGTACGATAGTTTGGTGGTAAACGCCTTGGCCTCCGAGCTAGGAGGTTGTTGGTTCGATTCCTCCACACCCTATGGTTTTTGTTTTTATTTTTTCTATTTTAATTTTTATCCTCTCCTGTTTTGTCAAGTGAGACCTCCTCAACTGCGTTTTAGTTGTCACTTTTCAATTTATTTATCTCCTCTAGAAATTAATAACTATAGATAATATAATTCCTCCACACCAATTCGGCCCTTGCGTTGAGCAGTTAGGCCCACGAAAACAAAGTGTTGCAATAACAGATTGTTGCCACGAACAATCATCATATATAGCAACAAATTTATTTCGTGGCACTACAAACTCATTTCATACGTATTGTATAGGAACCTTTTGCAACGCAATTGATGACTATGACAACGCAATAAAATTGTGGCAATATTGTTACCCACTCGCAACAAAATTCTATAAGGTGGTAATACCTCCTAACTATTGCAACAAAAATCAATATTATCACAACGCAAGACAACCGTGGCAATAAAGTCATACTACTTGCAACCATTTTCTAAATGGTGGCGATAAAGCCACCTTATTACAACGAATTCAATGACTATCGCAACGCAATATTTTAGAGGCAATACTGTGCCCATATCGCCACGATTTTGGCAAAACGTTGCAATAGTACATACCTATTGCAACTAATTTAGTGTCATTGCGATGCGTTTCGTGGCTAAAGGGTCGGAATCTAGTAGTGTGGTTTAGACTTAGGCAATTGGTTAGAGTGGTGGGTGCAGGCATGCCCTGTTGGTTGGAGCCGCAGTGGTTGATTGTCGTGCACGGGGGTTTGTGGTTGAGCCTAAGTCAATTAAGGACCGGTCTGTGAGCTACTGTTGCAAAGCCCTATCGTACTACCACAAGTCTGGTATGGGACAGACCTGGCCAACTAATTTGTGAAGTTCCAACATGATCTCGCTATAGGCTGAATGTGAGCGCGGCGTAGGCCGTGAGAAGTCTCACACGGCACAAGAGGGGGCTCCAACATGTGGATTCATGTTGTGGTGAAACCTTAGTGGCGGCGTGATTTTGTTGACAACGGATCATTGTAAAGGCTTTGTCATGATCTCCTCGCCGCACACCTAAGGAAGTGTGTAATCGCGTGGCAATATGGGATGATCGTGTCTTGTGGGTAAAGCTGTACAACCTCTGCAGAGTGTATAACCTATCCTGGATAGCCGTGCCCACGGTCATGGGCAAGCTGAGTAAAGTTTTTCATGGATTAGACTTTGTTTTTCAAAACGTTTTCGAAAACCTTGTGGATGGATGGAATCCACGAGAGATGAAAACCTTGCGGATGGATGGAATCCGTGAGAGATGGAAATCTGGTGAATGGATGGAATTCATCAGAGTTGTGCAGTGAAAGCGTGTGGATGGATGGAATCCATACGTGAGCTTTTGAAAAGATGGTCCGGGTGGGATGCCCGTGGATAGGTTGGTGTTTGGTCGGAGCCGACACTAACGGTATTACTTTCTACTACAAGTATTGTTTTATCTACTGTATTAAATTCAGCAATTTCAATCTATTATTATATTTCTTAAATGTTGTTTTATGCAAACTAACCCTATAAACCTTCCGTTGAAGCCTTTATCATTATGTTGCATTTTCCCGGGTGACTTGTGGAGTACTTTTTGTACTCATGTTGCTATATCTAACTCTTTCCAGAGGGAGCTTTCGACGACTTCGGTGAGGATTGCGACTAGGCCACGTCTTACAGTCATTCGCCTTGTGGGAAGGCTGGATGGGCTGCCGCTTTATGTATTTCTTCCGCTGTCTTCTTTTGCTATTATTGTAAACTTTGGCCATCAGGCTCATATTAGCTAAATAAAGTTTGTCATTACGCATGATAATTGTCTTTGTGATACTGTGTGCACTAGCTTTTCCTGGGATAGTGCGATTAACACAGAGGGTTCTGGAGTTGCTGCTCCGGGTCCCGACAGAGATGGTATCAGAGCAATAATGACTCTAGGGCGTGTCCATAGATAGAATAGAATGGTTGGACCTTAAGGATTTATTTTACTAATCAGTAATTTCAAAAAGTTTTGCTTATTCTTACCCCTCAATCTATGCTACCCTTATATCTTAATCTTTGCTTGCTCTCGTCTTCCAATTCTCGCTTATCTTTATGTCATTACTTGAAAGCCCATTTCTAAATCTTCCCTTGCTCAAAACAACTATAGATGGTCAGTAGTCCGGATTCATCGACTCTACCGCAACCTCAATCTTTGCACCAAAGGATCATGCTTTGTACGTCAAGAGCTACGAAGGATCACTCCAAGACAACCCTTACCCTTTTAGGTTAAGTTGTTAAGCTAGACAGTAGACGAAGTTATGAGCTGTCAGTTTTCTCTTTTGTCGGCAGCCGTAACTATTGCTTGTTGTTTGCTTAATAAAGGTTTTGCTAGTTGTTTTGTTTTGGGTTGCGCAAAACGTCTGTTGTCCCTCCTTTGCCTTGAGTCTCCTCTGTCCTATTCTTTGGAAGCATCAAGCTGAAGCACCAACTGCCAACAACCTCCAGACGGCAAAAAGAAGGCCACAGAAGTTTGCAAAGGGACGTTTGAACCAGATCTCCGTTCAAGCCACACAGAGTAAGATCCAAACCTATTTCTTTGCTAACCCGTGCGAATCTCGGGGACGAGATTCTTTTTAAGGGGGGTAGTTTGTAACAGCCCAGCTGTTTATTTCAAAATTTCAGTAAGAAAAAAAATAATTAATTTAATTTAAATAAAATAAAGTGTTCTTTGGTTGCCTAAATTTTGGAGATTTTATTTGTCTGTTTTTAGCTTTTAAAAAGGCTTCTATAAAAAGTAATTTAACTAAAAACATAAAATTATGATTAAATAAAAGAATATTTTGAGTTTATGTAAAAATATAATTTCAAATTAAGTATTTAAAAGCATTTGGCTTTTATTCGGATTTTCTGTGCTTTTCTGGAGTTAAAAATCAATTTTGAAAGGTTAAAAACTATTTTATAAAATTATTAAATGCAAATATGAAATTAAAAATATTTTTACTAAGTCTAAAATGCTTCCAGGAATATTCTATAATTTTTCTGGAATTTTTAGACATTAAGTATTATTTTTCTAAGTATTTGCAAAGCTTCTAGTATTTTCTGAAAATTTAATCCGAAAATAAAAATCAAATTCATCCAAGCCCGCCACGTGTCGCTCTCAGATTGAATCACTCTCTCTCCACGTTTTAATCCTAGCCACACATGATCACTTACCCCTTCATAAAATCCAAGAGCCATGAAACACTCACTTGCCACGTGTCAACAATCTGACGGCCCGTACCCCTTCATTCTCCTCTCTCTCTATGACACATGGGACCCACTTGTCATATGTTTCTTCTTCCTCCCCTTCTTCCTCCTCTAGCCCTCTCTCTCCTCCACCATTAGAGCCGAATGAAGCTTTTAATTGACGCCCGTTTCTCCCTCTTAACTCCCGATTAAAGCGTGGAAACGGACGCCCTAATCACCCTTGTCAATCTCCCGGCCGTTCCCCGTCCATTAATCTTCTCAAAACTGAAATCCTCTCCCCTCCCTTCTCTTTCTATAAATTGGCCTCCCCTCACCATTCCTCCCCCTTCCTCCCTCCTATTCGGCCGGCCCTCACTCCCTTCTTCTCCCGCCGCCGTGCGTCACCTCCCACCGGCCGCCGCCGCCGCCCGGCCGCCTCCCGTCGCCGCCCCCATTCCAACCGCCGCCGCCTCCTCCTTGCGCAGCCGCCGGCCACCCCGGGCCCCGCCGCCGCCGTCGGAAGGTGCGCCGCCACCTCCTCTACCCCCGCCGCCGTTCGCCGCCCCGCCGCCGGCCGCCGGTCGCCGGTGAGCCGCCTCCCGTGCGCGCTCCCGTGGCCTCCCTCCATGATTCCTTCTTCAACCATATTCAACCTTGCTTATTTAATTTGTTGTTGCTCCTTTGTCAAGAAAGACTAAATGCCCACTTGGCTAGTGGGTGCATGTTAGTGCATGCATGCATGAGGTTGTGAGTTCAAGTCCAGTGCAATGCATTTTCGGTTGGACTTTTGGCCACATTTTGTTCACCTCTAGTCCATGACAAGCGGGACCCACATGTCATAAAATAATAAAATAAAATTCTGCACTCAATGACAACCGGGCCCCACGTGTCATACACTCCAATATACTCCAAAAATCAGCCAAAAATAAGATTCCAGAGAATATTCTTTCGGTTTTGCATTTTCTGGAATTTCCAATCCATTCAAACTTCCAATCGCTCGTTCTCCCTCGTCCGATCTCCGAATCCAGTGATTCAAATCTCTAAATTTGTCTAAAATCATAATCAAAGTTGCAGTATATATTTTATAATTTTTGGATTTTATTTCGATTTTATTTGATTTTATTTGGTTGGTTCTTCGCGCGTAGATTTCGACGAATTCGGAGAGAACGACGCCGATGAATCGCACCAGGTCTTCGAGCAAGGCAAGTCACCCTCCTTGATCATATTGATCCCAGTTTTCAAAATAAAATTATGTTGATTTAAATTATATTGCATGCATATTTTTATTCAGCGTATTTCATTTCAGTTTTAAATCTAGTTATTGCCTACTTGTTAATTCCTCCATTGTTATTGAATCCCTTATACCTTGTCACCCTAGAATCAAACTCTAGTTAATACATTAGTGTTGGCTAGAGAGTTTATTCAAACGCTTAGCCCTGCATAGTCATATAATTTTGCTTTGGGATACCTTTTCACATAAAATGATGACCCCCTTTTTACATAAAATGATATGTACTCTTGACTTTGGTGAGTCAAGGAGTGTTATGAATTATTTTGAAAACAAATATGAAACTGGTTTAGACTTAGGCAATTGGTTAGAGTGGTGGGTGCAGGCATGCCCTGTTGGTTGGAGCCGCAGTGGTTGATTGTCGTGCACGGGGGTTTGTGGTTGAGCCTAAGTCAATTAAGGACCGGTCTGTGAGCTACTGTTGCAAAGCCCTATCGTACTATCACAAGTCTGGTATGGGACAGACCTGGCCAACTAATTTGTGAAGTTCCAACATGATCTCGCTATAGGCTGAATGTGAGCGCGGCGTAGGCCGTGAGAAGTCTCACACGGCACAAGAGGGGGCTCCAACATGTGGATTCATGTTGTGGTGAAACCTTAGTGGCGGCGTGATTTTGTTGACAACGGATCATTGTAAAGGCTTTGTCATGATCTCCTCGCCGCACACCTAAGGAAGTGTGTAATCGCGTGGCAATATGGGATGATCGTGTCTTGTGGGTAAAGCTGTACAACCTCTGCAGAGTGTATAACCTATCCTGGATAGCCGTGCCCACGGTCATGGGCAAGCTGAGTAAAGTTTTTCATGGATTAGACTTTGTTTTTCAAAACGTTTTCGAAAACCTTGTGGATGGATGGAATCCACGAGAGATGAAAACCTTGCGGATGGATGGAATCCGCGAGAGATGGAAATCTGGTGAATGGATGGAATTCATCAGAGTTGTGCAGTGAAAGCGTGTGGATGGATGGAATCCATACGTGAGCTTTTGAAAAGATGGTCCGGGTGGGATGCCCGTGGATAGGTTGGTGTTTGGTCGGAGCCGACACTAACGGTATTACTTTCTACTACAAGTATTGTTTTATTTACTGTATTAAATTCAGCAATTTCAATCTATTATTATATTTCTTAAATGTTGTTTTATGCAAACTAACCCTATAAACCTTCCGTTGAAGCCTTTATCATTATGTTGCATTTTCCCGGGTGACTTGTGGAGTACTTTTTGTACTCATGTTGCTATATCTAACTCTTTCCAGAGGGAGCTTTCGACGACTTCGGTGAGGATTGCGACTAGGCCACGTCTTACAGTCATTCGCCTTGTGGGAAGGCTGGATGGGCTGCCGCTTTATGTATTTCTTCCGCTGTCTTCTTTTGCTATTATTGTAAACTTTGGCCATCAGGCTCATATTAGCTAAATAAAGTTTGTCATTACACATGATAATTGTCTTTGTGATACTGTGTGCACTAGCTTTTCCTGGGATAGTGCGATTAACACAGAGGGTTCTGGAGTTGCTGCTCCGGGTCCCGACAGGGACGGAGCGCGCGCGTCAACTTCGCCTGGGCGCCAGCTCCGCCGCCACCGGTTCGAAGGGTAGGGGACGGAGCGCGCGCGTCCACTTCGCCTGGGCGCCAGCTCCGCCGCCACCCGTTCGAAGGGTAGGGGACGGAGCGCGCGCGTCCACTTCGCCTGGGCGCCAGCTCCGCCGCCACCCGTTCGAAGGGTAGGGGACGGAGCGCGCGCGTCCACTTCGCCTGGGCGCCAGCTCCACCGCCACCCGTTCGAAGGGTAGGGGACGGAGCGCGCTCGTCGACTTTGCCTGGGCTCCTGCTCCGCCGCCACCCATTCGAAGGGTAGGGGACGGAGCGCGCGCGTCCACTTCGCCTGGGCGTCAGCTCCGTCGCCACCCATTCGAAGGGTAGGGGACGGAGCGCGCGCGTCCACTACGCCTGGGCGCGAGCTCCGCTGCCACCCGTTCGAAGGGTAGGGGACGGAGCGCGCGCGCGCACTTCGGCTGGGCTCCAGCTCCGCTGCCACCCGTTCGAAGGGTAGGGGACGGAGCGCGCGCATCCACTTCGCCTGGGCGCCAGCTCCGCCGCCACCCGTTCGAAGGGTAGGGGACGGAGTGCGCGCGTCTACTTCGCCTGGGCTCCAGCTCCGCCGCCACCCGTTGGAAGGGTAGGGGATGGAGCGCGCGCGCCTACTTCGCCTGGGCGCTAGCTCCGCTGCCACCCGTTCGAAGGGTAGGGGACGGAGCGCGCGCGTCTACTTTGCCTGGGCGCCAGCTCCGCTGTCACCCGTTCGAAGGGTAGGGGACGGAGCGCGCGCGTCTACTTCGGCTAAGGCCCCAGCCCCTAGTCAAGCTCAAAAAAAATATGTTCACTGGCCGCAGGGACAGAGGGGGCCAAAGCACTCGGCAACATGGCTTCGGCCCTGTGAAGCCCTTCTCCATGAGAGGCTCCTGTTGTAGGGGTGGCCCCCACCTAAGCCCAGCAGGCCTGGTAGAAGGTTATAAGGTCCAGAATAGGCCTTGTGCAATGACATAAGTGCCCCTGGAGGGGATACTCAAGTGTAAGGGTATAATAGTAAAAACACTCCCCATGTATATATACGGAAGGCAGGCCATGGGGAAGACCCAAGCCATTACTCACTCTCCACTACCATCTCTCTCTCTGTTTGGTCTGTAACCACAACATAGATGATACGGGGTCGCCCGATCTTCTCGACGTAGAATCAAGATACTCACGTGGATTTGATGAACCGTAGTGATCCCCAGTTGCCAATGCAAGAGTTAACAATCTATAATTTGGCCAACCTCACGTGCTGAACTTCACGACCACCGATGAAGTTCTATCGCGCTCCCAATTCCCAGCGGAAAGGTTGAATGATCTTGATTTCAGCGAACTCCCAATTCCCTCAAGTTGGTTTGGCCAACAGAAAGAACATGAGTATTCTATTATCAAAAGTGGTTTGAATTCTACAGGGGTGGCGACTGTCTTTTAAAAAGATACAAGGGGTGGAGAGTCGGCCCAATACTTGGAGGCCGAATAGGACTCAATTACAAAGCCCTAGCCCACTTTGACTCGGACTGAAAAAGTGATGTAAATTGTTTTGTAGTTTTTGATCGACTCGTAGGAAATTTGGAGGTGAGGCTAGATCCATCTGAAAGTAGACTTCAAGAGCTTTCCATAGAGTACAAGAACACCTCAATCGGACTTTTTTTTGTAAAAGTTATGGCCGTTTTAGTAGGTGCCTGTTGGGCTGTCCCGAACCGAATCCGAATTGAGTTCTGAGTTGAATCCGAGTTTGAATTCGGTTGTACATATGGGAGGTCCGAATTGGGCTTCAAAATCTTGTCCAAAACTTGGGCTTTAAGTTCTTGGGCTTCTCCGCTTTTGCTCTCCCACTAGATGGGCTTTTTTCCTCCTTGATCAGCTGCGTGGGCTGCTTGGCTTTCTCCTTTCCATCCCCATGGGTTTTGAGCTTTTTGTTCTTGGTAGCAAATATGATTACCCTCCTTGTGCTTCTCCATTGCTTTGGCCCCGAAATCATCATAATATTCAAACCTAATAATAAACAAGAATTTGGTATAAGGTAGTATATCGTCCCACAAATAGAAGGAAATTGATTAAGATACAAATTCACCTGACAATATTTAATGCGGCTCAATACTTCTTTCCAGTGAAATAATGTATTTGACTGAAAAGTGCTAAGCATGTGCGTATCCGCATCATCTTCCCCTTCTTCAAGAAAAGCCGTCCTCGGCTTTTGGTAGCCTGAAATTGTACTAAGCAAAGAATACAACGTATATACATGGTATATATATTTGTCATCAACACTTCTTTTGCTTAGCATATCAAGAACATCTGAACGCGTAGTAGATAAAAGGAACAACACATATGCATAGTATATGTATGAATCAATTATTGTGTCATTCTCGTTGTTCCACACAAACCAATTAATATAACAGCAACCATAAGATATATATACATTGCAATATTGTCTTTCATATCATTCACCCTGCCATGAGAAAAAGTCATCCCCGACTTTTCTAAGGACATAGTTAAGATATCAAAAAGCAACACCCGGTCCAGATGTTCAAATATGGGGAAGAAAATTTTTCGTGCCTTCCATGCTTCAACTGCGCTACTCTGATTATATATACATGATTGTAAATCAAAGGATGAATAAGTAGGCTTAAGAAATCTTTTAAAACATAAAGCATTATTGTTGAAATTTATCTCATTGTGTTCATGATATGGCACAACAAACTGTTTATCCAAGACAAGCAATCTTAATTCAGGAAGCTTATCACATGTAATGCATATTTGGTAAACATAAAAATTGTCATATAGACCAAAATCTCTAATCAAATTGAACTTGAAAGTGTAGGCATAGGTACTAACTAGTGATTTTAAACATGAAATTTCAGCAACATCCTTAATCACACTAGATAGCTCTCTAGGGTCATCGAACATGATATAATACAAAGAATCACTAGGAGATATTCGAGTCAGAACTTCCTTATGAGTAATTAATTCCACATCATGTAAATTGACCAAAGAAATTTCAGAACATGGAATTTTCGATTGAACACATGAGTTCTCACAATTACTCACCTTTTCACAAATAAATCCAGCACCAATATGGTTACCTTTATCATTCTCTTCAGTTGATGCGGGTGTTGTAGGTATCAAATCGTCATGATGTAACAACGGCGCAGCAAGTACTTAATCTTCAACTATGGTTATCTTCTCATTGGTTTTATTTAGGGGTACCGGTTGTAGAACATTCGACTCCTCTTCTTTGATATCAACCTGCACAATATGAGAAGCAACATTAGAAGTAGAGAGTAAGTCGTTAGTATAAAAAGTAATCTCACTTTTCCTATCATCTCTTTCTCTCTTTTCTTTTTGTGTATTCCTCACTCTCCATTTGGATGCTCTCAACTTCACATTTGGTGGAATCACATAACTCACTGTTTTTATCACTCTCACTCAATTTGGCTATGTGGCACTCATCCTAACATGTGTTTTGATACATCTCAAGTGTTGTTTGTAGCAATGGGGCAGCACTACATGTCTTTTTGACCGAAGAGAAAGTCCTAGCTCGGTCATCTTCCCATGTGACACACTAGTAGCGGCATAAGAACTGAAGGATGGACTTGGATAGAACTGTGGTCTCTGCCTCTCCAAAAGTCTCTTCTCCTGCTCAATAGCGCAATTCACAAGGTCATGCATGCTACTAAAATATTTACCTTGAAGTGCAGTGGCGATCTTAGAATTCAAGCCTTCTTTGAAATATGCCTTCTCCCTTAATGCACTTGTGACACCGGCACGACGCAATGCATGCTTCAACTCATAATAGTAATATTGAACAGTGTTACTCCCTTGTGTGATGCTCTCCACAGAATGTGCTCCTTGCTTCATATTCTGCAATTTATCAAATAGATCACGCTTGTAATGACAAGGAACAAAACGGGCTCTCATTTCTCGCTTCATCTCTTGCCATGATGCAACAGGGTCTTCTCCATTCTCAGCTCTTCGAGTAATGACTTGTTCCCACCAATCCAAAGCATAACCTTCAAACTCAAGTGATGCCAACTGTATCATTCTCTCATCTGTATAGTGATGCATACGGAATATTTTGTCAACCTTCAATTCCCAAGTGAGATACTCCTCGGGATCAGTCCCACCTGCAAACTTGGGCATGGAAAATTTGAGCTTGTCCAATCCATCATCTTCATTGTGTGGACGACGATAATGGTCATTGTAATGCAAAGCAAAATCACCATCCCATTCCATCGCTTGTGCAGCACCACCACGGCCTCCACCTAGGCCTTGGCCACGCCCTCCTCCTCGTCCTCTGAGCTGTGGTGGATGCACCACGTTGGCCGCCACTCGGTGTTGCGGTGCAGGAGGTACATGTGCAGCAGCTTCTCCTTGAACACTTGTTTCATCGCCACCATTGCGAGCTTGTATGAGCCTAGTGAGGGCTCCAATGTCCTCCCGCAATTGGGGCACATTTTCATTAGCTTGTATCTCCATATTTTGCATCTCCCTTGCAATTTGATCAGCAAAAGCATCATGCTTCTCATAGAGTTGATCGAGCCCTTGGCGTAGCTCATGTTGAAAGTGTTCACAGAGTGCCCAAATTGATATTGCTTGACGAATGCTTGAGTTTCATTTGTCTCACCACTCTCATCATGGTGTTCTCCTCCACCTGACATGGTGGTTAGCTATGCAAGAAACAAATAGCTATGTAGAATAATGCTTTATGGAAATCACTCAATCTCACTGTTTTCTCTCCCAAGTAAAGTTCTTACCCTTCCGAAGTGAATTAAGGCCAATAAAAACTTACACATGGTAAAAGTGACAACAGCAACGTGATGATTAAGCGAATTCAAGAGTGTTCACTACTTGCACAACAACGGTTATATGGTGGAGCTTGGTATGGAAGTGTATTCCTAGCAATCTGAAATTCTTGATGTTGTAAAGTTAAGTAATAATCCAGGATAGAATACTTTGCCTAAGTGCTGATCCAAAAGATTTAAGTGAAGTATATGACCGCACACGCAAAGATCAATGTGACTCGACGCAAACAAAGAAATGAGCTAACTAGAGGCAATCTGAAATTAAAGATTAGATAGCTCGTTTTGCACCAAGTACTAGGAGAGACGCTAGCCAATTGCAATGATATGAATGTAAGGGCACAACATTGCTCAAGAAATTAAATTACACAATCTGAATTTATGGACTAAGAACTCACCCAAATTCGGCCATTGTTGTTTTTTCTTTTTTTCCTTCTTCTCTCTCTTTTTTGGGTCAATTTGTAACTTTGATATGGGGTCGCCCGATCTTCTCGACGTAGGATTGGATACTCACATGCAGCCTCTCGAATCATAGCGATCCTCCGTTGCCAATGCAAGAACGAACGCTCTTTAATTCGCAAGATCACACATGCCGGACTTCACGACCACCAAGCGAAAGTCCTATCGCGCTCCCAATTCCCAGCGGAAAGGTTGAACGATCTCAAATTGCAAGAACTCATACATTTTCTATTGAATTTTGATGGCTACCAAAAATCAAAGAAACATGTACAAAACTTCCTCAAGCATTATCTAGTCGCTCATGCCTCCTGTTTCTCGTCACGTAGTGTGTGTTCTCCATGGATTTTCTAGTTTCGCCATGTGAATTTTCTTCGCCTCTGAATAATTGTGCAGGAGGAACACCTTGTCCATCTTGAGCTCCCAAGTAAGGTATTCATCCGGGTCATGTGTACCTGAAAATGTTGGTGTTGTAGGGGTGGCCCCCACTTGAGCCCAGCAGGCCTGTTAGACGAATGTGAGGCCCAAAATGGGACATGTGTAATGACATAAGTGCCCCTGAGGGGAATACTCAGATGTAAGGGTATAATTGTAAAAGCACTCCCCATATGGATATATATATATATACAACATAGGCCATGGGGAGAAACCCTAAGCCATTGCTCACCTAACTCTCCACTACCATACTCTCTCTCTCTCTGTTTGGTCTGTAACCACAATAGTTGGCGCCGTCCGTGGGGAGGACAAGAGCAAGCCTCCAGATCCGAAGGAGGATGGCACCAAAGAAAGCTTCATCACCGGCGGCGAGGAAGAAGAAGGTGGGAGCGGCGGAATCTCGCGTCAATACCAAGGCTTCGTTGTTGGCAGCCGCAGGTGTGGGTGGCGATGCGGGTGTGACGGTCGCGAACACCGGCGTTCACGACGCGACAACCGACCCCGCCGCCACCACTGTGATGCTCGACCCAGCCACCACCGCTGCGACGCTCGACCCCGCCACCACCGCCGCGACGCTCGGCCCCACCACCACCGCCACGACGCTCGACCCCACCACCACCACCGCGACGTCCGCTCCCGTTATCGACCTCGGAGTCCACCACACCACCACAGCAGGCATCCTAGGAGCGCAGGCTGTGGCTGCCGCCAACGCCCTGCTGACGGCCCTCGGCACGCTCCGATGGGAGTTGGCGGATCTCCGTGGGGCCGTGCAGGATATGCAAGAGGCTCGGAGCCGGCAGTCCCCCCGGTGGTCGTATCGGAGCCCACGCCAGAGAGGGCGGATAGCCGCGGTGCCCCCGCGTCCAGCCGTATCCCGCGGCGACGCGTGGATCCAGAGTCTCCGCTTTCTGCAGGTTTGTAGCAGACGGCATGCCCGGAGGACTTCAAGTTTCCTAGCGCCATCGACCCGTACAAAGGCGACACGGACCCTCGGAAGTTCGTGCGCGTCTACGAGACCGCTATCGAAGCCGCTGGCGGAGACGACACTACGAAGGCGAAGGGACTCCCCCTCGTGTTGCAGGGAGTAGCGCTTCTTGGTTTTTCACCATCAAGCCAAACTCCATCTACGCCTGGGAGCAGATCCGCGACCGCCTCTACAATAGCTTCCAAGGAAGCTACATCGAGTGCGTCGACGCGGACCAGCTCTTCATCGTCAAGCAAAAACCATCGGAGAAGCTCCGTGACTACTACAAACGCTTCGCTAAGGTACGCTGCCAGGTCAAGGATGTCAACGAAACGACCATCATCAATGCAGCAATACAGGGTCTTCGCCTGGGGCCGCTTGCCGAATATAACGCGCGGAAGCCAGTCAAGTCGGTGGCGAAGCTCTTTGACAAAATGGAAGAGTACGCCCGGGCAGAGGAAGATGCGCGAAGACATAAGGGTGACGACTCCGACACCGCTCAAGCGGAGGAGTTGTCGCAAAAAGGAAACGCGAAGGACGATTCGAGAGTAAAACGCAAGCAAGCATCCGGGGGAGACGCCTTCGAACGCGTTGACGCCGGGGCACACGAGAACTCGTCAAATGGCAGGCACAAGCCCCGATGTAACCAGCGGAGGTCCCAAATGGCTCGCCACGTCTTCGCCACACAAGGAGTTCCCCGAGAACCTATCCTCACCCCGCGCCTGGGTAGGGGACCCGGAGGAAGCCGCGACGCGCGACCGCGCGCAGAGCAGGAAATTCTGGACTACGGCAGATGGTGCGAAGTGCATGGCTACGGTGACCACTTCACGCGGGCATGCACCGAACTTATGGCGCTGCGACAACCGACAGCCCGGGTTTGGGCCCTAGAAGCGCCGACCGCTGCCACCCCTTCGAAAGGTGGGGGGTGGAGCGCTCGCGCATCTACTTCGACTAGGCGCCAGCTCGGCTGCCACCCCTTCGAAAGGTAGGGGACGGAGTGCTCGCGCGTCTACTTCGACTAGGCGCCAGCGTCGCTGCCACCCCTTCGAAAGGTAGGGGACGGAGTGCTCGCCCGTCTACTTCGATTAAGCGCCAGCTTCGCTGCCACCCCTTCGAAAGGTACGGGACAGAGCGCTTGCGCGTCTACTTTGACTAGACGCCAGCTCCGCTGCTACCCTTTCGAGAGGTAGGGGACGGAGCGCTCGCGCTTCTACTTCGACTAGGCGCCAGCTCCGCTGCCACCCCTTCGAGAGGTACGGGACGGAGCGCTCGCGCGTCCACTTCGACCAAGCGCCAGCTCCGCAGCCGTTCTTCCGGAAGAGAGGACGGAGCATTCGCGAGTCTACCTCGGTCACAACTATCTACAAGTCTGGCGGAGCCGAGCGCAAAAATTTACCCTACATACCAATCGCCTAAAATGGGGGAATGCGAAGACGCGAACATATTGGGCAGGCACTGCTTCATTCATATAAAAGAGCAGGTCGCGAAGCAACCATATAAAAATGTGTACATGATGCAACACACCTAACCCCGGCATCACTCTTGATCTGCGTCGTTTTCTCCACGCCGAGGAACTCCCTCGAGCCACCGAAGGAGGTCCCCCTCTTTATGCAGAGTGCGCCGCAACGCGATCTTGGCTACGTCTTCCCCAACATAGCCCCAGATTCGATTATGGAAATTCTGTATGGCCGGCTGGGTGAAGCGGATGGTGTCAAACATCACCTCGGGCTCGGCCGGCAGATCCAGCTGAGAATCCGCCAGCTCGTCGACGTGCCCACACCCTCGGGCGCGAAGTAAGGCGAGGGCGAACGAAGCACCCATGAAGCCGAAGTGATCGCCAAAGGACTTGGCACCGCGGAGAGCGAGGTCCGAGCCCTCTTCGATCCGCCCAAGCGTCTCCATCAGATTTTCAGGGCCATGCGTAACCTCTGGTACGTCGACGACGAGGTCCCGGAGGGCCCCTTCGAACGACCCCAACGCCCTCCATGCCGCCATGGACACATTGTCCAGGGCCTCGGTCCTCTCTGCAAGGGATGCGGCGAGCTGGGTCTTCTCTTTCTCCAGCGCGGAGATTTGCTGAAGAAAGGCGGTGCGCTCCTCCGTCGCAGTGCGCTGGACCTCCTCCGTCGCGCGTCGTGCCGCCGCTACGGCCTCCTCCGCGTCGGAAGCTATCATCGCCTTTTCTGCCTCCAGCCTGCAGATTTGCTCGTCCTTGGCAGCGTGAGCATCGTCCGCAGCACGAAGTTCACTCTGCAGTGCTCTCCGCTCGCGAACGCGAGTCTCCTCCAAAGCCTGGCTGAGGGCAAGAGTCTGGGAAAGACCGCGCAAGTTAGAACAACCTCAAACAGTGGCACAGGCCGTAAACCACTCACCCTTATCTCCGAAGCACCCAACGCGAGAGCCAGCAGGTCCCCCTCGCATGTCGCCAATGCCGGCACATCCAAGTTGCTGCCGACGCGCTCTGCGGCCTGGTTAAGGATGCGAAGCAACTCCAATCACGGGATGAAATCAGAGATGATGGGCCTCAGCCCAGCAGCTTCCGCAGCACCGGACATCCACGCCAAGTCCTGCATAGCAAGGTCGGCGACTTCGCGTGTACCTCCGTTGCTCGATCCTTGACCGCGTCCGGGAGACCTCGTCTCGCCTGATGGTGACGGCGGAATGAGCGAGCAAATCAGAGAGAGTTTCGTGAAGTCATGAGAGGAAAAGGAATCGCTCCTACCTTCGACACCCTCTGCCAAGGTACGGGAGGGTGCCCGCCCAGCTTCCATACAGGAAAGGGGGGCTTCGTCGGCCCGAGGAGCGGCGCCTTCTCGCCCAGCCTTGCCGATCTCCTCACAGGGCGCCAGGATCCCAGTGACCGTGCCAGCAACCCCAAATCGGCCCCTTGCAGGAGAAGACGACTGTACTCGGGGGCGCTTCGCCCTTGGGGATGCAGGCGACCCTTCCTCAACCGCTCTGGTCGTAAGCGGCAAATCCCCGATGGCCGTCGCAGGCAGCAGGCCCTTGGTGGTCGTTGCCGGCGGCGCCACCTCATCTCCAGGGCTAACAGCACCGAGGCCCGTCACCTCGTCGCCATCCAACCCTCAGCAGGGGCAACGTCCCCCCCTGAACTAGCGGGTTTTGACCCGGCGCCGGCCGCGCCTCCCGCTTCGGTGGTACCTCCCAGTGGCACGACCGGCGGACCGGGTTTGGCGGCCTCAAATCGGGCCTTGCGCCGAGGCGGTCGCGCCTCCACTTCACCATCATCATCGTGACAGCTCGGGGTCTCCACCGGCATCGCACACTCGGGCACGCTAATCCCCAAGACCTCGCAGACCCGGTTTATCCACCCCTGGTTCACCGAGGTGGTCGCAGCCTCGCGCAGCCTGTGCTCCTTTACCGTGTATGGCCCGAGGAGCGCAATGACTGTGCGTTCTGCATCTTCTAGCCGGGGTACTACGCACAAAAATATAGCATCATCCAGATGAAATCACGCGACCATGCGAACGTGTGCACATCCAACAATCGAAGGACTTACAAGGAGCGGAGGGTCTTAGAAGGCAGGAAACAGTCGGACGGACGCCATCCTTCCGGACATTGCCCTGTACATCGTACTGCCACCGACCAGAGAGCGGCACCGCCCCATACATGGTAAACTCCTCGGCAAGGTCACGCATGTTGAACCGGCGGGCGATACCAGCAAGCCTCCGTGCCTTCTGCGCATCGTCGGACATTGGTTCTACGTCTGGCGAGCTGTTAACGATATCGGCTACCCCCGGCACGACAGACCGCTCTTACTCGTCACGAGAGAGTAAAACCACCGTCAAGTCCAACCGGACTCCTATTTCCCTCGCGCCGCCCATGCAGGAAAGAGCTCCGCACATGCCTTCCTCAGCGCGAAGTTGACGCTGCCGAAGCTCGATTCCGCTCCCCCTCGAGCTTCTTCGGTTGACAGCGCGCATCGTGCAAAATAGCGAACAGACTCGCGCTGGGACGGTGACCCTCTGTTCGCAGCGCCCAAGCAACCACAGCCAGGAGGACTATCGCACTAGGGGTCAGCTGCGCCAGCTCCAGCCCGTACGCCCGCAAGACCTCGCCGACGAACAGTGTCGAGGGCATCCGCAGCCCCGCATCAAAGAATGCCACAAAGACAATAGCTTTCGACTCCGCCGGTTGCGGTTCCGTCTCGGTGGGGCCGGGTAGACGAGCCCCGTCACGTTCTGCGATCTTCCCCTCCCGGACGAGTCTCTGGAGCATCTCTTCAGTAACGCGGCTTCGCCCCAACACGCGGGAGCAGCGGCCTCCCGAGTGCTCCATGGCGTCCCACCGCTTGTTGACGTGCGATCTTCCTCGCACCAGCAGCGAGTATTCCCCCGAGGGAGGCGCCAAATCATACCGGTCGGACGAGGCGCTGCCGCTGAGCTGGCGAGCGGGATCGTCGCGGCAAGCCATTCTTCTCCGAGATAGGGCGCTAAAACAGCAGAAGCACGGGTGGGTTGCGTGGGCAGCAGAAGAAAGAAGACAGACCGGAATAACCAATGCGAAGGAGCGCACCCATGCTGATGGCAACGCCTTATAAAACTAGCTCAACCCCCCCCCACCAGTGCGACACAACCGACGGGAGCCCAGCGGTTCGGCTCCCCACGATCGGGAAGCACAACTGCTGGCAACTGGGGGCATGCGCCGGTAGGTGGGCAGGCGGCGCACGACACGCCCATAACAACCCGCCACGTGTCCCGCCCTTCTAGGGAAGAGGCGAACGACCGTGGTCGAGCGACCACTGATAGCCCACGACGCGCCAATCACGGCCCGCCGCGTGTACACCTTGAGCGGAAAAGCAAGTACGCCTGCGGCAGCCTGCTCCTGCCATCACAGGGGTCGGCGCAATTCCAGGAGCCATTAAGGCGCACTACCAGACTGCGGAGCCGTACCCACCTTGCGCCCAGAAAAAGACATTGGTGCGAGGTCTGCCCCCGCTCCAACTTCAACTTCGCCCACAGCTGAGGGCGTACCGGGCAACTATCGACCCCACCAAGGCGGACGTGATTTCGACTCCGGCCCCGATCCCGACTCCGACTCCTACGCCGACGTCGGCCATGATCTCGATGTCGAACTCGACTTCGACCTTCGGCCCGGAGGGCAACCTCGACCCCACTACTGCAGGGCCCGGTGGACGACAAAGACTTCGCTAACCCGCCCAACGTCATACCCTCGTGATAGGGCGAACATTATACCAAGCAATAAGGCTCCGCCGAACGTTGGGAAAGCTCATAGGCCGCAGGGACGGAGGGGGCCAAAGGGCTCGGCAACATGGCTTCGGCCCGTGAAGCCCTTCACCATGAGAGGCTCCTGTTGTAGGGGTGGCCCCCACCTGAGCCCAGCAGGCCTGTTAGAGGAATGTGAGGCCCAAAATGGGACATGTGTAATGACATAAGTGCCCCTGAGGGGAATACTCGGATGTAAGGGTATAATTGTAAAACCACTCCCCATATGGATATATATATACACAACATAGGCCATGGGGAGAAACCCTAAGCCACTGCTCACTTAACTCTCCACTACCATACTCTCTCTCTCTGTTTGGTCTATAACCACAACAGTTGGCATGGTAAATTTAATCTTACCAAACTTATCCTTATTTGGACGTTCATCGCCGCGACGATTACGACGGTGGTAGCTGTCGTCGTAGTGAACAAAGAGATAGATTCGATTGGGGAAGGAGATGACGTTGACGACCCGACTGCAACCATCCAAGGACGTTGCGCCTTAACGATCGATACACCAACTCCAGAGGTTGTTCGTGACCTTGTCGGCGCACAATCAACCTAACCACGAGGATATTTACTCCTGCAAATAATTGAAGAACAGGCAAGAACAAGATAAACAATAACTCAATTGTGAATAAAAGATGTAGGTTTGAATCAAAAACAGAAAAATGGTGGGGTTCCGAGGACAAGTATTCGGACGGTCTTGCTGACACGCGCGAATACAAGGCGAAGTAGCAAAAGCTAACTTAGTTTATCAAAACCCAAACCCTAGAAGAGGGTGTGGCTATCTATTTAAGAGACACGGGAGGTGGAGGGTCGGCCAAAACACATGAAAGCCGAACAGGACTCGATTACAAGGCCCAAGGCCCACTCTGACTCGGACTGAAAAAGTGATGTAACTTGTTTGATAGTTTTTGACCGGCTCGGATGGAATTTGGAGGTGAGATTGGATCCATCTGAAAGTACCTTCAAGAGCTTTCCAACGAGTACTCACGGGCCCCAAGAAACCTTCTGGATCAAACGTTATGGCCGTTTGAAGTAGATGCTGTTAGGAAGGCCGAATCCGAGTTAAACTCGCGAACAGGACTTGGGTTGCGCTTGACGGTTCCACTTCTATACTTGAGCTCATGTGGTTCTTCCCCATGGTTCCTAAAGACGATTAAATTATCAAAAGAATTAAGTAGTATTCCATTCTTTGAAACATTTGTAACTTAGGAACACATTCACCTGATGGTTAAGTTGACGTGCTCGCGCTCTAGTCATTGGTCATTGTATCATAGTTTCAGTTTGTTGAGCTTGTTGTAGAGTCGGCACAGTTGTATCTATGGAAAGGATGTCCTCATCAGTGGTGTTCTTAGGCTATGTTATTTTAGCTCATGGAATTGAAGTTGATGAATCTAAAATTGAAGGTATTCGCAATTGGCCTACTCCTATGAATGTTAGTCAAATTTTTAGCTTCCATGGGCTTACTAGTTTCTATCGCCGCTTTGTGAAAGATTTTAGCACCATTGCTGCCCCATTAAATGAATTAACAAAAAAAAGGAGTCACTTTTGAGTGGGGAGAAAAGTAAGACAGCTTTTGCTGAATTGAAGAAATGTTTGACTGAAGCACCATTGCTTGTTTTACCTGATTTCACTAAAACTTTTGAGATTGAATGTGATGCTAGTGGAATAGGTATTGGTGGTGTTTTGATGCAAGAAAGAAAACCTGTTGCATATTTTAGTGACAAACTTCATGGTGCACAATTGAATTATCCTGTTTATGACAAAGAATTGTATGCTCTTGTGCGCGCATTAGAGATTTGGCAACATTATTTTTGGCCTAAAGAATTTGTCATTCATTCTGATCATGAAGTTTTGAAATATTTGAAAGGTCAAGCTAAACTAAACCATAGACATGCTAAGTGGGTCGAATTCATTGAGACTTTTCCATACGTTGTTAAATACAAGAAAGGCAAGGAAAATGTGGTAGCTGATGCATTGTCTAGAAAACATGTGCTTTTCACTCAATTGGAAGTAAAGGTTCCAGGGCTAGAAAGTTTGAAAGATTTATATGCTTCAGATCATGACTTTTCGGCACCATATTCTAATTGCAAAGATGGGAAAGGGTGGGATAAGTTTCATGTTCATTATGGTTTCTCTTTCGTATGAACAAACTATGCGTTCCAGATTGTTCTGTGCGTTTGCTACTATTGCAGGAGTCTCATGCAGGAGGATTGATGGGTCACTTTGGAAGAGAGAAGACGTACATGATGTTGGCCGATCATTTCTATTGGCCTAAGATGAGGCGTGATGTCGAGAGGTTTGTTCAACGATGCATCACGTGCCATAAAGCGAAATCAAAGCTCAATCCACATGGTTTGTATACTCCACTTTCAGTTCCTAGAGCTCCTTGGGAACATATTAGTATGGATTTTGTTATAGGATTTCCTAGAACTAAGAGGGGGAGAGATTCTGTGTTTGTAGTTGTGGACAGGTTTTCTAAAATGGCTCATTTTATTCCTTGTCATAAGAGCGACGACGCGTCGCATGTAGCTGACTTGTTTTTTAGGGAAATTGTGATACTACATGGCATGCCAAGAACCATTGTATCCGATCGAGACGTCAAATTTATGAGCTACTTTTGGAAGACTTTGTGGGCCAAACTTGGGACAAAGTTGCTCTCTTCGACCACTTGTCACCCACAAACCGATGGACAAACAGAGGTGGTGAACTGTACACTCTCAATGCTGCTGCGGACAATGATAAAAAAGAATTTAAAAGAGTGGGAAGATTGCCTACCGCATATTGAATTTGCATATAATCGGGCGGTGCATTCTACAGCTCAACTGTGTCCATTTGAGGTGGTGTATGGTTTCAAACCGATCACGCCACTTGATTTGATGCCACTTCCATTACAAGAACGTACAAATATGGAGGCTTCTAAGCGTGCTAATTTTGTGAAAAAGCTCCATGAAAAGACTAAAGAGGTAATTGAAAAGAAGGTACGTGTTTGTGCTTCTAAAGTTAACAAGACTAGAAAGAAAATGTTATTTGAACCAGGTGACTTAGTATGGGTACACCTTCGCAAAGAACGCTTTCCGGAGAAGCGTAAATCAAAATTGATGCCCCGTGGTGATGGTCCTTTTGAAGTACTTGCTAAGATCAATGACAACGCATACAAGATAGAGCTTCTGGGTGACGATTATGGGGTGAGTACTACTTTTAATGTTGCTGATTTATCACCATTCTTTGGACAAGATGGCACAGAGTCGAGGACGACTCCTTTTCAAGAAGGGGAGGATGATGAGGACATCTCTATTACACATTCATCATCCACTCCAAGTGTGCATGACAAAGCTAGTGATGAGGCTCCGAAAGGTCCTATGACAAGAGCAAGAGTTAAACTACTTCAACAACAGATGCTTTTGTTTCTTAGAGAGTCTTCTATTATGTTAGATGAGAATAGCATACTACCTAATGCAAATATGTTGTGCCTTCTCAGATTCGAAGCAACAGAAGATCAAGTGGAGACGGTCCAACTAGCCACGAGTCAAGAGGATGAGAGTCCATGCGAGCAAGGAACTAAGATATATGCGTCCAAGAAAGTCTCAACCAAGCAGCCATCAAATCAATGGAAGGCCACGTGATACAAATCTCATGGTGTGCCCGACCGAATCCACCTCAATATCGGTCTTGTAATAGGATAGGGGCTTAGCCCGAAATTGAAGGAAACAGACTTGCTAAATTTTAGGAATTAGATTTGGAAACTTGACCGAATTAGAGATTGATTCGGCCAAGGCTTTCCTTGCGTGAGTTCGGGAAGCACTATAAAACCCCCTTGTATCCCTTTTGTTTGAAGCAGACCACGTTTGAGAAAAATCAATCTACTAAAGTTTTCGAGTTCAACATTACTACCGAAGTTCCCAAGGGAATTAGGAGTGTCTTCTTCAATCAAGATCGTTCAGTCTTTCTGCTGGGAATTGGGTGCACGATTGATCTTCGCTTGGTGGTTGGCGAAATCAACACAAGTGTGTTTTGGCGGATTAAAGAGTGTTCATCCCTTGCATTGGCATTGGAGGATCATTACGATTCATCAAGACTCCCGTGAGTATCCATCCTACGTCGAGAAGATCGGGCGACCCCGTATCAAACTTTTTTTCTATTTTTTTTCAAAGGCCGAACTAGATTTAATAGTCTCTTTGATTTTGCACAGGTCACAAATATTCAGCAAGGTGTAAATACTCAAGAGCAGCCCTAGATGCAATATTCAATAGCTAGTCTCAATTGATGAAAAAAATATCAGCAAGATTTTTTTGCGCACTGTAGCTCGAAGCGGCACTGTAGCACATTTTGGAAATACTATAGCAATCGCGTACTGTAGCAGCGAACTACTGTAGCAGAACATGTACTGTAGCGTTTGCGTACTGTAGCAGAACGATTTTTTTTTGAATTTTGGATTGGACACAAAGATTAAGTTACGCAAATAAACACAAATGATCAGCACCTAAACAAAATTTCTAAAGGATCAAGACTTAATAAAACTCACGAAAATAACAGATGCGAAACTACGGTTTGGATTTTTTTTTGTTTTCGGTTTATGGACTATAGGACAGAAGTAAAACAAACTAAAAGTAAGGGTAAATAATCCTACCAAGTAAACCTGGCTCTGATACCAAGATGATACGGGGTCACCTGATCTTCTCGACGTAGGATCAAGATACTCACGTGAATTTGATGAACCGTAGTGATCTCCCGTTGCCAATGCAAGAGTTAGCACTCTATAATTCGCCCAACCTCACGTGCTGAACTTCACGACCACTGATGAAATTCTATCGTGCTCCCAATTCCCAGCGGAAAGGTTGAACGATCTTGATTTCAGTGAACTCCCAATTCCCTCGAGTTGGTTCGGCCAACAGAAAGAACAAGAGTATTCTATTATCAAAAGTGGTCTAAATTTTGTAGGGGTGGCGGCTGTCTTTTAAAGAGATACAAGGGGTGGAGAGTCGGCTAAACACTTGGAGGCCGAATAGGAGTCGATTACAAAGCCCTAGGCCCACTTTGACTCGGACTGAAAAGGTGACATGACTTGTTTCACAGTTTCTGATCGACTCGTAGGGAATTTGGAGGTGAGGCCAGATCCATCTGAAAGTAGACTTCAAGAGATTTCCGTAGAGTACAAGAACACCTCAATCGGACTCCGTTTGTAAAAGTTATGGCTGTTTTAGTAGGTGCCTGTTGGGCTGTCCCGAACCGAATCCGAATTGAGTTCTGAGTTGAATCCGAGTTTGAATTCGGTTGTACATGTGGGAGGTCCGAATTGGGCTTCAAAATCTTGTCCAAAACTTGGGCTTTAAGTGCTTGGGCTTCTCCCCTTTTGCTCTCCCACTGCATGGGCTTATTTACTCATTGATCAGCTGCATGGGCTGCTTGGCTTTCTCCTCTCCATTGCTTTGGCCCCGGAATCATCATAATATTCAAACCTAATAACCTAATAATAAACAAGAATTTGGCATAGGGTAGTATATTGTTTGCACGAATAGAAGGAAATTCATTAAGAAACAAATTCACATGACAATATTTAATGTGGCTCAATACTTCTTTCCAGTGAAATAATGTATTTGACTGAAAAGTGCTAAGCATGTGCGTATCCGCATTAGTAGGTTTGTGTAGTAAATTTTCTATTAGATACTAGTGCTAGTGTTGATCTTGTTTCACAAGAAAAGAGAACCATACCAAAATCAGCACATAGAAGGAAAGGACCATCACCTGTATTGAGTTGGAAAGAAAAGGTGCAGTGTTTGGGAAGTGGCCAGCAACCTGCGCAAGGAGAAGTCAGAACTACAAGTATATTTGGATTGGTTCCATACTGATCCGAATTCAAGATATTGAGTCGGCTAAAAGCTAGTTTGAGTTGTTAGTTAATTCTTTATCTGCTAGTGTTGGTATACAAGTCACACATTTATGCATGGTTGTGGAGTTTTCTAGTCATTACGGTCCTGTACATGCCATGCATACAACTGTGTATGTGCATGGTCTGTGCATGGTTAGTTTTCTAGTCACATGCATGCCGAGTTGAGTCAGTAACATGGTTAGTTTTCTAGTCACAAGCAGCTATCACTACTACAAAAAGCCTCATAGTAGACGCCTCATCACAGACAATTTTGTGAAACCGTCTCTGATGAACACTATTACAGACGGTTGTAATTAGGAGGCCGTCTGTGGTATTTGTGGCGGGAAAATGGATTATCACAGGCGGTTATTACCGAAGTATCACAGACGGTCTGTATTAAAAACCGTCTGTGATAATCCCAGATTATCACAGACAGTTTTTAATAAAAAACCGTCTGTGATAAGCTAGTTATCACAGACGGTTTTTAATCAAAAACCGTCTGTGATAATTCACAGACGGTTTTTAGTTAAAAACCGTCTGTGATAATGGCTAAGGCATTTATTGCGCTGCTCAGACCGCATCTGTCTTCATTTCGATCCAGATCTAGCCACTGCTGCGCACTTTTTCACTCGGGAGGAAGCTAGGCGATTTCAGGCCAGTTAATTTGGTGGGAAGAGGCAGAGATTGAGCTTTGAATATTCAGTCTTTCCTGGTTGCTCTAGATATGGTTAGTAATGTAATTTATTTTTTCTTTAATTGCATTACAATTTAGGTCTAAATAATCCATTAGTGGTTATTGAAGATGGTTAATTTGCAAAATTGTTGGTTATATAATAGCTGTTGTGTTTGTAATATGAATTGAGCTAGCAAATTAAGTCTCAATATAATAAATGTGGCCCGTATATATGTAGTTATAATTAGTTAATCTAGATTTTAATACTAAGTTGTTATATATGTACGTAACGTAGGACCGAAGCTGGATGTATGTCGCGAGCCGTGTGAGTGAAGAGTACATTAATGGTGTTTCTGCTTTTATAAGAGCCGCCGAGGAGGATATGTTGAATAAGGGGGTGGAATATATGTGCTGTCCATGCACTGACTGCGAGAATTTGAAGATGTTTAAGAACCGAGGGCAAATTGTAGCGCACTTGATTCGGAGGGGTTTCAAAAAGGATTATACGTGTTGGACCAGTCATGGCGAAGTGAATGATCATATGCCGCCGGATGACATTGTCGGTGAAGTGAATGATATGCCCCCGGATGACATCGCCAGCGAAGTGAATGATATGCCCCCGGATGACATCGCCGGTGAAGTGACTGACATGCCGCCGGTTGATGTCGATTGTGGCTCGGATTCGGATAGGTTGCACGATGATAATCTGGATCAGATGCTTCGCGATGTAGAAGAGAACTATGATGAGAGAGAGTATGTTAAATTCCGTGGCTTGATGGAGGACTCAGAGAAACCTTTGTACACGAGCTGCAAGTACACGAGGTTGTCGGCCGTGCTTGAACTGTTGAAATTGAAGGCAAGCAACGGTTGGTCCGACAAGAGTTTCACGGCGCTGCTAGGTCTTTTAGCGGACATGCTTCCGGAGGGAAATGAGTTGCCTAAAACCACATATAAAGCCAAGAAGGTTCTTTGTCCGTTGGGAATGGAAGTAGAAAAAATACATGCATGCCCGAACGACTGTATCCTCTACCGTAAAGAGTATGCAAACATGCATGTATGTCCGGTGTGCAACGCATCCCGATACAAACGTAACAATCAATCAGATGATGGCGAGGGAACAGAGGCGAAGAAAGGACCTCCTGCTAAAATGGCATGGTATTTTCCTATAATTCCCCGTTTGAAAAGGTGTTTTGCAAATCCAAAGGAGGCAAAACTGCTGCGTTGGCACTCGGAGAAGCGCAAGAAGGATGGAATGATAAGACACCTTGTTGATTCCGCGCAGTGGAGAAACATCGATAGGAGTTTTGCAGAGTTCGGTGCAGAACCAAGGAATATAAGATTTGGACTGAGTACAGATGGAATGAATCCTTTCAGTAGCATGAGCAGCCGACATAGCACATGGCCCGTGACTCTCTGCATCTATAACCTTCCTCCTTGGTTGTGTATGAAGCGAAAGTACATTTTGCTGTCGATACTTATCCAAGGGCCAAAACAACCTGGGAATGATATCGATGTGTTCCTAGCACCGTTGGTGGAAGATCTAAAAGTACTGTGGAACGAAGGGGTACAGGTATGGGATGCATACAAACGAGAGAACTTCACTCTGCGCTCCTTATTGTTCTGCACCATAAATGATTATCCTGCCCTTGGTAACCTATCAGGCCATAGTACAAAAGGTGCCAAAGCTTGTACTCACTGTTTAGATGGTACCGAGAGTGTGTGGCTGAGACACTCACGCAAAACCGTCTAGGCTCACCCATACCGCAAGATGAAGCAACAATTTGATGGAGAGAAGGAAGACGGTTCAGCTCCAAGGCATTTAAGGGGACACGAGGTTTATGATATGGTTAAGGATTTAGATGTTGTCCTCGGAAAGGGACGTAAATTGAGGGCTCATGAGAAGAACACCTGGAAGAAGAGATCAATATTTTGGGACTTACCTTATTGGGAGTACCTAGATGTTCGGCACTGCATCAACGTCATGCACGTAGAAAAGAATGTGTGCGACAGCTTGATTGGTCTCTTACTGAACATCCGTGATAAAACAAAGGACGGCGTCAACGCACGGCTTGACTTGGCTGACATGGACATCAGGCCTGAGTTAGCACCGACATGCACTGATAATGGACGAACGTACCTTCCCCCTGCGTGTTACACTTTGTCCAAGGCTGAGAAAACAGAACTGTGCCGGTGCTTGCATGGTGTCAAAGTTCCGTCTGGTTACTCCGGCAACGTGAAGAAACTTGTTTCGATGCAAGATTTGAAGTTAAATGGCATGAAGTCTCATGATTGTCATGTGCTGATGACACAGATGCTCCCTATTGCAATTAGAAATATTTTGCCGATCAAAGTCTGAGAGACAATCATGAGGCTATGTTATTTCTTTAACACAATTGCTCAGAAGGTCATCGATCCCGAAGGACTAGATGCTCTGCAGGACGAGGTGGTGATGACTCTATGTCACCTTGAAATGTATTTCCCTCCTTCGTTTTTCGATATCATGGTCCATCTCATTGTTCACGTTGTGTGGGAGATAAAAATGTGCGGGCCCGTATTCCTACGTAGCATGTACCCATTTGAGAGGTTCATGGGAATTCTCAAGTCCTACGTACGGAATCGTTCTCGGCCGGAGGGCAGCATCGTCGAAGGTTATGCAAGCGAAGAGGTCATTGAGTTTTGTGTCGATTATATGGCTCAGATTCAACCGATAGGTGTCCCTCAATCTCGTCATGAGGGGAGGCTGAAGGGTCTCGGAACTATCAGAAGGAAAGCAATCACTCCAGATATGGACACGTATACTCAAGCCCATTTCACGGTGTTGCAACACATGACTGAAGTGGCGCCTTATGTGGAGCAGCACAAGGATGTGCTTCGGCAACAGAATCCAGAGCGGCCGAATGTTTGGATCATGAGGCAACACAACCGTTGGTTCAACCAATGGTTGAAGGAGCAAATCGCTAGGAGCTCGCCGAGTGAGACGCTGACATGTTGGCAAAAGGGCCGACATTTACAGTTGTGACATGGCAAGGATATGACATAAATGGGTACACATTCTATACGCAGTCTCAGGATGTCAAGAGCACTAACCAGAACAGCGGTGTCCGCATAGATGCATTCAGTACCGATGGGTCGAGAAACTCGTACTATGGCTTCATAGAAGAGATTTGGGAGCTCGACTATGTGGTTTTCAAGATCCCCTTATTTCGCTGTCGTTGGGTGCATCTCCCACAGGTGAAGGTTGACAAGTACGGTGTCACGACCGTGGACCTCCAACGTGTCGGGTACAAAGACGAACCATTCGTACTCGCCAATCAAGTTGTTCAAGTTTTCTATGTAACCGACCCGGCATATAAGAAACGCCATGTAGTTCTTCATGGAAAAAGGAGAATTGTTGGAGTGGAGAATGTAGTGGACGAGGAGGAATACAATCAATTTGACGAGTTACCTCCTTTTGGAAATGGCATAAGGGTCGACGATGAACAACGTGACGAAACTAGTTACGTACGCATTGATCATGATGAAGGGCTAATTTTTAAAGGAAATAAGCAAGTACAATAAGAATGTATATGTGAAAATGTGTGATGTAGTCAATTTTGAGATGTATATGTGAAAATGTGTGATGTAGTCAATTTTGAGATGTATATGTGAAAATGTGTGATGTAGTCAATTTTGAGATGTATATGTGAAAATGTGTGATGTAGTGGGAAGAGTTCAAAGCGGCGTGCAAAGCATGGAAGAACTTCAAGAGCACGCTTGTCGGGAAATACGTGGAGATGGACGAAACGCCTTTTACTAAATACCCATTCCTGGAACCACAATGGGAAGAGTTCAAGGCGATGAAAACGACCGAAGATTTCAAAAGTACAAGTGTGGCGCACAAGGCCCTCCAGGCAAAAAACACGCACCCCCACAGACTTGGCACAGCTAGGTATGCGGGTAAAATCCCGCAATGGAAATTGGAGGATGAGCTGGCAGCTGCAGAGGACATCGCCCCGCCGTTTTCCAATATCCCGGATGACCGCGCTCGAAATTGGCTTAGAGCAAGGTCATCTACAACGACATCGGGGGACGTCTCCTTTCGAAACCCTGCAGACCAGCAAGTGTCCCAGCGCCTGGTAAGATATCGATCGAACTACGTAGCTTGTAATTACTCCACAACTTCGTACGAATTGAAATGACATGTCGTGCTCTTGCAGGAAGAGCTGAGTTTTCAATCTACCGAGGGATCATTCCAGGGAACAAGGGAGAATGATATGCTCTCCGTGGCCCTGGGAAACAAGGAGCACCCGGGCCGTACGAGAGGCCTTGGGCTTTACGTTCCATGGAAACATGGTTTCCAAGATGACTCCGACATGTATCGGCGCATGAAGAGAAACAAAGCCGAGCGTGACGCACAGCTACGAGAAGAGATCAAGGCATCTCTTAAAGAGGAGCTACTGGGTTCGATGGCTGATATAATCAGAGATGAGGTGCGGAAACAGATAGAAAGTCAGCAGGCCGCCACCGCCGCTGCTGCGCTAGCTAGCCCGCACAACCGTCCGAGTAGCTGCGCGTCCAATCCGACGCAAATCCAGTCCAAATTTCCTGTGGACGACATCCAGGTAATAATTATTACCTCTCGAATGCTTGCTCCATTGGTAGGCCTATTCGAGTAGCTAATTTTGTATCGTTATGTAGGAGCCTACGAATTGCAAGCTCCAAGTGAGATATGGCTCCGTTCCCTTGTACGCTGCTTGGGGCCAGGCATATTCGTCTGGTATCGGGGCCATGGTACACGGTCAAGCTTTAGCGCCAGGCTTCGCAAAAGTTAATGTGGATGGTATGCATGTCAATTTTGAGGTGGTCCCGCTACCGAAGCCCCCCAACGACGACATCATGACTCTAGGACAGGCCATCGGAACATTCATCCAGTGGCCCAAAATCGACATCTCCCTGGAGTCTTCTTCACCGGTGGCAGGACCAGAGCAACATGCACTGGTTCCATCTCCATTACAACACCAGTCGGTTCCACCACCGGATACTGCTCCGGTGCTATCTCCACTGGTCATACTCTCGCCAGAGCAACTTGCACTGGTGCCATCTCCATTACAAGACCAATCGGTTCCACCACCGGATACTGCACCGGTGCTATCTCCACGGGTCCTATTCTCGCCAGAGCAACTTGCACCGCTGCTGCCGACTGCCGTTAAGTCGGCCTATAGCCGAGCCAGCAAGGCCAGCAAGGGCAAAAAGCAAAGAAGACCAATTATGATATTCTGTACCTACCTTTGGCCCGCAAATTCGTGCTTGGTCAGCCGTTGCTCGAGGAAAAATACCTCCAAAAGCTACCATATAGTTGCACGCAATTACACATGTGGTATATGCAGCAGTCCAATAAGCTAGAGAGAGAACGGACTTCAAGTATCACTGTCAAATTCACCGAAGAAGATTTACACCACAATTTTCAAGAGTGTATGTTCGTGGTCGCCTTTGAGGATTTATTCGATCTGTTCACATTCAACGCTCTTGACGTCTCAATCATTCGATGCTGGACGCTATAAGTGTGTACAATCACAGTCTCCGTTAATGTCATACCGATAAATGCCATATCTAATTTTTTGCTTTCGTGTGTATATATATAGACACATGCTGATTAAAGCTAGATCATCCAACTTATCAGTTGGTTTCTTGGACCCACAATTGGTCGCCAAGGAAACCATCGACCAGAATACACCCCTCGTCCAGAGGTACATTGCAGCAGGACTGCTGGGTTGCGTCAAGAAGGATTATGTACTTATGCCCTTCCTTCAGAACTTTCATTGGATTTTAATAGTAATTGTACCAAAATGGAACAAGGTATATTACCTTGATTCCCTAAGTAAGAATAAAATGGACTTCACAGTTCTCAGCCAAGTAATCGATAGGTAAGCACATATTCCCCATACATATCTACATTGTACTTTCTTTCCTTCCGAATGATTAAGGTTAACTTTTTCAAATTACGTAGGGCGTTCGGCACCTACATTGAAAAGGGAGGTGACTCGAAGCGCGGGGCCAAAGGCCTGCTGACACATGTTCGAGATTTTAAGGTATTCGCTATTTCACATTAATTAATCCTATGCAACAGTTGGTACTAATGCCTCTTGAACTAACACATTCCATTTTTTGCAATGTCACCAGCAGGAGCCGGGCAACACATGTGGATACTACGTTTGCCAACATATGGAACTATTCCTCGATTCCTCGAGGCTCACCAATCGCAAGGTTTGTCACTCTTCCCGTAATTACTTCATACTTAACACGTTACATATATACGCACATTGATATTCCTATCGACAGGCTGCGTCCATCCCGTCAACTACATTGAAACAGTCTGTTCTTGGAGGGATTTGAGGAGAGTTGGCGTACTTTTTGCTGACTCAAGTCATAACGCTAGGAGGACGGTTCCACTGCGCACCATGATTTCTTATTGGTCTTATCACTAAGTGCAAATGCAGTGCACATCTTTTGTAATTGTGCATTTGTTAATGGATATTTCATTTCAATTCAATTAATCGATTTGCGAAATGGATGCATGCTTTATGTTTGTGAAATGAAGTGCGATGTCAATGGGATGTTTTATGTCTATGAAATGTATCTGAAAGGAAATGAGATGTGTGAATTGTATATTTTTTGTCTGTGATTATCTGCTTGTTTCAGAGGGCATGGCTAGCATTTCCTGAGGCTAGCTATAAACAGAAATAGATTCTGCTGGGGGGAGGAGTATCACAGACGGTTTTTAAAAAAACCGTCTGTGATATCGGATAATCACAGACGGTTTTTAATTAAAAACCGTCTGTGATTATGCGATATCACAGACAGTTTTTTTATTAAAAACCGTCTGTGATTATCCGATATCACAGACAGTTTTTAATGAAAAACCGTATGTGATATCGCATAATCACAGACGGTTCGAAAACCGTCTGTGATAACTTGGATTATCACTGACCCATAATTTCAGACGGTTCAGAAAACCGTCTGTGATGACGTTTCTGAACCGTCTGTAATGTGGATTTCTGTAGTAGTGTATGTGTTTGCTACTTGAACATGTTGGCATGCATGTCTATGAGTTCGATACGTGTATACGCATGCTTGTACGTGTGTGAGGCTAGGTTGTGAGTGCATGTGTGTTTGTTTTCGGTTCACATACAAGTCGGCGCTTGTGTGTTTGTTTTCAATTCACATTCAAGTCGGCGTACGGCGTGATAGAGTTGGGGTATAAAATCCTAGGAACGCCTCCCCTTATATCAGACATCATTATTTTGAGTTAAAAATATCCAAAAAACCACCATGTCGGCAGCGTATCGTGTTCTTGTGATTTCTTTCTCTAACAATTCACCTACGCTCGAGGGTTCTTGCCATGTTGCTAGATTGCGGCCGTTGTGACTGGTGCTGCATTTGATCACAACCGAGATCATCAACTTGTTGATTGGAGTTGGCGACGAGGGAGTTGATGCTATTGTTTTGGTTGGGATCTGAACGGAACAAGTTGAAGAAACCAACTCTGTTGCCTCCTACATCCGTGCATGTCGGTGATTAAGGGAGGAGAATTACTGCCGCTAATTGTGATTTCGTGTGGCGTGAGAAGAATCCAGGTGGCTGCTGGAACAGAGAAAACAATTGTTGCTATTATTGGCTGAGACAAATAGAAGATTGAGTTACAAATTTCTTGTACCATGAAGATTGGCCAACAATTCACCTACAAATTAGGGGTTGTTGTGGTTACAGACCAAACAGAGAGATAGTAGTATGGTATTGGAGAGTTAGGTGAGCAATGCCTGGGCTTTCCCTATGGCCTGGATGGCTTATATATATTCACATGGGGAGCATTTTACAGTTGTGTCCTTACACCCAAGTATCCCCTCAAGGGCATTTATGTCCTTATACATGTCCCATTTTGGGCTTTACAACCTCCTAACAGGCTGGCTAGGCTTAGGTGGGGGCCACCCCTACAACAGGAGCCTCTCATGGTGAAGGGCCTCACGGGCCGAAGCCATGTTGCCGAGTCCTTTGTCCCCCTCCGTCCCTGCGGCTTGTGATCTTCTAGGATATTAGACAAAACTGGATCTTGCTGGTGCAGCGCATCCTAATGGCATGGACACAGGGCGGAAGTTGCCGCCAAAAGTGTCCTCCAGCTGCGAGGTGTACGACCCGAACGGAGCCGGTCCTTCAACCCGGGGTCGCGGAATCGAAGCGGGCTCCGGAGCCATCGTGTAGGCTCGAAGCGGCGGTGGGCTCCGACGTCGCGCACCTCCGATGGTAAGTGAAAGTCGGAGTCATTCCACAGAGGCAAAGTCGGTGCTGACATCGCCGCCGGAGTGATTGGCTAGTGGCCCACCGCCAACGCATTGATGACCCCGAAAATCGCGCCATCCCCTAGTGCGCGACGGGAGTTGTAGCATGTCAGGCGGCCGTACGACAGCGGTCGTGCGTTCGCTCCTGGGGGTGGACGTGTGGCAAGACAAGATTGGCGCACCGTGGGATTTGAGGCGTCGTGGTCACATGCCATTGCGACGCTTCTCCTCCCGCCAGTTGCACTTCCCAGCTGGGGTATATATATATATACTGCTAGCGCCGCAGCATCGTCGTTGCCTGCGGTCTGTAGGTGGGTACGGCTAGGATGATGTTGTTCCCCAAAAATGGGCCCTCTTCAGTTCATCCACATTCTGCAATGGCACTGTTTCATGGCAGAATTGGTGCCAACAGCGTGATTTAGAGAATGTTGATGAACTGAAGGAGGCCTATTTTTTGGGTACTTGGTCAAGGCTTATCGCCGATGACTGGTCGCGCTTCCCGATCAAGGGGGCACGGACGGTTGGATCTCCACCTGTTGGTGCTCTACCGAAGGCATCCTTTGGTCATGAGTTGTATGCTTCCAGCGAAGCCGGTCCATCCTGACAAGGCTGAGTCGAAGGACCACTCCGTCCCTCGGACGCAGCGTCGATGCGGGCTGCGGGGTTGTTGGACCGAAATGGCGACAGAGGGGGGGGTGAATGGCGCTATTTAAAAATTAAATTCGCCCCTCAAATATCCACATTTATGCTTCTTCTCCAATAGCTATGGAAGCTGTGAAGAAAGAAGATAGGCACTACTGGAAGTCACAGCAACATGGCTAAACCAGATCCAGAAAGAAACAGTCAAGAAAAAAATAATTTTAGAGCAGGTCTGACTACAAGCGGTAGTACCACTGAGACAAGCGGTAGTACCTCTGGGCGGTAGTACCGCTGAGCCGAGCGGTAGTACCTCTCGAGGAGTGGTACTACCGCACGACAGCAAACAGAGCAGGCTGACAGAAGTTCTGAAACTTCGGATTTTTGGCTAAATCAAGGAAACGAAAGGAAAACTTCTGATCTTTTCAGAGAGAGACATCAAGGGACTATTCTAAATACCTTTAGGGCCTCAAACAACATGGGAACTAAGCAAGAACACAAGAAATTCAGAGATTAACCAAGAACTTGAAAAATACAGAGAGCTACCCAAAAACTCAAATTCCCATCTAACCATTGATCCTTTGGCCACAAAACTTTGAGGATAGCTAATTAATAGCCATAAGACTCTGCATGCCAAGTTTCACCTTTTCTCATGAAGGGAAACACGAAAATCATCAAAACCCTAGAAGAGAAAATGAACAACAGAGAAGTCCCAAACATGAAATCTGAGATTAAACCAAGTTTGCTCTTGGAAAACTTGATCAAATGATCTTGAGGCATCATCCCAACATAGAGCAACCCATTTTGGGCCTTCCCAGCAAGAAAGAACTTCAAATCACAAAAAGAGGAAAATCACCCTGTCGTAGGGGTGGCCCCCACCTAAACCCAGCAGGCCTGGTAGGAGATTATAAGGCCCAGAATAGGCCATGTGTAATGACATAACTGCCCCCAGAGGGGATAACCAGATGTAAGGGTATATCTGTAAAAGCACTCCTCATGTGTATATATATATGGGTAAGCCATGGGGAGGACCCAGGCCATTACACTTATCTTCATCACTCTCCACTACCATCTCTCTCTCTGTTTGGTCTGTAGCCACAACAGTTGGCGCCATCCGTGGGGACGACGAAGACAAGCCTGAAGACCGAAGAAAAAAAGATGGCACCGAAGAGAGCTTCACCAGCGGCGGCGAGGGGAAAGAAGGATGGGTCGGAGCAGCGCGTGAGCACCAGGGCTTCGGCATTGGCCGCCGAAGGAGTTGGCGGCGGCGTACGCACCGTGGTCGCGGGCGTCGACGCCCGCGCGGCAACAACCGACCCCGCCAGCACCGCTACGACGACACCTAACCCCGTCGCTGGCACTGCAACGACAGCCCCCGCCACCCTTGCCGGTAAGCGCCCGACTAGTAGCCCTCAACGCGTTCCAGCGGGAACTCGGGACCTTTGCGGGGCCGTCCGAGATATACAAGAGGCTCGGAGCCAGCAGGTCGCGCCGGTAATCGCGCCCGAGCCCACGCCAGAGAAGGTGGACAGCCGCGAAGCCCCCACGTCTAGCCGTGTCCCGCTGAGACGCGTAGATCCGGAATCTCCGCTTTCGGCGGGGCTGCAGCAGGCGGCGTGGCCCGAAGACTTCAAGTTCCCTCGCATCATCGACCCGTACAAAGGCGACACGGATCCTCGCGAGTTCGTGCGCGTGTACGAAACCGCGATCGAGGCCGCGGGCGGAGATGACACCGCGAAGGCGAAGGGACTCCCCCTCGCACTGCACGGAGTGGCGCTCTCTTGGTTTTTTACCATAGAGCCGGGCTCCATCTACGCGTGGGAGCAGCTTCGCGACCGGCTTCGTAGCAACTTTCAAGGACATTATGTCGAGCGGATCAATGCGAACCAGCTCTTCGCTGTGAAGCAAGGACCCTCGGAGACGCTCCGGGGCTACTTCAAGCGCTTCGACAAGATTCGAGGCCAAGTAAACGATGTTAATGAAACCACAGTCGTTAATGCAGCCATACAGGGCCTTCACCCGAGCCCGATGGCCGAATACAACGCGCGGAGGCCAATCACGACAGTTGCCAAGCTCTTCGACAAAATGGACGGGTATGCGCGGGCGGAGGAGGATGCGCGAAGACGCAGCATCACCGCCCCCGGCCTCGCCCGTCAGGAGCACCCCCCGCGCGAGGTCAAGGTGGGTGGTCCCTCCTCGAACCTGGGCCGTAGCCGAAAGCCCCGAGGAGGCCCTCCCCGAGGCAGGGAGGCCGAGGTACAGGAAGGCTCCTCACGGTGCAGCCCTAAACCTCGGCGCCGCCAGCGCCGGTCGCAGGTGGCCCACCATGTCCTCGCCACCGAGAGCGCCCGCCAAGGACCCGACCCCACCTCACGGAGGGGAGACCGGGGATCGGAGGGCGGATTTGACTACGGCAGCCAACCCCACGCAGAGCAAGAGCTCCTGCACTATGGAAAGTGGTGCGAGGTACACGGCTACGGCGATCATTACACAAGGGCATGCATCGCGGTGATGGAGCTGCGGAGGGCGACGACCGGGTCTCGGGCTCCGCCTACTCGTCCCCCCGCCGAAGCCCACGTAGGGCACCCAAGGGATAGCCCCATACGGGCCACCGCAACGGAGGGCGCACAGCATCGCACCGTCAATGTCATCACCGGAGGCTCCTCTTCAAAAGCCCCCGGGGAGCAGCCGCAACTGTGGATGCTGCCCCGCAACATCACCTTCGACTTGAACGACGCCAGGGGCGTCGAGTACCCTCACCAAGACCCTCTAGTCATCCAGGCCCACATAGCACGCTGTGAAGTCAGGCACGTCCTTGTCGACGGGGGAAGCTCCGCGAACATCTTATTCGCAGAAGCCCTCGACCGCATGGCAATCCCCCGAAGCCGGCTAGAGCAGCCAGGAGCTCCACTTCAAGGCTTCGGGGGTCAACCGCTGCAGGTCCTGGGGCACGTGTCCCTTCCTGTCACTTTCCGTCAGGAGGGCAACAAAGGTAACATCCGGACCGAGCATGTCACCTTCGATGTCGTGGATATCCCGCACCCCTACAACGCCATACTGGGGCGACCCGCCATCAACTCTTTCGAGGCAATCCCGCACCACGCCTTTTTGTGTGTAAAGCTCCCGGGCCCGGAGGGTGTCATCACCATCTTCGGCGACCAGGACTTGGCCAGACGTGCCGAAGGCGGCAGCCGCGTCCCGCATCGCCTGGTGCATGCCCTCTCCGGCGCGCCCGGTGATGGGCCCTCCGCTCCCGGGTGGACGCCCAAGCCTCGGCCCGAAGGCGGCGTCAAGAAGGTGCCGCTCCAGGCGGAGGGGCAGTTTGTGTCCATCGGCGAGGGGCTCCCGCCGGGGGTCGAACGGGAGCTGCTCCGAGTGCTTCAAAACATCGTTGACATCTTCGCATGGTCCCCGGAGGACATCAAGGGCGTAGACCGAGCAGTAATCGAGCATCGTTTGGCGGTCCGCCCCGACGCCAAGCCGGTCAAGCAAAGGCTCCGGCGTATGTCGATGGATCGGCAGCAGGCGGCCAAAGCAGAGGTGGCGAAGCTTCTTCGCGCCAGGGTCATCCGCGAGGTCCACCATCCAGAATGGCTCGCCAACCCGGTGCTAGTCAAAAAGGCCAGCGGGGCCTGGCGCATGTGCATCGACTTCACGGCACTCAACAAGGCGTGCCCGAAGGACAACTACCCCTTGCTGCGCATCGATCAGCTGGTTGACGCCACTGCTGGGTGCCAAGACAAGATACACGGAGCTTGAGAAGCTCGCCTACGCGCTGGTCATGGCCTCCAGGAAGCTTCGGCATTATTTTCTGGCTCACCCGATCACAGTGCCTTCCTCATTCCCCCTGGCAGAGATGCTACATAACAAGGAGTCCACAGGGCGTATCGATAAATGGGCCGCCGAGCTCGCTCCCTTCTCCTTGACGTATGCTTCGCGGACGGCAATTAAATCCCAAGTCCTAGCGGATTTTCTCGCCGAATGGACCCCGCCCGCCCAACCCGGCCAGACGCACGATGATCCTGTCTGGACGCTTACAATCGACGGAGCTTACAGCGTCGCCGACGCGGGTGTAGGGGCGGTGATCATCACGCCCGAGGGACAGCGTTTGCTGTACTCGGTGCGCCTTGCCTTCCCCGCCACCAACAACACGGCTGAATACGAGGCACTGCTCTTTGGCCTGGCAAAGCACAAGGCAGTCGGCGCGAGACGGGTGTTGGTCCGCACCGACTCGCGCTTGGTGGCCGGCCATGTGGACAAGTCATATCAAGCCAAGGACCCTGAGTTGGCCAAATACCTCGCGGCGGTGAGGGCGAGGGAAAGGCACTTTTTGGGTGTCACCGTCAAGGCCATCCCCCGGGCGGAGAATGAGCAAGCCGACGCCCTCGCCAAGGCGGCCAGCCAGCAACTGCCCCCCCCCCCCCCCGAGGGGGCATTCTACGAGGTGTTAGCAAAGGCGGCCATCGCGCAGGACAACCGGGACGCGGCACTTGTCCACCGCATTGATCGGCCAGGAGATTGGCGAGAGCCCATTTTCAATTTCTTACAAGGTCTCGCCGAGCCGGAGGACCCTGCCGAACTGCGACGCTTGCAGCACCGCGGGCGTACAGCCACCAGCCCGTTGTTAGGCGATGCTCGCCCGCGCAAACGGGAGTTCAATAAAGGTTGCTGTTCCCAGAGCATCCCCTGTCCGCGCTGAGCAGAACAAAGTCCACGGACTTTAAATAAGACGTAGCGTCGAGCCTAGCTCCGCACGCGAGAGTCTGCGGACTATAAATAAGACGTAGCGTCGAGCCTAGCTCCGCACGCACCAGTCCATGGACTTTAAATAAGACGTAGCGTCGAGCCTAGCTCCGCACGCGAGAGTCTGCGGACTATAAATAAGACGTAGCGTCGAGCCTAGCTCCGCACGCACCAGTCCACGGACTTTAAATAAGACGTAGCGTCAAGCCTAGCTCCGCACGCGAGAGTCTGAGGACTATAAATGAGACGTAGCGTCGAGCCTAGCTCCGCACGCACCAGTCCACGGACTTTAAATAAGACGTAGCGTCGAGCCTAGCTCCGCACGCGAGAGTCTGCGGACTATAAATAAGACGTAGCGTCGAGCCTAGCTCCGCACGCGAGAGTCTGCGGACTATAAATGAGACGTAGCGTCGAGCCTAGCTCCGCACGCACCAGTCCACGGACTTTAAATAAGACGTAGCGTCGAGCCTAGCTCCGCACGCGAGAGTCTGCGGACTTTAAATAAGACGTAGCGTCGAGGTCCGTCTCCGCACGCACTCTACGGAGTATAAATAAGACGCAGCAGGGGGACGCCTCCGCGCGCACTCTAAGGAGTATAAAGAAGACGTAGCGTCGAGCCTAGCTCCGCACGCACCAGTCCACGGACTTTAAATAAGACGTAGCGTCGAGCCTAGCTCCGCACGCGAGAGTCTGCGGACTATAAAGAAGACGTAGCGTCGAGCCTAGCTCCGCACGCACCAGTCCACGGACTTTAAATAAGACGTAGCGTCGCGGGTCGCCTCCGCACGCGCGAGTCTCCGGACTATAAAGAAGACGTAGCGTCGAGCCTAGCTCCGCACGCACCAGTCCACGGACTTTAAATAAGATGTAGCATCGAGGTTCGCCTCCGCACGCATGAGTCTCTGGACTATAAAGAAGACGTAGCGTCGAGCCTAGCTCCGCACGCACCAGTCCACGGACTTTAAATAAGACGTAGCGTCGAGGTTCGCCTCCTCACGCGCGAGTCTCCGGACTATAAAGAAGACGTAGCGTCGAGCCTAGCTCCGCACGCAATAGTCCACGGACTTTAAATAAGACGTAGCGTCGAGGTTCGCCTCCGCACGCGCGAGTCTTCGGACTATAAAGGAAGTCGTAGCGTCGAGGTTCGCCTCCGCACGCGCCACTCCACGGAGTATAAACGAGACGCGCAGACCTGCCCTCCGCGTTCGACGGCAGGTAACACCAAGCATAAGGTACTATTTGGTTCCATTATAAACGCAAAGGGGTTGCATGGTTACAAGCGTAGGACCCAGTGCGTCATCCCCCTGCCCTCCCGACCAACCGCTCAGCCTTGGCGCGGCGCGGACGAGCCCGTGCCGTCGTCACCACGGCGCTGAAGGACCCCTTCAAGCCACTGGAGGAGGTCCCCCTCCCCATGCAACGTCTGCTGCACGGCGACCCTCGCTGCACCTTCCCCGAAGCAGCCCCAGATTCGTTGATGGAAGTTCTGCAGGCTAGACCCGATGGAACGGATGGCGTCCGACATAACCTCTGGGCGGTCGGGAGGATCCAGTTGAGGGTTCGCTAGCTCATGGGTATGCCTACACCCACGAGTGTGAAGCAGGGCGAGGGCAAAGCACGCACCAACATAGCCGCAGTGCTCGCCAAAGGTCCTGGCGCCATGAAGAGCAACGCCGGCCCCCTCCTCGATCAGCCCGAGCGACTCCGACAGGGCCTCCGGCCTGTGCGTAGTGTCCGGCACTCGGACGCACAGATCCGGGAGGGCCTGGTTCAGAGCCTCCATGGCCCGCCATGCCGATAGGGACGCATTTTCCAGGACACAGCGGTTCTCAGCAGCAGACTCCGCCAGCTGGGCCTTCTCCCCTTCTAGGACGGCGATCTGCTGCACGAAGGCGGCGCGCTCCCCAGCCGTGGCGATCTGAGCTTCCGTGGCCTCGAGTTGTGCGGCCACCAGGGCGTCCCCCAGCGCGCGAAGTTCTTCATCCTTCGCGGCGAGAGCAGTGTTTGCTTCGCGGAGGCTGGCTTCTAGAGCCCTCTGCTCCCGGACGCGGGCCTCGTCAAAGGACCTGCTGAGGGCAAGCGTCTGGCAGAAACAACAAATCAGCAGGCGTCCAGAAATACCTTACAAACGGAAGCACACGTATTTACCCTCATCTCGGAGGCCTGCAGCGCGAGCGCTAGGAGGTCCCCCGCGCATGACGACAACGCCTCTCGGTTGAGGCCATTATCGGCACGCTCTGCGACTGCGGTGAGGTCGCAAAATACCTCTAGGCGAGGGAGGAAGTCCGAGCGAGCGAGCCCCGGCCCCAAAGCGCCCAGATTTATCGCGGCCACGGCCACGTCAGCAGCAGCGGACACCTGCGGGGCATCCTGCACAAGGCTCCCAACTTCGCGCATACCTCCGCTGCTCGATCCTTCGCCACGTACGGGAGACGTCGTCTCACCTGATGTCGGCAGAATGAGCGAGCAGATCGGAGAGAGTCTCGCGAAGTCAAGTGAAGAAAGGGACTCACACCTACCTCCTGCGCCCCTCGTCGCGGTCGGAGGTGGCGCCGATTCGACCGCCCAGGGGGAGGCAGGCGCCTCGACGCTCGGGGAGAATGTCTTCTCGGCCATGCCAGACGCCGTAATCCCGCGGCAAGGCCCCGCAACAGCGTATCGACCCCTAGTTGGCGGCGGGGACTGCATCCTAGGGCGTTTCGCCTGCGGTGGCACAGGCGAGTCTTCCACGGCAGGACCAGCTCCAGTCACTGTTGCCCCCACGGCTTCCTCTGTAGGGGGCACGCCCTCGTCGGCCGCTGCGGTTGATAACGCACCTTCCACCGTGGTTGGCTCGCCAGGAACGGCGCCACCCCCCGGGTTGATGAGTTCCAACTCAACGACGGCCGCGAGCCCAAGCACGGGCTCGTGGGCGTCGGCAGAAGGTGCCGGGGGATCCGCGGCGGTGCGCCCCTCCGAAGCAGTATGGCCAGGCCCACCGCCGGTCGCACGCCTCGTCTCAGCTGGGCTAGCCGCCGGGGGGGCTGCAGGGTCGCGTATGGCGGCCGGGGAACGGGCCCGGCGTCGTGAAGATAGCACCCCCGAAGGGCTACCACCGCCCTGAGCGCCCGGAGTCCCGGCGGGAAGCTCTTCCGGCACCGCACGCTCGGGCACGGCAATGCCCACAGCCTCGCAGGTGCGGTTTACCCACCCCTGCTTAGCCGCCTTGACTGCGGCCTCGCGAGCCCGGTGCTCCTTAAGCGTGTACGGGCCGAGGAGCACCGCAACCGCGCGCTCCGCATCTTCTAGCCGGGCCACTGCGCAGGAGATCGCGTCAGTCAGGCGGAAGCCAAACAGATACAATGGCGCGCGTAAAGCGTATTGGGCGACTTACAAGGGGCGGACGGTGGCAGCAGGCGAGACACGGATGGGTCGAATCCGTCCTCGCGGGGGCCATTCTGTCCAACATACTTTCCCTGGGAGGAGAGTGGCGCCGCCCCATACATCATGAACTCCTCGGCTAGGTCGCGCACGCTCATTCGACGGGCGACACCGACAAGGCTCTGTAGCTTTTGCGTGTCGTCGATCTCCGCCTTCAGACTCGGCGTGCTGTTAAACGAGATCGGCCCACCTCGGCAATGCATTCTGCTCTTGTCGGTCACGGTGTAATAGAACCACCACCGCGTTCAGCCGGCTGCCCACTGCCCTGACAAGGCTGGCACAGGGAACAACGTCGCGCAGGACGCCCGGAGCACGAAGTCCACACCGCCGAAGTTGGACACCGCCCCGTCAACCTTTCTAGGTCGACAGTGTGCGTCGTGCAGGGTGGTGAATAAGCTCGCGCTGGGACGCCACCCCTCTGTCCGCATCGCCCACGTGAAGATGGCTAGGCGGAGTATCGCGTGGGGCGTCAACTGGGCTAGCTCCAACTGGTAGGCCCGCAGGACTTCGCCCACAAATAGCGTGCAGGGCATTCGAAGGCCGGCATCGAAGAACGCCACGAAAACAATAGCCTCTATGGCCCCGGGCTTCGGCTCCGTCTCGTCCCGACGGGGTAGGCGAGCCCCATTGCGATCCACGATCTTCCCCTCATCCACGAGTCGCTGCAGCGTCCCTTCAGTCATGCGGCTCTTCCCCAGCACACGGGAGCAGGAGCCTCCCGAGTGCTCCATGGCGTTCCACCACTTGTTGGCGCGCGAGCTCTCCCGCGGCACCAATTTGTACTCCTGAGAAGGATGGGTCGCCTCGCCCTGGCTAGGCAAGGAACCACTGCGGGGGTGGTAGGCGGCGTTGTCCTGGCTGGCCATCGCTCTTCGCGACAAGGGAGGAAGATGCAGGCAAAGGAGCAACTGGCGTGAAAATTAGCACGGGCGGAAGCGAAGCGGCAGATCAAAAAGCAAAGCAAGAAAGGGTGCCTCCACCCCAACACTAGCACCTTATAAAGGCCGCTCGCCTGCCTAGTGGCTCAGCGCACAGACGGATCAAATTCCCAGCGATTCGGCTATCCAAGATTTGGAACGAAGAACCGCCGAAACCTAGAGGGCCGTGTCAGGTAGGTGGCCAAGCAGCGCACAACGCCCCTACATCTTCAACAAGCGTCCAACTTCTCGGGGGACGAGGCGAACGGCCGCGGTCACGCAACCGCTCACATCCCACGACGCACCAGTCGTGAGTCGCCACGTGCCCCACCTGCAGCAGGGCAGACTGCACGACGCGACAGCCTGACTTCTGCCAGGTCAGGCGTCGGCGTGATTCAAGCCGCCATTAAAAGCGCACTACCAGACTGCAAGGCCACAACAGCCACGGAGCGCGCGCGTCTACTTCGACTTGGGCGCCAGCTTCGCTGCCACCCGTTCGAAGGGCAGGGGACGGAGCGCACGCGCCTACTTCGACTTGAGCGCCAGCTTCGCTGCCACCTATTCGAAGGGTAGGGGACGGAGCGCACGCGCCTACTTCGACTTGGGCGCCAGCTTCGGTGCCACCCGTTCGAAGGGTAGAAAACGGAGCGCGCGCGTCTACTTCGACTTGGGCGCCAGCTTCGCTGCCACCCGTTCGAAGGGTAGGGGACGGAGCGTGCGCGTCTACTTCGACTTGGGCGCCAGCTTCGTTGCCCACCAGTTCGAAGGGCAGGGGACGGAGCGCGCGCGTCTACTTCGACTTGGGCGCCAGCTTCGCTGCCACCCGTTCGAAGGGTAGGGGACGGAGCGCACGCGCCTACTTCGACTTGGGCGCCAGCTTCGCTGCCACCCGTTCGAAGGGTAGGGGACGGAGCGCACGCGTCTACTTCGACTTGGGCGCCAGCTTCGCTGCCCACCAGTTCGAAGGGCAGGGGACGGAGCGCGCGTCTACTTCGACTTGGGCACCAGCTTCGCTGCCACCCGTTCGAAGGGCAGGGGACGGAGCGCACGCACCTACTTCGACTTGGGCGCCAGCTTCGCTGCCACCCGTTCGAAGGGCAGGGGATGGAGCGCGCGCGTCTACTTCGACTTGGGCGCCAGCTTCGCTGCCACCCGTTCGAAGGGTAGGGGACGGAGCGCACGCGCCTACTTCGACTTGGGTGCGAGCTTCGTTGCCACCCGTTCGAAGGGTAGGGGACAGAGCGCGCGCGTCTACTTCGACTTGGGCGCCAGCTTCGCTGCCACCCGTTCGAAGGGTAGGGGACGGAGCGCGCGCGTCTACTTCGACTTGGGCGCCAGCTTCACTGCCCACCAGTTCGAAGGGCAGGGGACGGAGCGCGCGCGTCTACTTCGACTTGGGCGCCAGCTTCGCTGCCACCCGTTCGAAGGGTAGGGGACGGAGCGCACGCGCCTGCATCGACTTGGGCGCCAGCTTCGTCGCCACCCGTTCAAAAGGTAGGGGACGGAGCACGCGCGTCTACTTTGACTTGGGCGCTAGCTTCGCTGCCACCCGTTCGAAGGGTAGGGGACGGAGCGCGCGCGTCTACTTCGACTTGGGCGCCAGCTTCGCTACCCACCAGTTCGAAGGGCAGGGGACGGAGCGTGCGCGTCTACTTCGACTTGGGCGCCAGCTTCGCTGCCCACCAGTTCGAAGGGTAGGGGACGGAGCGCGCGCGCCTGCTTCGAATCAGGCGTCCGCCTCCGCTAACACCATCCCAGACTTCGGGCTCCCCAACCACAAGCTTGGAGGCATTCACAGGCCGCAGGGGACGGAGGGGGCCAAAGGACTCGGCGACATGGCGTCGGCCCTGTGAAGCCCTTCACCATGAGAGGCTCCTGTCGTAGGGGTGGCCCCCACCTAAACCCAGCAGGCCTGGTAGGAGATTATAAGGCCCAGAATAGGCCATGTGTAATGACATAACTGCCCCCAGAGGGGATAACCAGATGTAAGGGTATATCTGTAAAAGCACTCCTCATGTGTGTATATATATGGGTAAGCCATGGGGAGGACCCAGGCCATTACACTTATCTTCATCACTCTCCACTACCATCTCTCTCTCTGTTTGGTCTGTAGCCACAACACACCCGAAAGGAGAAAATGAAGAACAGAGAGGCTGCACGGGAGAAAAACTTCAGATTTTCATTTCAACCAAACAAGGATTACATAGGAGTCCCGATACGCATGAACATTAGAACAAGAGGAATGATTACAAGACTCTCAATCCATCCTCTCCCTCTCCCAATCACAAGAACACCCACACTACATGATTCTTTCTTGGAAGAGAAGAGCAACGTACAGGGAGGGAACTGAAGGAATACGCGTATGCTACGAGAGCAGAAAACAAAAATTTCTACCGCGCACACCAGGACATCATGCTAAGGAGGGATCATGGATCGTTACCACTAGATGTGCAGCGCAGAGGAAGAAGAGTTGGAGAAGCCGATCCAACCACGCGCGTCGAGGTAGTAGTGGAAGTAGTCGATCGTCCCGAACAGATCGTCTCCTCCACGCGATCAACCACACCACGAGCAGATCCAATCTGTAGGTTGTTGATGCCGATCAACGCCACAACGAGCAGCGCCTCCACCGGTATCCACACGTCCGGGGCTGGAACGCCGATCGCGAGTGTACCAGCACTCGCGAGCGGCTAGGGTTTGGCTCGGGAGGTGGCGGCTAGGGTTTTGCTCGGGAGGAACAGAAGCATGCATCCCTCAGCCCCTCGCCTCCATATATATAGACCTCCTCACTTGGGCCTCGTGGACCGAGGCCCAATAGGAGTCTATCCGGATCTCTATCCGAATTGAGCCCACATTCGAATCACATTCGAATTAGTGTTCCAACCCATTAAGTGTGCGACCCTGTAGGTTCACGTATACTTGGTCGCGACCCGGAAACGTCTTTCCGGTCACCCTGTTAATAGCGGCCTCTAGTAAGACATATTAACCCCAAAGTATATGTAAAGATTATATCGGCTGAACCTGTAATGTTCTAATATACGAATCCCTTTGCCTCACGATATAGATTAAGCTCAAGGCGAGACCTGTGTCATCCTCTTAATAGCTCAATCACTCTCTCGATTCCGTGATGGATTATAAACTCGTGATTGACTCCTCAATCACCTTGGCATGGCCATGCACTTTCATAATCCATTACATCGAGGGGCCCAGAGATATCTCTCCCATAAGGAGGGGTAAATTCTATCTTGATCATTCACATCCCACTACATGTTTCATGGCAAACCCAAAGACTACTTTTATGACTACCCAGTTACAAAGTAGTGTTTAGTAGTCCCAAAATAAGCTACTACGCATGTTGGGAACCATGATGATCTCAAGTCTAAGGATTCCACATAAACACTACTTGAGACCAACTGATGACACATGGAATCTCTGCAGTGTCTCATGGCGGGTCTATCCAACATATGTTCACTAACACATGTCCATATTATTGATTTGGTATCTCCATACCACGATCCATGAGACATGATCATCAATCAATACATATGCTGATCTTTGAATCATATTTGTTCCTCATATGATATATAATCAGGGATCATTTAGAAATAGCAACATTTTGGCATTAAGAGTCTCATGAATAAGTCACATACTCATTGATCAATAATGATAATGTCTATTTCAAGGAACAAACTAATGCATCATAAACATAGTATGTGATATATATATAACATCTCCATGTTGTCTCTAGGGCATATCACTAACAGTCTCCCACTTGCACTAGAGTTAACCATGTAGGTATCTAATACCCATTGCCCGAGTGTGAGCCTCATGCTTTGGCTGGGGAAGCGGCTTTGTCAACGGATCTGCAATGTTCAAATCCGTTTGTACTTTGCATATCTTCACATCGCCTCTCTGCACTATCTCGCGGATGAGATGAAATCGCCGTAAAATGTGCTTCGACTTCTGGTGCGATCTAGGCTCCTTGGCTTGCGCAATGGCTCCACTGTTGTCACAGTAGAGGTCCATTGGACTGGATGCACTAGCCATCACACCAAGCTCAGAAACAAATTTCTTGATCCAAACAGCCTCTTTAGCAGCTTCAGAAGCTGCTATGTACTCGGCTTCTATTGTAGAATCAGCAACCGTCTCCTGCTTGGAACTCTTCCAGCTCACCGCACCGCCATTCAGGCAGAACACAAATCTAGATTGCGATCTAAAATCATCTTTGTCAGTTTGGAAGCTAGCATCGGTGTAACCATTTACAACAAGCTCTTCCTCACCCCCATAGACGAGGAACACATCTTTAGTTCTTCTCAAGTACTTCAAGATGTTCTTTACGGCAATCTAGTGACTTTCACCTGGATCTGACTGGTATCTACTTGTAGCACTTAAAGCATACGAGACATTTGGACGTGTACAAAGCATGGCATACATAATGGACCCCATAGCCGAAGCATATGGAATCGCATTCATTTTATCCCGCTCATCAGGCGTACTAGGACACTGACTCTTGCTAAGATTTATACCATGTGACATAGGTAGGAAGCCTTTCTTGGAATCCTGCATGTTGAACCTTTTCAACACCTTGTCAATGTACGTATCTTGGCTTAATCCAATTAGCCTTCTTGATCTATCCCTATAGATCTTGATGCCCAGAATATATGCCGCCTCTCCTAAGTCTTTCAAAGAGAAACTATTTTTCAATGAAGACTTAACAAATTCGAGCATAGGAATGTCATTTCCGATCAGTAATATGTCATCCACATATAAGACCAGAAACACAAGTGCGCTCCCACTAGCCTTTTTGTAAACACAAGGTTCTTCTTCGTTCTTGATGAAACCAAACCCTTTGATTACTTCATCAAAACGAATGTTCCAAATCCGAGATGCCTGCTTCAATCCATAAATGGATCTTTGCAGCTTGCATATCTTTCCAACTGATTGCGGATCGACAAAACCCGTGGGCTGTGTCATGTACACATCCTCACTCAGATTTCCATTAAGGAAAGCTGTTTTGACATCCATTTGCCATATTTCATAGTCGAAATATGCAACAATCGCTAGAATGATCCGAATAGACTTTAGCATTGCGACGGGCGAAAAAGTTTCATCATAATCAACACCTTGAATTTGTTTGAAACCTTTGGCCACCAATCGCACTTTATAGATGTGAACATTTCCATCTATGTCTATCTTTTTCTTGAAAATCCATTTGCACTCAATGGTTTTAACACCATCAGGTGGATCAACCAAGTTCCAAACTTGATTACTGTGCATGGATTCAATTTCGGATCTCATGGCTTCAAGCCATTTCTTAGAGTCTGGTCCCACCATCGCTTCTTCATAGGTCTTAGGCTCATCGTTGTCTAACAACAATATGTCCCGTTGTTGAGTAGTCAAGAACATGTACCTCTCAGGTGCACGACGTGACCTCTCTGACCTACGTGGTGCCGGTGTATCCACAACAGGTTCTTCAACAGTTTGTTCATCCTGTTGTGGTTCTGTAGGAGCTGAAACGTTTTCAGGTGTTTCTCGAATTTCTTCAAGTTGCACCGTGCTCCCACTATCCCTTCTTGAGAGAAACTCTTTCTCTAAGAAGACACCATGCCGGGCGACAAACACTTTGCCTTCTCCTTGATTATAGAAGTAATATCCTTTTGTTTCCTTAGGATACCCGATAAAGAAGCATTTATCAGATTTAGGAGTGAGCTTATCAGATTGTAAACATTTTACATAAGCCTCACATCCCCAAATCTTAAGAAAAGACAAGCTAGGACGTTGTCCTGTCCACATCTCATATGGTGTCTTTTCTACTGATTTTGATGGAACCCTGTTTAGTGTGAAAGCGGCTGTTTCAAGAGCGTACCCCCAAAAAGACAACGGAAGATCACTTTGGCTCATCATGGAGCGCACCATATCTAATAAGGTGCGATTTCTCCGTTCAGATACCCCATTCCGTTGAGGTGTTCCTGGCGGAGTCAATTGTGGAACAATTCCACAATCCTTCAGATGATTGCCAAACTCATGGCTCAAATACTCGCATCCACGATCAGATGTAGAAACTTAATTGTCTTGCCTAAATGATTTTGCACTTCATTTTGGAATTCTTTGAACTTTTCAAAGGACTCAGACTTATGCTTCATCAGGTAGATATACCCATATCTACTAAAGTCATCAGTAAAAGTTATGAAGTACTGAAAACCACCTCTGGCTGTTGGGCTCATTGGTCCACATACATCAGAATGTACGAGTGCCAATAAGTCACTTGCCCGTTCACCTTGACCGGTGAAAGGTGCCTTTGTCATCTTGCCAAGTAAACAAGATTCGCATGTCTCAAATGATTCAAAATCAAATGAGTGCAGAATACCATCTTTATGGAGCTTCTCCATGCGTTTCTCATTTATGTGACCTAAGCGACAGTGCCAAATAAACGTGGGATTCAAATCATTCGAACGTTGCCTCTTTGCATTAATGTTATAGACCGGTGACTCTTCAAGAGTAAGAACATATAACCCATTCACCAATGGAGTATGACAATAGAACATATCTTTGAAATAAAGAGAACAACCATTGTTCATAGATCTAAAGTCATAACCTTCTGCTTGCAAACATGAAGCAGAAATAATGTTCTTGGAAAGAGATGGAACACAATAACAATTATTCAATTCCAAAACTAATCCTGAAGGTAAAGACAATGGCATGGTGCCAACAGCCACCGCAGCAACTTTTGCTCCATTGCCAACGCGAAGATCCACTTCGCTCCTCCTCAAACTTCTACTTCTTCTTAGCCCCTGCAACGATTTGCAAATGTGAGCAACCGATCCGGTATCAAATACCCAAGAATCAGTGGATGAAGTAGCAAGATTGATCTCTATAACATTTATACCTGGAGGGGAAGTCGTACTTCCCTGCTTCTTCTCAAGATCCTCCAAGTACTTTGGGCAGTTCCTTTTCCAATGTCCTGATTGCTTACAGTAGTAACAATCTGCATTAGGAGCAGCGCCCTTCTTGACTTGCTTGGCCTTAGAACTGCTCGCGATCTCATCGGGAGCTAACTTTCTTTTGACCGCGCCTTTCTTGACATTGGGCTTGCCCTTGCCTTTCTGCATCATCATCACATGATTGCTGCTTTTCTTAATGCTTTCCTCGGCAGCTTTTAGCATCCCATGCAACTCAGCCAAGGTCTTATCCATGTTGTTCATGTGATAGTTCAGTATGAATGGCTCAAAGCTCGGGGGGAGCGACTGGAGAATCACATCAATAGCCAACTCTTGGCTAAGGGGAAAACCAAGCTTTTCCAGACTCTCAATGTAGCCAATCATCTTAATCACATGAGGGCTGACGGGATTCCCTTCTGCAAGCCTGCACGCAAACAAGGACTTTGAAGTGTTGAACCTCTCAGCCCTTGCTTGGTTCTCAAACATACCACGCAACCCCACAATGATATTGTAGGCATCTGTGTTCTCATATTGCTTCTGAAGCTCAGAGGACATTGTGGCAAGCATGTGACAGCTCACATCAAGGCAATCATTCGTTTGCTTCTCATAAGCTCTCCGTGCAGCCGCAGTAGCATTATCAGGCAAGTCATCAGGATAAGGAGACTCAAGGACATACTCCTTGCGCTCTTGCTTGAGAACAATTCTCAAGTTGCGATACCAATCCATAAAGTTCGTTCCATTGAGTTTTTCTTTCTCAAGAATAGATCGCAAATTAAAAGAACTGGATGCGGCATTAGTTGACATGATCTACAACAAAGAATATGCAAATTTTAGCACTATGTTTATGTTCATCTTTTATTAAACTATTTAACAAAAGACTCCCACTATGTGTTTTGCAACAAAACTCCCTCTACGTTACATAGTGGGTCAAGATCCTCATTTCACTAATTCCTAGTGAGCTTTGGCATCACGGCTAGAAAACTAGTGACATGGGTAAGCAACACCTTGCTAATCACATCCCTATGTGACTCTTGCTTGTTGGGTGACATCAATATGCCCCGGCCCCAACCTATGCCCCAAGGTCCAAAACTGTTTTGATAACCTTGTTAAGTAAACCAAATGCTTTCGCATGTAGATGTCCGACATCTACCCCAAATAATGATGATAACTGATGGCACTCTACTTTGGTAGACCTACCATGTGGTGATCATTATCTTTTGGTGCAACATATGGAAGGGCATGAACACCTAATTTTATGAGGGATTCTATCCTACCATAGCAACATATGACAAAAATCATTGCATAAGAATAAGATAGATAACATCACAGATAAACACATTTAACTGTGACGTAGTATGGCCCAAAAATGGTGATCTCCATCTCCATGTAGGTGTAGACGATCTCCATCCTCCACATCACTCCTTTAGGCCACCATGCTTGAAAGCTTGTAACATCAAAACTAGGCTACTACCTATAATAGCTAGAAATTGAAGATTACAAAGATAGATTCAAGCATTAAGGTCGACACACAGGTCGTTAAATACAATATAGACAGCTAACAATAGCTGAAATAATCATGACACGCAGGCCATGAACGAATGTTACATGCATCACATACATCTCATACATTCCAATAAGATATAGGGCCATACTATTCACATCATTCCCTGCAAAAACAAGTTAGACGTAGAATCGCATTCTACCTAACGATGTGAACCCATGACGCTATACAAGGCGGGTACACCCTACGAAATTTACAGATCCAGTTTATGAAATCGCAATGGAAAAACTATTCGGCACAACCACCTTATGCCGATCCGAGACATTCTCTAGGACGCTAGTTTTTCCACTAGGCCGAGGCCATCAAATCCATAACCTACTAGTATTCGACATAACCACCTAATGCCGATCCGAGACAATCTCTAGGACACTAGTTTTTCACTGGCCCGAGGCTATCAAATTCATATCCTACTAGTATTCGACATAACCACCTTATGCCGATCCGAGACAATCTCTAGGGCACTAGTAGTGATACAATCTGCGCCTCATCTAACCCCTATTCACCGATTGATCTCATCAACCCATGCTACCATCGATTCATCACATGAACCGACTGATCTAGACTGTAATAGATCCAATCTACTACAACCGCATATCAACATATGCGCTGATCCAGATCGCAAACTAAGCAAGATGGCTCTGATACCACTGAAGGAATACGCGTATGCTACAAGAGCAGAAAACAAAAATTTCTACCGCGCACACCAGGACATCATGCTAAGGAGGGATCATGGATCGTTACCACTAGACGCGCAGCGCAGCGGAAGAAGAGTTGGAGAAGCCGATCCAACCACGCGCGTCGAGGTAGTAGTGGAAGTAGTCGATCGTCCCGAACAGATCGTCTCCTCCACGCGATCAACCACACCACGAGCAGATCCAATCTGTAGGTTGTTGATGCCGATCAACGCCGCAACGAGCAGCGCCTCCACCGGTATCCACACGTCCGGGGCTGGAACGCCGATCGCGAGTGTACCAGCACTCGCGAGCGGCTAGGGTTTGGCTCGGGAGGTGGCGGCTAGGGTTTTGCTCGGGAGGAACAGAAGCATGCATCCCTCAGCCCCTCGCCTCCATATATATAGACCTCCTCACTTGGGCCTCGTGGACCGAGGCCCAATAGGAGTCTATCCGGATCTCTATCCGAATTGAGCCCACATTCGAATCACATTCGAATTAGTGTTCCAACCCGTTAAGTGTGCGACCCTGTAGGTTCACGTATACTTGGTCGCGACCCGGAAACGCCTTTCCGGTCATCCTGTTAATAGCGGCCTCTAGTAAGACATATTAACCCCAAAGTATATGTAAAGATTATATCGGCTGAACCTGTAATGTTCTCATATACGAATCCCTCTGCCTCATGATATAGATTAAGCTCAAGGCGAGACCTATGTCATCCTCTTAATAGCTCAATCACTCTCTCGATTCCGTGATGGATTATAAACTCGTGATTGACTCCTCAATCACCTTGGCATGGCCATGCACTTTCATAATCCATTACATCGAGGGGCCCAGAGATATCTCTCCCATAAGGAGGGGCAAATTCTATCTTGATCATTCACATCCCACTACATGTTTCATGGCAAACCCAAAGACTACTTTTATGACTACCCAGTTACGGAGTAGTGTTTAGTAGTCCCAAAATAAGCTACTACGCATGTTGGGAACCATGATGATCTCAAGTCTAAGGATTCCACATAAACACTACTTGAGACCAACTGATGACACATGGAATCTCTGCAGTGTCTCATGGCGGGTCTATCCAACATATGTTCACTAACACATGTCCATATTATTGATTTGGTATCTCCATACCACGATCCATGAGACATGATCATCAATCAATACATATGCTGATCTTTGAATCATATTTGTTCCTCATATGATATATAATCAGGGATCATTTAGAAATAGCAACATTTTGGCATTAAGAGTCTCATGAATAAGTCACATACTCATTGATCAATAATGATAATGTCTATTTCAAGGAACAAACTAATGCATCATAAACATAGTATGTGATATATATAACATCTCCATGTTGCCTCTAGGGCATATCACTAACAGTAACACACAGGGAACAAGAACCTGCCTCTCCCAACAACTCTCACCAACTAAAGACTCAAAGGTAAAACCACCTCCAAAGCCTCTTTTAACTCACAAAACCCTAACTCTCTCCCAAAGCCATTGAATCCATGAAGAGGCATGCAGCCACCAACCTCTATTTATATCCTTTGGCTAACGGGTCTCCACCCCGTTACGCCCACTAAATCCAACGGAGCCCGCTCCCGCTTGTGCAGCCTTGCGAATTTACCGATTCGCCCCTCCTGCACCTTCCGGGAAGCTTCTGCGCTCCTTGTCGTCCACGACTCGCAACCACATCGAATCTCCACCGTCTCCGACACATCCGACCGTTCTGACCTCGACACCACCTGTGTCTAGTCCAGTCACCTCGTGTCTCACCACGACTCCGCCTCGATGTCCTGCAGTCACACAGACAAGAAACACGTCAAATAGCACCGCTCGACACATGAAAGCGTAAATAGCATAAACATATCATGCTTACCCATGATGAAGTCCAAACCTGTCGAATCATCGAAATAGGCATCCTAATCCTATACGACCAAGTTTGACCAAGTCCGACCAAGCCCGATTGCACCATGCAACGTCAAGGTCTGAACCATCCAAACCAAACTCGACTTACCTAAACCGATGTCAATTACTCATCATACACACGGGATGACCTCCACATGGTCTCTCAGGGGTCATCGCGCAGACTCGAGGTTGAGGTGGCCTCTAGCGTTGTTGTACAGATTCGATCGGAGCGGGCTTCGGAGTCTTCGCACGGACTGGAGATCGGAGGTCCGCCTGGTGCCTCACGGCCCAAGGATAGTGCATTAATGGCATTGTGGATTACGCCGGCGTTTGGCGTGTGACGGGACGAGACTGGCGCGTCTTGCACTGTTAGCGGGTGCACGACCATGGCCGAGTGCTCCTTTCTGATGGGGTCGGACGCGTGGCGACGTGCAATTGGCGCGTCATGTGTCGCTAGGCGTCACACGACTGCGGTCATGCGCACCTTCCCGAGGGAGCTTCATGCATGGCGGGACGCAATTGGTGTGGCATGCGCTTGTCGAGCGGCCAGGCGGCTGCGCGTCTTTGGACTCCACCTGTCGGAGGCAGTCTTGTCAAGATGAAGCTGAGTCAGCATTCAACCTCGCTCCGTGGACATGTAGGCGGAGTGGGATACGGACTTGCCTCTCGTTTGCGAGGCCAAGTCGGGGGGCCGGCTCGACTACGCAGACGTGGAGTCGGAGTAGGCTCCGAAGTCATCTCGCGGGCTCGAAGTCAAGGTGGGCTCGAAGTCGAGGTGGTGTTCGGGTTCGCCGTACAGATTCGTCAACGAGGCATAGCCTGGTGGCTCAACAACATTGCTTTATTATGCCCATAGTGTGACGGGGTGCCGCACCTTCTCTCAATGGGGTAGGGTGCGTGGCCACACGTGACGGGCATTCTGTCACAGAGTAGAAGTTGCTGGTGTAACCGCCTCATCGGGTCGAAGCCGAAGTAGAAGTCGGAGTGCTCCGCAGAGGCGGAGTCTACGTCGAAGTTGGAGTGACTGGTTAGTGGCCTGCTGACACTGCATTGATGGCCCCGAGAATCGTGCCGACCACTGACGCGCGATGGAAGGTGGGCCACGTCGTGCGACCGAACGACCGTAGTCGTGCATTCATTCCCGAGGGGGCGGACGCGTGGCAGGACATGATTAGCGTGTCGTGCGTTGTCAAACTGCCGCACGACCGCAACCGCGTGCTTCGTCCCGATGGGGTAGGACGCGTGGTAGCGCTGGATTGGCATGTCGTGCGTCGTCAGGCGGTCACAACCGCGGTCGTGCGTCCATTTCTGAGAGGGCAGGGCGCGCGTGGGCGGCTGCGCCAATTCGGCTTCCATCGGTTACGTTTCCCAATCGTGGGGAGGTGAGCGGTTCGGCTTTCGCTGGTTGCGCTTACCGGTGGGCCAGACCCTCGCGACGGAGGAGACGATCCAAATGCTACTACACGAAGGGAAGCTGTTGGACCGCCGCGAGGTGCGCCTGCTTGCCAGCAATGAGACAGAGCCACACCCAGAGAAGTCGGAGGCGATCGTCTTCGTCGCATATCTTGAAGCCGGTCTTCGAATCCCATCGGCCATGATCGTTGGCAATGTCTTGCGAACCTTCAGGCTGGAATGGCGCAGTTGACCCCTAACACAATAGCCCGCCTTGCTGTTTACAGCTGGGCAGTGCGGACGGAGGCGTGCTGGCCTAGCGCCTCACTGTTCGTGTTCCTCCATAACGCACGGTGCCAGCGAAGAGGCTGGAAGGAGGGACATTTTCCAACTTCGGTAGCGTCAGCTTTGTCCTACGGCCGCAGTGCGGGAAGATTTTCTCTGCCAACTCGACTCGGACGAAGTGGGAACCGAACTGGATGAGACGGTGATTCTACCACCACGTGGCGAGCGGCAGCGGCCTCGAGTGCACGGGCCGGCCAGTGTCATTCAACACCTCACCAAGCATGCCTATCGACAACGAGGATAGGCGGAGAGCACGGTGGCTTGTGGGGATCGCGCTCCGGTTCAACATGCGCGACCTCGCCGATGGGTGGCATGTCCAGCTCGGTCTCCGCGCGCACTCTACGTGAGTATAAATAAGACACGTGGAGGACGCCTCCGCGTGCACTCTACGGAGTATAAATAAGACACGCGGTCACCGCGCACACTCTTCGTGAATACAAAATAAGACACGCAGTCTCCGCGCGCACTCTTCGTGAGTATAAAATAAGACACACTGATGAGGGCATCCATAACACTTATACATCTTCTCCTATTGGTGGTCATGCACATACTGATGAGGACATCCCCATTACATATACATCTTCCACTCCAAGCATGCATGAGAATAACCAAGAACTAGAGGCCCAATGACGAGGGCAAAGCCAAGCGTTTAAACAAACTGGTGATTTTATTTCTTAAGGAGTTTCCTTTAATTGATGATGAACTTGGAATACTACCTCATGCAAGTATTTTATGTATTCTTAGGTATGACTCATGTGAAGACTTGGGAGAGAAAAAGGGAGGAGCCCAAGGACATAAACTACAAGTTTTGGATAAGATTTGCAAGCCAAATTGGGACTTCCCACGTGCTCAACCCAATTCAATCTCGGATTCAACTCAGGATTCAATTCGGATTCGGTTCGGGACAGCTACTAAAAAGAACAGGCAGTTACTAAAAAGGCTATAACTTTCACAAACGGAGTCCGATTCAGGTGTTCTTGTACTCGTTGGAAAGATAATTTCAAGGGCTACGCAATGGATCTGATACCACCTTCAAATTTGTCACGGAGAAAAAGGTATTACCGAAACAATATAACGGGTGAAAAATATAGTTTCCTTTTTTGTGAGTGTTCGTATCCAAAACCATATAGGGTTGAGTTGTACTTAGTTTGGGGACCATATGAATGTCCCAAGGGGCTATATAAGCCTTGTATTGGCAGCCTTTTGGGGGAGACCAATTTTATGCATAAGATTGAAACATAGCTATTGCTTGTTCTTTCAACAGCAGAGTTCATGCGAGGACTTTGAGAGAGAACTAGGCGATCCATTGTTCGTTCTGCAATTCAAGGTCAAGCCGTCGTTCCATTGGGAATTGTGGACTTGGCGTTTGTTGTTTGTGGTCTCGCGACAAACAATTATCCTGTGTGTTTTGGGCGTATTCCGAAGAGTTGAGGGTTCATGCATTGGCGCGAGTGTTCAACTAGCGACATCGTCTACTTCGCATCAACTATCCATGGTTCCTCACTGAGAAGATCGGGACCCCTCCCCGTATCATGTGGTATCAGATTCTAGGTTTACTCGGTGAGGACATCTTTACCCGTAGTTAGATTCATTTTCTGTGCTTTCGTCCATCAAATCAAAAATTGCAATACCAAAACCGTAGTTTAATCTGTTTATTTCTTGTGCGTTTTGTTAAGTCTTCGTCTATTAGAGTTTTATTTTAGTGCTGATCCGTGTGTTTCCTTTTGCATTACTTAATCGTTGTGTTCACATAAACCCTACAAAATTGCTGGTTGATTCCCTCAATTAGCAAACAAAAAAAACAAAAAGCTTCCATCTTTTACCGTGCGCCATCTTGAGAGCACAATCCGAGTTGGTTTGTGTTTCTTTATCCGAACTCCTTGGTGGGACTAGAGTCCGAATCGACCTCTAGCTCAAACACAATCCGAGTCCAATTGTTCCAACTTCTGTTTCGGTCACTACATCATAGCAGGCCAAACCACATTTGGTGTCTTTGTGCTTCACTTATATCCTTTTATCTTGAGACTAGCTGTTGACATTGCAATTAGGGCTGCTCATTAAAATTGATTACACCTTGCTGATTTGTGAGGCTTGCAGCTGCAGTTAGGAAGAGCCGTGGCATAAAAAAAGAAGAGAGAGAAACACGCAACTTTTGCATACGACCTCCAATTGAGGCGTTTCTTGATCCATTCGAAAGGAAACGAGAAGATAGAGCTTCCAAACTCCTTTTTTTTGAGCAATTTTGTGCCCTCGTATATTCGGTTGCAATTGGCTAGCGTCTCTCTTAGTACTTGGTGCAAAACGAGCTAGTTTCATCTCTGTTTCCGATTGATTCTCCCTAGCTCATTCCTTTGTTTGCATTAAGTCCCATTTATCGTTGCGTGTGTGTTCATACACTTCACTTAAACCAATTGATCAGCACATAGGCAAAATACTCCAGCTTGGATCATTACTTAGCTTTACAATACCTTGAATATCAGATTGCATAGGATATCCACATAACTGTCCAAGCTCCACCTACACCCATTGGTGTACTCCCTTGCTCTTGGTTACGCTCATACATTACCGGGTTGAGGTTGTTCATTGTCACAATTGTCGATTTGTCGTCCTTGATTCACTTTGGAACGGTAAGCTTGTCTTGTTTTCAGGACAGTGAGTTGCAAGCATAGAGAGAGCTTTCGTTTTACTAACCCGGATATAACCTTGTTTCTTGTTTGTGAGTCGTTCCCATGTCAGGTCATGAGGAGGATCCACCTAATCCGGAGGCGCCGGTTACGTGGATCGAGTACACTCAGTTGCGCGAGATGCTACAAAAACAACTTCATAATGGTGACAATGGCGTGCGCGATGAGCTCGGGGAAGTTCAGACTGGACTGAACACCCTCAGGGAGGAGGTCACACAATTACGTACGACCATCAACAATAACTTTCTGGATTGCGTGCCATGTTCACACACCACAATCTACGTGGGGTGCACCAGCTGATGATACAAGTGTGCACGGCCCTCCGGTCGTTCTGCGCAATGAGACGGAGGAGGAGCGTGCTATTCGTCTGGATGAGGAGCGACGTCAGCGACAGGCGCGTCGCATGGCCGTGCCACCAAACGTCAAGATGGCAACCGCGGCACACCCTCAGGCACATGGGCCTGGCCGAGGCAACGGTGGCCAGGGTGGAGGTGCACCACAAGGTGCCCACGGAGGAGGTGTGCATCATGCACCTCATAGCTGGACTGACGCGGTCGAGCACCGAGATGACAATTTCCCAGTCGACGACTATGATGACCGACAGCGCCACCACCGCAACAACGTGCATCGTCCTTGCCACGACGACGCCGAGGATCTTGTCGCTAAGGCCAAATTTAATCTTCCTATATTTTCAGGTGGTACAGATGTGGAACAATACCTCACTTGGGAGCTAAAAGTTGATAAGTTATTTCGGATGAACAACTATTCCAATGAGAAGAAGCTGTTGCTTGCGTCCAATGGCTTGGATGATTATGCCACACATTGGTGGGAGCAGTTCATCCGTAAGCGCATGGAGCGCCATGAGTTGCCGATTATCACTTGGGAGCAGATGAAGCAGCATTTGCGGGCACGCTTTGTACCTCGCCACTACAAGCGCTCACTATTTGAGAAGTTGACAGGGCTGTGACCAAGGTATGAAATCAATTGATGAATATCACAAAGAAATGGAGACTATCATGATACATGCAGATGTCCGCGAGAATGAAGAACAGACCATGGCGAGATTTCTAGCTGGCATGAATCATGCTGTCAAACGCATTGTCAATCACCATCCCTATAATGATATGATTGAGTTGCTGCACCAAGCACGTGAAGCCGAGAGACAAGTGATTGAAGACGCACGGTTCATTGCCCAGTCACGTTCTTCAGCCAGTTCGGGACAGCCATATAACAACAGCCAACCAAACAAGAGCACTTCGGCTGCAAGCAATTCGGCGATGCACAGTTCCGCAAGTAAGAAGCTGGAGAGTACACCATCACCGGTGCGTCGACCTATGGCGCCCGCTGCTAGTGCGGCCTCGTCTATGGGGTCAACAGGCCGTTCACATGACATTATTTGCCGCAAGTGCAAGGGCGTTGGCCATTTTCAGAGGGACTGCCCAAATGTCAAAATTATACTTATCACAGAGGATGGCGGTTATGTTTCAGCTAGTGATGATGAGTCACCTAATGCACAGGCAGTCTTGCACACTGATGACATAGAACAATGTGAGTGCGATCTTGAGTTTCCTAACACTGAGCAGTATTCCATTGTTTGCACTCCCAAGGTGCTTAGTGTGATGCCATCGCCATCACTCGAACAGCGGTGCAATTTATTTCAGACATGGGCAAAGCTTGATAAGGGTAAGGTGTGCAAGGTGATCATTGATGGCGGGAGTTGTCACAATCTGGCTAGCAAGGATATGTGTCATAAGTTGGGTTTGAAGTATTTGCCACATCCGCGTCCTTATCATGTGCAATGATTGAGCGACAAAGAGAAAGTGAAGGTGAACTATATGGTGCGTGTGACGTTTTCTATTGGGAAGTACACCGATACTATGGATTGCGATGTTGTGCCTATGACGGTGTGTCACTTGCTCTTGGGACGGCCCTGGCAATATGACCGTTCCGCTGTTCACGTGGGAGTACAAATCGTTACACATTTCGATGGAACAATATGGATGTCATCTTGAAGCCACTTACACCACAACAGATTGTCAATTCCTCCATGCAGAAAATTGATATGCACGTTGAGAGTGCACAAGAGCGAGAGAACCATCTGAGTAGTAACAAGAAACGTGAGGGAGAGAAGAATTTAGTGATGTTAGCCACCAAATTAGAGATGAGAGAATTCAGCGAGGATCCTAATTTGGTGCACGTCGTACTGCTGTAAAAAGACGCATTGCTTTCGACTAACGACATAACTTCTCTTCCTAGTGGTGTTGTTTCTGTTTTGCAGGATTTCAGCGACGTCTTTCCAGAGGAGGTACCAGCGGGGCTACCACCAATACGCGGGATAGAACATAATATCGACTTGATTCCAGGAGCGTCGCTGCCGAACCGACCACCGTACTGCACCAATCCCGAGGAGACAAAGGAAATTCCGAAACAAGTACAAGAGCTTCTCTCCAAAGGGTATTTCCGTGAAAGCTTAAGCCCTTGTGTTGTTCCTGTTATTTTAGTTCCTAAGAAAGATGGTTCATGGCATATGTGCGTAGAATGTCGAGCGATTAATAATATCACAATTCGATATCGTCATCCTATACCTCGCTTAGATGATATGCTAGACAAATTGAGTGGTGCTGTTATTTTCTCTAGATAGATTTGCGCAGTGGTTACCATCAAATTAGAATGCATGAAGGGGATGAGTGGAAAACAGCCTTTAAAATGAAATTTGGGTTGTACGAGTGGTTAGTCATGCCTTTTGGTTTAACTAATGCACCTTGTACATTCATGCGCTTAATGAATCATGTTTTAAGACATTTTATTGGTAAATTTGTGGTTGTGTACTTTGATGATATTCTGATTTACAGTCGCACTGAATCTGAACACATAGACCATCTTAGACAAGTTCTACACGTTTTACGTGAGAATAGGTTATTTGGTAACTTAGAGAAGTGCACTTTTTGCAAAGATTGTGTCATCTTTTTGGGCTATGTTGTTTCTGCACAGGGAGTTGAAGTAGATGAGTCTAAAATTGAAGCGATTAAAAATTGGCCAACTCCTGTGAACGTAAGTCAAATTAGGAGCTTTCATGGTCTCGCTGGTTTTTATTGGCGTTTCGTGAAGGATTTTAGCACCGTCGCTGCCCTTTTGAATGAACTTACTAAAAAGGGTGTTGAATTTGTGTGGGGGTAGCACAAGAAAATGTTTTTGCTGAACTTAAGAGACGCTTGACTGAAGTACAAGTTTTACCTGATTTCACTAAAAATTTTGAAATTGAGTGTGATGCTAGTGGATTGGGTATTGGCGGTGTTTTAATGCAAGAGGGTAGACCAGTAGCTTATTTTAGTGAGAAACTGAATGGTGCTCAATTGAATTATCCGGTCTATGACAAAGAGCTTTATGCGTTAGTGCGTGCGTTAGAAACTTGGCAACACTATTTATGGCCTAAAGAGTTTATTATTCATTCTGATCATGAGGCTTTGAAGTATTTAAAAGGCCAAGCAAACCTGAACCGTAGACATGCCAAATGGGTTGAATTCATTGAGTTGTTTCCTTACATTGTGAAATATAAGAAGGGAAAGAAAAATATGGTAGCTGATGCTCTTTCTAGGAAAAGTGTGCTTTTAACTCAATTAGGAGTGCACATTCCTGGTTTAGCGAGTGTGCGTGATTTATATGCTCATGACCATGATTTTTCTGTCCCTTATGCACGTTGCAAAGAGGGAAATGGCTGAGATAAATTTTACATCCATGATGGGTTTTTGTTTCGCACTAACAAATTATGCATTCCAGAATCCTCCGTGCATTTGCTATTACTGCAGGAATCACATGCAGGTGGATTGATGGGACATTTTGGATGTGAGAAGACGTTGTCTATGCTGAGCGATCACTTTTATTGGCCTAAGATGAGGCGAGATGTGGAGAGGTATGTGCAGCGATGCATTACTTGCCACAAAGCGAAATCGAAGTTGCATCCACACGGTTTGTATACCCCTTTACCTGTTCCCAATGCCCCATGGGAGGATATTAGTATGGATTTTGTTTTAAGACTGCCTAGAACTAAGAGGGGGAGTGATTCTGTTTTTGTCATTGCGGATCATTTTTCGAAGATGGCACACTTTATTCCGTGCCACAAGACCGACAATGTGTCACATATTGCTGACTTGTTTTTCAGGAAGATCATGAGGCTACATGGCGTGCCACGTACTATTGTGTCGGATCGTGACGTGAAGTTCATGAGCTACTTCTGGAAGACGCTTTGGGGTAAACTGGGGACGAAGTTGTTATTCAGCACAACTTGTCATCCCCAAACTGATGGTCAAACAGAGGTGGTGAACCGCACACTTTCAATGCTACTCCAGACCATAATCAAGAAGAATCTGCGCGAGTGGGAGGATTGTTTGCCGCACGTGGAATTCGCTCATAATCGGGCCGTGCATTCCACTACGTAGATGTGTCCATTTGAGGTAGTTTATGGTTTCACGCCCTTTATGCCGCTTGATTTGTTGCCGCTTCCTAATCAACACCATACTCATATGGAGGCGTCCAAGCAAGCTGAATTTGTGAAGAAATTGCATCTCAAGACAAAAGAAGCGATAGAGCGCAGGTCAAGTACTATGCTGAGAAAGCGAACAAGAAAAGGAAGAAGATGGTTTTTCAACCAGATGATTTGGTTTGGGTACACTACCGCAAGGATCATTTTCCAGAACGTCGCAAGTCTAAGTTACTACCGCGTAGTGATGGGCCTTTCAAGGTGCTTGCGAAGATCACCGACAATGCCTACAAGATAGAGCTTTCCGGCGATGACTATGGCGTGAGCTCTATGTTCAATGTCGCTGATTTATACAACTTCTCCTATTGGTGGTCATGCACATACTGATGAGGACATCCCCATTACATATACATCTTCCACTCCAGCATGCATGAGAATAACCAAGAACCAGAGGGCCCAATGACGAGGGCAAGAGCCGAACGTTTAAACAAATAGGTGCTTTTGTTTCTTAAGGAGTTTCCTTTAATTGATGATGAACTTGGAATACTACCTCATGCAAGTATTTTATGTATTCTTAGGTATGACTCATATGAAGACATGGGAGAGCAAAAGGGAGGAGCCCAAGGACTTAAACTACAAGTTTTGGAAAAGATTTTCAAGCCAAATTCGGACTTCCCACGTGCTCAACACAATTCAAACTCGGATTCAACTCAGGATTCAATTCGGATTCGGTTCGGGACAGCCTGACACGCAGTTACTAAAAAGGCTATAACTTTCAAAAATGGAGTCCGATTCAGGTGTTCTTGTACTCGCAGGAAAGATAATTTCAAGGGCTACGCAATGGATCTGGTACCACCTTCAAATTCATCATGGATAAAAGTTATGATCGAAACAATATGACGGGTGAAAAATATAGTTTCCTTTTTGTGAGTGTTCGTATCCAAAACCATATAGGGTTGAGTTGTACTTGGTTTGGGGACCATATGGACGTCCTAAGGGGCTATATAAGCCTTGTATTGGCAGCCTTTAGGGGGAGACCAATTTTACGCATAAGATTGAAACATAGCTATTGCTTGTTCTTTCAACACCAGAGTTCATGTGAGGACTTTGAGAGAGAACTAGGCGATCCATTGTTCGTTCTGCAATTCAAGGTCAAGCCGTCGTTCCATTGGGAATTGGGGACTTGGCATTCATCGTTTGTGGTCTCGCGATGAACAATTATCTGGTGTGTTTTGGGTGTATTCCGAAGAGTTGAGGATTCGTGCATTGGCGCGAGTGTTCAACTAGCGACATCGTCTACTTCGCATCAACTATCCATGGTTCCTCACCGAGAAGATCGGGACCCCTCCCCGTATCACACGCGGTCTCTGTGCGCACTCTACGTGAGTATGAATAAGACACGCGGTCTCCGCGCGCACCCTTCATGAGTATAAAATAAGACACGCGGTCTCCGCACGCACTTTGTGAGTATAAAATAAGACACGCGGTCTCCGCGCGCACTCTACGTGAGTATGAATAAGACAAGCAGTCTCCACGTGCACTCTTCGTGAGTATAAAATAAGACACGCGGTCTCCACGCACACTCTTTGTGAGTATAAAATAAGACACGCGGTCTCCGCGCGCAATCTTCGTGAGTATAAAATAAGACACGCGGTCTCTGCGCGCACTCTACGTGAGTATGAATAAGACAAGCGGTCTCCGCGCGCACTCTTCGTGAGTATAAAATAAGACACGCGGTCTCCGCGCACGCTCTTCGTGAGTATAAAATAAGACACGCGGTCTCTGCGCGCAATCTTCGTCAGTATAAAATAAGACACGCGGTCTCTGCACGCACTCTACGTGAGTATAAATAAGACACGTGGGGGGACGCCTCCGCGTGCACTCTACGGAGTATAAATAAGACACACGGTCTCCGCGCGCACTCTTCGTGAGTATAAAATAATACACGCGGTCTCCGCGCGCACTCTACATGAGTATAAATAAGACACACGGTCTCCGCACGCACTCTTCGTGAGTATAAAATAAGACATGCGGTCTCCGCGCGCACTCTTCATGAGTATAAAATAAGACACACAGCCTCCGCGCGCACTCTACGGACTATAAAATAAGACACGTGGCCTCCGCATGCACTCTACGGAGTATAAATAAGACGCACGGAGGCACGCCTCTGCGCGCACTCTACAGAGTATAAATGAGACGCACGGAGGCAAACCTCCGCGCACACTCTACGGAGTATAAATAAGACGCATGGAGGCACGCCTCCGCGCGCACTCTACGGAGTATAAATAAGACGCGTGGAGGCACGCCTCTGCTCACACTCTACAGATTATAAACAGGATGCCTCCGCGCGCACTCTACGGAGTATAAGTAGGACGCGACGCCAGCTCCGCTGCCACTACTTCGAAGGGTAGGGGACAGAGCACTCGAGCGCCTACTTCGATTAGGCGCTGCTCCGCTGCCACCACTTCGAAGGGTAGGGGACGGAGCGCTCGAGCGTCTACTTAAATTAGGCGCCAGCTCCGCTGCCACCACTTCGAACGATAGGGGACGGAGCGCTCGAGCGCCTACTTCAATTAGGTGCCAGCTCCGCTGCCACCACTTCGATGGGTAGGGACGGAGCACTCGAGCGTCTACTTCCATTAGGCGCCAGCTCCACTGCCATCACTTCGAAGGGTAGGGGACGGAGCGCTCGAGCGTTTACTTCGATTAGGCGCCAGCTCCGCAGCCACCACTTCGAAGGGTAGGGGACGGAGCACTCGAGCGTCTATTTTCGGCTAGGCGCCAGATGAGCACTCCAGCGTCTACCTCGGCTAGGGAGCATGAGGATGGAGCACCAAGCTATACGAAGTGATCGGAGATAGGAGCGATCATGAAAAGCGGCGGGGACACGCACTCCAATCAAAGTCTTTATTGCATTCATAAAAGAATGTTTACAAAGGCATTTGGCAGTCACATTCCCAAAGATCTAGTGTCTACAAGTGCCCTCGAGTATTTAGGGTCGCTACTCGTCCGACTCCACCTTAATATACTCCCGTGCCGAAGTCTCACCCGCCGAAGCCAGGCTGCCCAAAAGTTCAGCGAGTCCTCGGCCCATCCCCAATGCTGAAGACACCGCCGAGTCATGAGGTCGGCGACTAGCAACCGGCCCCTATCAAGTAGCTGCCCGCGGCAAAACAATACAAGCAATCAGAACATGGGGACAATTTCCACTATTCATAAAGAGGGGGGCCTTAGGGCGCCAGCATACAAAAAGAGTGCGTACAATGCAATGCACGCCTACACACTAGGACCCCGGTATCACACCTGTGGGTTCGCACCATGCCTCGGGGCGGCGGCACCATCCTCGTTACGTCGCTGAACTTCATCAAGCCACTGGCCGATGTTCCCCTCGCCGGGCAAGGTGCATCGTAGCGCTACCCTCGCTGCGGCCTCCCCGATGTAGCCCCAGATCTGGTCATGGAAGGCCCGGACGGTGTCACAGACAGCGCGCACGGCACCCGACATCACCCTGGCTCCTATTGGCATCTCCAGTTGGGGGTCGGCCAACTCGTCAACGTGCCGGCAGCCCCGGTGCGGAAGCAATGTGAAGGCTAAGTGCGAGGTCATGGAGGAGCAATGGTTCCCAAAGGCCTTGGCGATGCTGAGAGCGAGGCCGGAAGCTTCGCCGATTCGACGGAGTGTCCGCAACAAGTCTTCGGGACCGAAGGCGTGAGGCAGCACATCAGTGGAGAGGTCTTCGAGGGCATCTTCCAGAGCCACCATGGTGTCCCACGCCACCACCGAGGCATCACCCAAAGCCCGGTCCTTCTACCCGAGAGACATGGTAAGGCGACCCTTCTCCCCCTCCAGCACGGCGATTTACTGGAGCAAGCCGTCGCACTCCTCGACCACCGTGCGCTGTGCCTCCGCCGCGAGCGCCCGAGCGTCCGAGATCGCCTTTGCGCGCAACATCTCTAGGAGTCGGATACGATCGTCCTTGATGGAGTGGGCCTCTTCGGCTGCGCGTAGGGCCTCCTCGGCAGCCCATAGCTAGTCTTCCAGTGCCCCACTCGCGGGAGCGTGCCACTTGCAAGGCTCGGGCAGTCGTTAGCAAAATTCCTAAATGAGGGCAGTGTCATCGAAGATGAGCAATCACCCTCATCTTCGAGGCATCTAGCGCGCCCTCCAGGAGCTTTGGCTCGCACGCCAGCAGTGCTTGGCGATCCAAGTCGGCGACCATGCTCTCCGCGGCCCCTTGCCAGGCCCGCAGCATCTCTGGTTGAGGGACGAAGTCCGTCAATGTCAGTCGCGCGGCCTCCGCAGAGATAGTTCCCAGGGCGCCGGCTGCCGATGCCACCCCTGGAATGTCTCCTTCCCTCGAGGGTCGCCCACGGTAAGGAGACCATTCCTCCACTAATAATAAAAGACAGTAATCAAAGAGCTTTAGGGAAGCCCCGCGTGATCGTACGGGGGAGATGAACTCACCCTCGGCATCAACCGGCGGGGCCTGTTGGGGTGTCCCATCGGCCTCGCATGGAATCGCGACAACACCAGCGCCGCATGGGGTGGCTGGTTCCTCGGGCCGAATGGCCTGTGTGTCCAAGTCGTCCCCTCTGACCCCACTGGCCCCCTGGCGAACCCCTCCTGCGGCCGGGAGGGCAACCTTCTGGCTGGATCGCCTCCTCATCGGACCCGAAATCCTCAGCGACCCCGACCGCCACGGCGAACCCCCTCTCTGGCTGAGAGGGTGACCGTGTCCACGGTCGCTTCGCTTTCAGAGACCGAGGCGAGGATTCAGCCTTAGCAACCGGCGCGGGAGAGGACGCTTCGCCCTCCTGGTCGTCCACGCTGCCCCCTTGGCCCTTTGTACCGCCCAGGGACTCCTCGCGAGCAACCGCCTCTTCCACCCCCGCCTCAAGCTCCGAATCAGCAAACTTTGCTGAGTTGGAGTCGACGGTCATCATACCCTCGGCACCGGACCCTCCGTCGGGAAGGTGACCCCTTCCCCTTGCCATCACCATTGTGACGGCGAGGTCGGCTCGGGGCTAGAGTGGCGCGCTGCGGCATGGGAGTGCCTAGAGCTTCGCACACCCTATTTATCCGCCCCAGGTTCACCTCCTCGGTTGCAGCTTCGCGCAGGCTGTGCTTCTTGGCCGCATACGGCCCGAAGAACATGACCACCGCGCGCTCCACATCCTCCAGGAGAAACCCTACAAGCAAGGCGAAGCGATTTAAAAAAAAGGGAAGGAAGGCCACAAGTGCAAAACTTACGAGGGTTGGAGGGCCTCGGCAACGAGGACACGGACGGCGCCAACTGTTGTGGTTACAGACCAAACAGAGAGATAGTAGTATGGTAGTGGAGAGTTAGGTGAGCAATGCCTGGGCTTTCCCCATGGCCTGGATGGTTATATATATATTCACATGGGGAGCATTATACAGTTGTGTCCTTACACCCAAGTATCCCCCTCAAGGGCATTTATGTCCTTATACATGTCCCATTTTAGACTTTACAACCTCCTAACAGGCCGGCAGGGCTTAGGTGGGGGCCACCCCTACAACAGGGGTCTTCTAATTTGTGCTGCACCACAATGCGGGGCCACACCAAGGTTGCACCGAGCGGCACCAATGTTGCACGGCTCCATGCTCTCTAACTCTAATGATTTTTGATAAATTGTTTTGATGGTCTCGGTGTGGCAGAACTTCCTCTTTATATTGGGACCCATGGGGAAGAGTGTCGATCAAATATAGAGGAGAAGAATGTAGTTGGTACTGGGTGGCGCCAGGGTGGCACTGGATGGGGCCAGGGCTCTCCACCAACTCAAAGTCAACTCTCGAACCTTCTAGAACATGCACCAGGCCACACCAGGGTGGCGTCAGGTTGTGTCTTGTCCATGGGCTTCAAAAGCTTTGAAATAAAATATGTTAAGGAAAGTGACATTATCACTTGCTTTTGCCATTATGAGCTTCTTTCCATTAGCCAAACCGAAGGATCCATCTATTTTAGCACTTCAGACTTGCATTGGCTGGCACCTTGTCACTCTGATAGGTGCCACCAATTTACCTAACACTAGCCGCACCATCTTTATAGTTACACATTGAAGAATCTAGACCCACCATTATGAGTTAATGGCATATTTTGGTAATTAATGATAATCACCTTTAGGGGCTAAATATTTTCTATGAATTGGATGAATAGGTTATATCCCATGGTGATGGATGGCTTGAGATGGCTATGTTGATTGTCAGCAAGTCAAGTGTGAGGTGTCATGTGTTGCTACTCAAAGTCAAGAACCCAAACTTGAAGTGGAGATGTTCGTCATTCAAGCTTTAAGAGGATGCGCACAACAAAGGTACAACCAATATAGGATAAGGATGTGTTTCTTAGACATTTTACTGGTCTTGATGTTTAGTGAAAGACCAGATTACCAGTATAGGTTGCCATACTATTAAGAAGGGCCTTGAGTTGTAACTTGGGTATGTCTTACATTGATAGCTCAGTATGCTTTCTCTAGCTCTTCTAGGCATGATGCTAGTATTTGCAAATATGTTTTGCAAATAGTTGAGGCTCATGTGTGATTCTTATTGAATGTTACTTAGGTTTGCTAATATATTTTGCAAATGGCTTGAGTCTATGTCACCAATCCTTATGGCATGATATAAAGTTGGTAAATCTATTTTGCAACTTATCGTAGATCATGTAGTCCATGTGCCCAATCCTTGTGGCATGATCCTAAAGTTGGCTAATGTGTTTTGTAACTTGTTGTAGATCTTGTTTCAACCATTGCTTGCATGGTACTATGATGTGCAAATGTGTTTTGTGAATTGTTGAAGTATATCCAATCTGGTCTCAACTTATCTTTGTGGGCTGGTCTAACCGACATGTGTTGGCAAGTTAGACCAATGGTCTGTTAGGTCCCTTGCGGACTAACTGACAGAGGGGTGTGCGTTTGCCCCCTACCAAGGCTATTTAGACCCCATGTCTTGACTAGTCTAATCGATAGGTGTGGTCTGACCGCAAGCTTGTCGACAGTCTAAATGGTTATTCATTGGAAAGTCTGATTTGGTTGTTTAGGACTTTTTTACAAAAGATCCACTTTTTGGCCTTTTTAGCAATGGTCTGACTAGCCTAGTGGGCGGTCTAACCAGTGTAGTGGTTTGATTGGACATGTGTTGTTGGTATTCTTTTTCTAGAGAGCATGTTCTTATGCTTCTCAATGAGTTTGCCCAAGTGATTTGACTAGAGTTGAGGTAGCAGTTAACCACTTCGTGCAGTCCAACTAAATGTCATGTGTGGTGTGCAACCGTCTAACACTATAACAGTTAGTTTTCTAGCCATTGCAAATCAAGTTGGTCTAACCAGCCATTAGTTAGTGATCAAACCGGTATCAGTTGAAAATTGCTTCATTGGCTTGTTTCTTGGTGTGGGGTATAAATACCCCCATATGGACGGTTGGGCAAGTGTGCTAGTGCCCTATTCTTTATTCTTGAGTTAAGAGTAAGCCCTCTCAGCTCTCATGTGCATGTGTTGCACTTGGTGAGCTTCGAGAGGCAAATCCTTGTGCATGTGTTGCACTTGGTGGTAGATTTCGTATCTATTGAAATTTGGCACTTGATTCATTCAAAAGAGCATCTCTAACTTATTACTCTTAGTGTTTACCGACGCCTAGATGGTTTAGAGGAATTATATCGGTGATCTTTGTAATACCCTGATCGTCGATTCGGCGTAAGTTTTAAAATAATCGCGGAGTCGCTGGATTTCGGTAAATCGCGGGAAGGAGAAGGAGAAGAAGGAAGGAGAAGGAAGGAGAAGAAGAGGAGGAGGAAAAAAGGGGTGATTCTTCATCTAGGTAATTTTTACTCATCCCAAACCCTCTGTTTTTCTGAGTAATTAGGGTTATTGGCACGGATTTTGAAGGGAGATTATAGATTAATTGCCTGATTAGAGATTACCTGCTGTCTGCCTGTAGATTGATTCACGCAGCGCGTTTGTTTGCACGGTTTTCACTTAGTAAACGAATTTTCCTGCAGACTCTCCCAAAAGGCAAGTTGTAGAGGACTTCCAGACGCATCTCCTGTATTTGTTTCGGAATTTTATGCCGTGGAATCTGGGAGTTACAGGGGCGGGAATACTGCTGTTTGTCAGGCAAGCAGATAGGTACAGACCGACGGTAATCTGTGAATTTGAGGTAGTACATGATTTTTATGGTCATGACCTTAATTAAAAAAGTTGTATATAATTCAGAGATATAGCTTCTGTATAAAATTCAGAATTTTTAGACCCCTGTATTGTTGTTGGGACGCATTTTAATATCGCTGTCCAATCTGCTAGAACAGAGATCTTCGTCTGTTTTGGGCATTAAATTACACCTAGCTGTGATCAAAATAAAAATATGTGTTATACATGAAAAATGTAGGTTTTTAAAGAATGAATCCAGAGAGGTATCGTTTTCTGTATTTGGATCAATATTTTTAAAGTTACGAAAATGTTAAGCAGCGCTGCTGCAGAGGGTAATTTGCTGAATTGTCGAGCGGAGAGGAGTTAGTGCGGGTTCGGGGTTCTAGCGACGTCTTTAATTATTTATGTCATGTTTTCATGCTGTGGCTTGTGCTGAGAGACGCCTTTTGGACAGGTGGTCTTGTCCCTGAGCGCTCTTAATGTTACTTCGCTTCGTCGGATTGAGGCAAGTAAACGTAGCGGTGGTTGCTACCGTTTAACTTGTTATTCCTTCTACTTTCAGTTTACATTATTATCATAATTCGATACATTATGCCATGATTGCATGATATCTTAATTGTGGAGATGGTAGCAAGTATTTATCCATTGATATGTTGATAATCTGCTAGTAGCCATGTGGAAATCTTGCTTAATGTTATATTGTGGAACATGAAAATAACATGTGGTGGATGTGGATATGTTGTGAGCATGTTGATGCTCCTTTGGGGATGGATTAATGTGATTTGTGATTATCATATCATTCATATCATATCATATCATATCATATCATATCATATCATATCATATCATATCATATCATATCATATCATATCATATCATATCATATCATATCATATCATATCATGTCATATGCATATGTGGATGTCGCCACACATAGCCGCGACCGTACCGGTACAGCATCGTATATTGCCGTAATACGATGCACCTCTTATCCCGCGGGAGCATCGTATATTGCCGTAATACGATGCATCTCAAATCCTGCCCTGGAAAGAGTGATGTGGAGCATAGCATGAAAGCATTCATATGCATTGCATTGTGGGAAGATCATTTGCATACATATGCAATATAATGTGGTGAAGTTATTTTGTGGAATTTTCAACTCATAGTTGTAATGTGGAATATAAAACTTCATAGTTGTAATGTGGAATTGGCTCGTGTGAGCTACTTGTGGTATGAGGATTGTGGTTGAGGTCGTGGAATGGGATTCGTCACGTGTGTATGATCAGGGTTATGGTTGTGGCATGAGACTCTTTCCTCTTGTGATAATTGATGATAGCAGTTGTGGATGTGAGAAGCAACAAAGTATTGGAAAACAACATACATACGTTTTATTGTCTTGGTGGTGATAGTGGTTGAGGTTTAAAAGTAGTCAAACAAGATTTATTTGTTAATGTTTTACCGTCATTGATGGTGATTTGAGGATTGAGGATATAAACATTGTTATTTGTGGACGATTAAATTGTTGATGATTAATCTATTGTAGTTTGTGGAAGATTAAATGTTTCATTTGCATTTAATTGTGGATAAAATGACTGCATTCATATGCCAATTAAATCTGAAATTGAAGAGGTATGATTCATGAAAATTTATGGTGGTTTAATAATTGTGGACATGAATTATGTTTGTAGTTGTATGGAATTATAAATGATGATGTATAATTGTTTGTAGTTTGGATACCCTGTTAAACAGTTTGCTTGCTGAGATTTTTATCTCACCCTTGTTTCCCCCTCCCTACAGGTGGACTTTGAGCATGCATGGGAAGGGTAGAACGGTACCACACTGATGCACGTGAATCATATTTTTATGCTGTAATAAAGTTGAAAGGATTCTAGACCTTGCATAGCTTTGTTTACATTATCTTAATAATGTTAAATTTGTGAACTATGTTTTAGATTAAAATGTTGGAGGATGTTTTAAATAGTGAATTGCTATCACTATCCTGTTATTCCTGAGTTGTTTATGCTTCCGCTTATACTATCTTGTTTAGTAATTGTTGCTAGTTTATTTTATCTTGTAAATTGGCTCGTTGTAGAGCAGTTTTAGTAGCATCCCAGGGTAATGTCGATCCTGGGGTGTTACAATCTTCTCAAAGGTGTTTGTGAGAAGGCTCGGGTGGTTTTGAGTGGCTTGGTGCTCGCCATCTTTGAAGTAGAGGAAGAGTAGCCATAGTGTATTCAAGGTATTCGCTTAATTCGTGAAGTCAATCCAATTCGTCTGGACTTATCTCAATGTGGATTAAGAGAGACCCACAAATCTTCAAACACCATGGTAAAAAGAGACTATCATTTTGAGTTGGTTTACTCTCTTGTGCTTTACATTGTGCAATATACACTCTTAGAATTAAATGGTTTACTTGTCATCATAGGATTGCAAACCTTGGCATAGACTTAGGTTGTTGGTGCACATAGTTGAGACTAGTTGTTTTAAGCCTTAATTGTGCAAACTGATTTGATGTACGTTTCTGCATATAAAACTCCATTTAGCCAAAGATAATTTAAGAGCGTCTATTCACCCCCCTCTAGTTGTTCTCCTCAACCTTACACACATATATTCCTCTATGACCGACACTTTTAGTCTATGCTAGTTGGCACCATACCACTCCGATTGGTGCCGCCATCTTTCACCGCTAAAACCCTAGGACATCTGCCTTACCTTAGTTTTAGCCAACCTACCCTTGTGTATCCATTGTCCAGCACATGGCATGTGCATGCATCAGTGTCCAAGCCTTTGCTAAAACTCTAGTTAGCCCTTTTTGTCCTTGCCTAGGTTAGCACACTAGTCCAACCAACCTAGAACCCTTTTCCCATCATCGACTTGTGTTTTTCTTTTTCAAAAGGGTTTTCAAAATTTTCTTTTCAAATCACCTCTTTCAAAATTTTAGACTAGAACATTTGAAAGCCCATTTATTTAGTGAGCTCTATTAAGTTTGAATCCACCAGGAATACAAAGATCTTAGAAGCTGGCCATTTCCTTTGTACCCCCTTTTGATTGCTAGCCTTTCATATCAAGCATTGCCGACTCTACCATGGAATCTTTGCAAACTTTGCCAAGTATTCCTCCCTGAAACCCTTCCATCACTATCATTTGGTGTTACCCCCTTTGTCAACCCATCGATAGAGTTTCTTCAATGCCATTGCACTCCATCTTGAGCTTGGTCATTAGTGCATTTATGCTCCTAATATTTATCTAGCCTACTTGAAGAAGGGTCCTTTTGTCACTTATTTAGCACTTCAGTAAAAAAAATAATGAAAAAAGAAGAAAAAAGAAATAAAAAATATAAAAAGAGTAGGGAAGTGCTAAACTCATTTGTTTGTCGAGCCTGTGTGCTTATTCCAGCTATATTTATATTCATCTTATGCCTACTTGATAGTGTGCTTCATCTGCATTGTTGCTATTTTGGGGTTTGCCCTTCAATGTTGTGCTAGCTTCTGGACACAAATGTGGTGTTTTTAAGTCTTGTCAAGTGGACCCTTGTGCAATCTGATACCAAGAACTTCAGTTATGCCCTAGAATCACACTTCGCCACTTGCACAATCCACCTTCCAAAGCATGTGTTCACTTCTCCCCATCCTTGATACCATCATTATTCTCGAATGGTCTTTTTGACAGGACTTCTAAAATTCCAGTGTGGATCCTTATTTGACTTAGCAATTCAGATTTGCCATTCCTTGATGTACCTTACCAACCCCACATATGGGCTCCACAAATATTTATAGTTGTAGGGAAATCTTAGTCTTTTGTGATGTGGCTAAGAGTGTGAATACTACATTGATTTGTGTTTCACCCATGCAATTTGAAGTTACAAGGCTTAGTAGCTCTGAATTGCGTAAGGAGAAAGAAGCAATCGGTTATAGGAGAATGAAGAATATCCTAGTTCATACGGATGCTTATGTGATTCTTCCTTTGCGTAATGCAAACAAGCCAACAATGCATGGAATTAGAGGTGTGGATGGTAAAGAAAGAAAGCTAGTTTGGGTAAGAGAAAGACACAAGATCAATCAAGTTCTCACGATTGCAGTTCTGTCCACAATGTTCACGAAGATTGCAACGCCAATTCTGAGGTTTCTAATACACACAAAATACATATTTGGAAATCTAATGAAGTATACTTTCCAACGAATCAAACGGCGCATGATGGTAACTTCATTGCTTGCTGCACGGGCTGTCCGGAGAGACGCGCGAGACTTGCCAAACATAGAGAGTCCGAGTATTGCAATACAAGTAAGGGTAAATCTGAATATACCATGGCTTTCCAAAGGATGAGAAGGACTCCTTTTCAGGTTCCAATCGGATTTGGAAGCCCCTTGAACAAGAAAAGGAAACCTATAAAGATTTGAATTCAATTCGGATTCGCTTTGGGTCAGACATGATGTCCAACATTAAAACGCCCATAACTTTCACAAACAGAGTCGGATTTGGGCGTTCTTGGACTCGTTGAAAAGCTATTTCAAAGCCCCATACAATGGATGAGGTGCTAGCCATGGAATCCTCATGGTCACAATGCAAATTGAGAGAGAATCTAGAGGTAGCAGTTTAGTTATTTCCTTTTTAGTTCGTATTGGAGTTTATTTCGGCCTTAGGCCAGGTTGTGCGTGAGTTTTTGTCAAGGCCATGCATTGTGCACCAATATAAGGCCAGGGCCTTAGCCCCATTATAAGTTAGGCTATGATATGATAAGTTTTTATGCTTGTGAAATAAAGGAGAAAATCGCCATGATGGCTGTTGGCGGCCAGATTGCGTGATTGCAAGGTTTTCTCGTTTGGAGTTTGTTGAGATGGTGCAAGGCAAGAATAGGAGATTCTTGAGATTGCCCATCGAATCTACAAGGTTCATCTCTTTTAATTCGTGTCTTCTTGCTGAATTCACGATTTGGAGAGTTCGATGGATTGCTTCTAGTGTGCACCTTGCATACTGATGCAAATTGCCCTTATCAAGATTGTTGGCTGTGTCAAGACAAGGAGAAAGAACCTCGCTGAACGTACCAGGAAAGATCGGCCATCCCTACGCATCAACTAATCCTTAGTTGATCCGTATCATCATGGTATGAGAGCGTGGTTGATCGCGGTACATGCTTGTGTTTCTTGCTGATTTCAGGATGTCGAGAGCAAGTAGAAGTGGTTCGTGCGGCTACCACATCAATGAATTGGGCGAACCACTCAGTGATGATTTACCACCCGCTGTACAGAGCCGAGTCAAGGTGCTTACCGGCCACATCAAACGCCGGGAGGACGTCATATGTGCTAATTTCGGCCAAAGCATCAATGGCGTGCATACAAGAATCACTGAGGTGCAAGATACGTTGAATGCTCGCCTCATGGAGGGCTTCAACAATCTGGAGGTGACACACCACCGCTTGGAGGGACGACTACCACTGCTGGGAGGGGCCGGTGCGCAGCACCAAGTACCCAACTTTGTGCGATGCGCGCAGTCGCATGACGACGCACGCTACTACGAAGATGATGAGGACATGTCCGATGGCCGTGGAGGCTATCCATGACCACCACGGCGTGATTTTTTTTATCGCCGAGCTGTTGCACATGGAGGACACCGCGGAGGAGGTGTGGAACGTGAGGACGATGGTATTAGTCGCATCAAAATCACCATACCGGAGTTCAAGGGCAGAGCTAATGCGGAGGCTTATTTGGAGTGGGAGACGCGTGTAAATCATATTTTTGACAACCACAACTACTCCGAAGAAAAGAAGGTTCGTGTTGCTTCGATTGAGTTCACCGAATACGCTATTATTTGGTGGGATCAATTGAACCATGCAGGTGAACGTCCACACACTTGGGAGGCGATGAAGCGAGTCATGAGGGACCGTTTTGTACCAGCATACTACACACGCACACTGCATACAAAGCTACGACGGTTGAATCAAGGCTCCAAGTCCGTGGATGAATACTATCAGGAGATGCAAGTGCTCATGATCCGTACCGAAGTTTGTGAGTCCGAGGAGGCTACTATGATAAGATTCTTTGAAGGGCTGAACGACGATGTGTGGAATCGTGTTGATTTGATGCAATACGACACCGTACAAGAACTACTTCACCAAGCAGAGCGTGCTGAACAATGGGTAAAAGACAACCATCCCAAGGTTGCCCGAACTCATACATTAACTTGGAGGCGCCCAAATCAGCAAGATGGCGAAGGAGGCATAAGTTTGAAGCCGGTTGCATCCACTAAATCGGTTGGAACTCCGTTTAAAGAAGAATCTAAGGTGACAAGTTCAGCTGGCAAGGAGGCATCCAAATCTGATTCTAGCAATTTCTCCACCGCTAGAACAAGTAAAATTGAGTGTTCCAAGTGTAAGGGCAGGGGTCACATGATGAGGGATTGCCCAAATGTAAGAAAGGTGTTGCTCACACATGAGGGATATGTTACGGAGGGCGAAAGCGAGGAATCTGAACATGACGATGAGAAATTCAATGATTCTCCGCAAGAAGTTGTGTATTGTGATCCTGAGGTTGGTCCAACTTTGATGACTCATAAGGTGGATGGTGACAATAAGCTGATTGTTAGAAGGGGCAACGACATGGTGTTTTTCAAACCCAATGCATGATCAAAGGCAAACGGTGCAAGCTTATAATCGATGGTGGAAGCTACAACAATGTGATCAGTAAGGACGTGGTTGATGCACTCTCATTAACTACATGGCGTCATCCTAAGCCATATTATATGCAATGGCTTCTCAATGTTGGTAAGCTGAAAGTTACTCATAAAGTTCGCGTGCCGTTTTCAATTGATGGTTATGAAGACAAGGTAGAGTGTGACGTCGTGACTATGCACATGTGTCACATCATGTTGGGACGTCCGTGGCAGTTTGATCGCAATGTTACACACCAAGGGAGAGCCAATCGCTTCACTTTTATGTATAAAGGTGTATTTCAATCTTTGCTGCCCAAGAGAGATGAGGAGATTATTTCTGATATTGCCATCAAGAGCAAGGAGCTTATGCAGATTACCACGAAACCGAGGACGGTTTCACTTGAAGGGATGTGGCCAAGAGTGTGAATACTATATTGATTTGTGCTTCGCCCATGTAATCTGAAGTTACAAAGCTTAGTAGCTCTGAATTGCGTAAGGAGAAAGAAGCAATCGGTTATAGGAGAATGAAGATATCCTAGTTCGTGCGGATGCTTATGTGATTCCTCCTTTGCGTAATACAAATAAGCCAACAATGCATGGCATTAGAGGTGTGGATGGTAAAGAAAGAAAGCTAGTTTGGGTAAAGAGAAAGACACAAGATCAATCAAGTTCTCGTGATTGCAGTTCTGTCCACAATGTTCACGAAGATTGCAACGCCAATTCTGAGGTTTCTAATGCACACAAAATACATATTTGGAAAGCTAAGGAAGTATACTTTCCAACGAATAAAACGGCGCATGATTGGAGCTTCCTACACAAAGTTATGGTAACTTCATTGCTTGCTGCACGGGCTGTCTGGAGAGACGCAAGAGACTTGCCAAACATAGAGAGCCCGAGTATTGCAATACAAGTAAGGGTAAAATCCGACCATACCATGGATTTCCAAAGGATGAGAAGGACTCCTTTTTAGGTTCCAATTGGATTTGGAAACCCCTTGAACAAGAAAGGGAAACCTATAAAGATTTGAATTCAATTCGGATTCGGTTCGGGTCAGACATGATGTCCAACATTAAAACGCCCATAACTTTCACAAACGGAGTCCAATTTGGGCGTTCTTGGACTCGTTGGAAAGCTATTTCAAAGCCCCGTACAATGGATGAGGTGCCAGCCATGGAGAGATAATTGAGAGGTAGCAGTTTAGTTATTTCCTTTTTAGTTCGTATTGGAGTTTGTTTCGACCTTATGCCAGGTTGTGCGTGAGTTTTAGTCAAGGCCGTGCATTGTGCACCAATATAAGACCAGGGCCTTAGCCCCATTGTAACTTAGTCTATGATATGATAAGTTTTTATGCTTGTGAAATAAAGGAGAAAATCGCCATGATGGTTGTTGGCGGCCAGATTACGTGATTGTATGGTTTTCTCGTTTGGAGTTTGTAGAGTTGTTGCAAGGCAAGAATAGGAGATTCTTGAGATTGCCCATCAAATCTACAAGATTCATCTCTTCTAATTCGTGTTTTCTTGCTGAATTCACGGTTTGGGGAGTTCGGTGGATTGCTTCTAGTGTGCACCTTGCATACTAGTGCAAATTGCCCTTATCAAGATTGTTGGCTGCGTTAAGACAAAGAGAAGGAACCTCGTTGAACGTATCGGGAAAGATCGGGCCATCCCTACGCATCAACTAATCCTTAGTTGGTCCGTATCATTTTGACTAGTGAGGTTCAACTAAGCAACTGAGAGTAATTTTGGATTTAGAAGAAATTGTGCTGCCAAGCTAAGTTTGAGGAGATTATATTTGTCCTGGGATATGTGGGAGGCATTGCAATGGTCGACCACCTACTTGCTGCTGCCATGCCAGCCCACAGCAAGGGTTTTCCTTACCGCAGCAGTCATTTTGCTTGTCGCGATAGCCACCTCTGGTGATTGATCGTCTGTTGTCCATTTTTTTTGTCATAAACCTGCACGATTAGTTGATGCATGACAATCGTGGAATTGTGAGTGTAAAGCGACAAATTTGTACAAAAACACCATTATACCTTGCCTTTTTTGAGGATTTTGGGAGTGAAAACAAGTGAATATTGTGCATCAACATTGTTGTATATTAGGTTGTGAAAAAGGAGCTGCCGGAGCAACTAGAACAAGAGGTGGTGATTCCAAAGCATATGAAGGAGGGAACACCAACTACAAATCACAAGACAAGCCATGATCTTTAATCATATTGAATTCCTATTAGTTGGATATATTATGTATGGGCTATTTCTTGCATTATTTATTTGTCGATGCTAATTTTTATCAATTACTTTCAAATAATCCTACTAAAGTAGTTATTGCCTTTAATTATGTTGCTTACATACCATCCTTGACAATATCTGATCTGGTTTTTTCGGATATACCTAGAGCTAGTGTATCACAATTTAGATTAATATAGTAATGGAAGAACAAAACTACAATCACTTATCGTACATTTTTGTCCACCGTCATGAGTTGATGTGTCGGAACCTATGTCATAATGGTACATGTCATTTGTGGATCACTCACCGTGATGTGACCACGCCACAAACACATACGACAATAGCGCCCAATATCAAGATTGAACTAAAGGTGAATTCGTTCCTTCAGCCTCAACATATTTTAAATGAGAATATGATGCTACCTAATGATGAAAATATATATTTTTACAGCACAACGTCACTTTTACACCAATTCAAGCAAGAGTTCAAGATGGACACGTTTTGGAATCCAATTCGGCCTCCAGATCAATTCGGATTCAGCCTGACAGGCCCAACTTCAAATGTGCATAACTTTCACATATGAAGTCCGTTTGAGGTCCACGAGTACTTGTTGGAAATCTCTTCTCATCCTATTTCCAATGGATCTGGTATCACCACTAAATTCTTTCTGTGGGAACCGCAATCATCAAAAGAGTCTGTGTTGGTCATGTACTGGAATCAGATTCAAACTGCTACAATGGTGCAAGTTTAAATGAACGTAACTTTCTCACACGATCTCCGTTTGGGACGTTCTTGGACTTGATGGAAAGCTTATCAAGTCTACTTTCTAAAGGATTCAGCCCCATCTTCAAATTCTGTCCAAGCCGGCCGAAATCATCAAATGAGTCCGCATTGGTTTCTGACTCCGAGTCAAAAGGGTGCTGCGCCACATCCTCTTGGGCCTTTGGGCCTTGTAACCCTAGGGGCATGCACCTTGGCCGCCACCCCTGGTCGTTCTCTCTATATAAGAGCCGCCGTCTCCTCAGCTAGGACTTAGATTTCGTTGAGTTTAGGTTTAGCCATTATGCAAACTTCTGTTATTCAGTTGTGTCGGACGACCACCTGTCAAGACAGCCTTCAGAATCCCACCTTTTGATCTCAATTTATATATTTGCAATTTTAGATTGTTTGTTATCTTGTTCTTGCGTGTTCTTCGATAGCATACAGGAATAGACCTTCGTGGTCAGGTCAACCGCGTTGTTGGCGCGGTTGATAACAACTTGGAGTGTGGTTCAGCGATTGCTAAGGTGCAAGCGACATCGTTTGGTTGTAGTCGGTTCGCAATGATCACCTCCACCAAAATCGATAGTTATCATCCTATCAGAAGATCGGGACCCCATCGCCTCATCAGTTAGTATCAGAGCTTCAGTTGACCGGTAGGAATTTCTTGTATCCCTAGTTAGTAGATTCATTTTTATTTCCCATAGTCCAGAAAAATTGCCCCACAAAAAAAGTTAATTTCCGCTGTCCAAACCCTGTTGTGCCTTTCAATCTGTTAGTTTTGGTGCTAATTTGAATTTGTGTCCATCTTAGCATTGTCTAGTTGCTGGTCATATCTTTGTTCCTATAAAAAAATCGAAACAAAAAAAATCCCCTACCCCAAACCCTAATTCCAATTCGGCTGATTTTTCCTTCCTCTGCAGCCGCCACCAAAAACACCATAACTTTTGATTCCGAGATTATTTTTGAGTGAGACCACTTCCATTAGATTCCAATCTTCATTTTCCATCTATCTGTAAAATTTCATATCATTCCAGCATGGCAGTTAAGAGATATATGCGGTGAAAATTGACCCAAATTACTGAATTGAATCTGTAATAGTCGGCACTTGTGAATTTTGTGCGAATTTTTTGGTCGGTTTCCAGAACTTGGCCCCAAAACAAAAGTTGTAGAAAATGCCGTCAGGAAACGGAAAAAAAAGAATCATTGAATAAAAGGCAACTGACAAAATGTTACAGCCGAAATACCGACGTGCTGTTCAGTGGACAGAAATCTTCAGTTTTCATGGTTTGGATCAATCCTTGTGTTCTTCAATTCCAGATTGCATTCAATTGAATTATCTTGTATTTACCATTCCTATACATTACCATACACATATTTTAGCCTTCTTCTATCCTTGGTTGATCAGCAACATGAGCTAAGTGCTAGATACGAACTATAATTCAATTATGTGCAATTTCTGAAATTAATTGATTGTGTTCCTTTGCTACAAAATACATAGCCTATCCAAGCTCCACTTTTCTACTAACAGAACAGGTCTTGTTGTACCTTGCAATCGCTTTACTCATCACTTGAGTTAGATTTATCACGAACCAGCCACCGGTTGCACCACCTGTTTGCTTTGGTAAGAACTTGTAAGAATTTAGTAAGAGCTTGAGAGATGCATTACTTGAATTGAGCCTTCATATCCTAGTAGTTGATAGGAACATATACTTGTGATTTATTTCCTTGTTTGCTACTAACCATGGCAGGTTCACGGGATGATTATGAGATAGATCCATATCTTCTTCGACCCATTGACCGGGAGCGCAAAGAAATTCGCAAGGAAAATGCACGCTTGAGACAAGCTTCTTCGCCATGGGAGGTACATGATCGTGACAGTGTGTCTGGTCTGGTAAAGCTAAAATCACTTTGCCATTCTTTGCTGGTGAATTTGATCCTGATGCCTATATTGACTGGGAGATAGCACTAGATAAAGAATTTGAATGTTATGATTGGTCTGATAGGCAAAAGATTAGAGCTGCCACTAGTGTTTTTATTGATAATGCAATACTTTGGTGGAAGTACTTAAGTAGACTTGGAAGAGCGCCTCAAACGTGGCATGCATAAAAGAAACTTTTGAGAGATCACTATGTTTCTAAATATCATGCTGATTATTTGTTAGCTAAATTGCAATGTTTAAAACAACAAAGTAGAACTGTAAGGGAATATTATCATGAATTAAAAACTCGTTTATTGCGTTGTGGCTTAGAGGAACATGCTGAAGCTATAGAGAATAGATTCTTACGTGGGCTTAATAAGGAAATTCAGGACCTTCTCATTCACAAAGAATATAATTCTCTCCCTCATTTGTTTATACTTGCTTGTAATGTTGAACATCAGATTGAGGAGAAATTGAGAGTGCTTGATGATAAGAAACATGAGAACAAACCCATGTTTGTGCCTTTTTCTGTGACTAACAACTTGCAGGCAGTTGAGAACCATGTCGAAAAGGAGCATGAGTTGATTGAACCATCGATTCCATTCGTTGAGAATGAAGATGAGGAGATGGATGCACCTACATCATCTGAGGGGAGCCAAAAAGGTAAAGATCATGGTGCTATCATCACTTACGGTGAGTATGCTTGTGAAGAACAACAATTATGCACCATTCATACTATTTTAGAGTAAAACTTAGTGGAAAACAATTCTAACACACCCATATTTCAAGTAGAGAATTCACACTGCATTGATTTGAGTGTTGAGAATGAGTTGAGTGCACCTTGTCAAAAAATAATTGAATTGCCTGCTGTTTTGAGTGATTCATTTGATGAATTAGTCACATACAATGATCATGTGGCTTTGGTTAGATATAAAGAAGTTTTGAATAGAATTTCTCCTGCCAATTCACTGTGTTACATCATGTTGGATCTTCCTATGAAATTGTCACATGCTATGAAGAAAGTTTCTGAACTTGCATGTTCGAAATTCTTGTTTAGTGCCTACACTCCTAGGTATAAGTTTAATTTGATTGGAGATTATGGTGTAGAAAATCAATTTTTTGTATATCGAATATGCATAACTTGTGATCACATGGATGAATTGAAGCTTACTGTTTTGGACAACAATTCTTGTGTGTTGAATCTTGTTCAATATGAGAGGGAAGTAAAATTTAGTACTCATCCAATGCCTATGTGTTCATCTCTTTTTGCACCATCTAATATGGACAATCTAAATAAAGATGATGAATTATGGAAGAACTTACAAATCTTTTCACCCTTGCTAGATAAATTTGCTATTGCTCAATTGAGATATGATTATATAGATGAACTTTGCTCGATTCCAAAAGTTGTAGCTTTGCCCATATGTGCCACCACTGCAAGTATACAACTTCAAAGATTTGAATTGCATAAATGCTTCACTTACATTTGCAAAACAAGTTGTAATAATTACTGTGTGAAAATTTTGATTTGTTCATTAACATATATGATTATTTTTGGGTTAATAATACAATGAGCTTTTATGATTGCTGCTGTGTTATAACATTAATTGTGCAACAACGAAGAACTGTTAAAACAGATGACATATACATATACCATGCATACACATTGGCTTCTTTGTTGCCATACTTTCAGTTTATCAAAAGCCGAGGACGGCTTTGTTTTCAAGAAGGGGAGGATGATGAGAACATGACAACCATGGATACAACCATATTTGCTATGCTTGTTGTCCCAATTACAAGAGCTCCTACGCATCGCTTAAATTATCAGGTGAGTTCGTTTCAAGGTGGTTTTACTTTGTTTGACAAAGAACTTATGATATTACATAATGAGAGTTTATTGCGTTTGTTATCATGTACCTAGATTTATGATCAAGATCATGCAATACATGAGGCTACACATATGTTAAAACTGAGGACGGTTTTCTGTCAAGAAGGGGAGGATGATGTGACCACGCCACAAACACATACGACAATAACACCCAATATCAAGATTGAACTAAAGGTGAATTCGTTTCTTCAGCCTCAACATATTTTAAATGAGAATATGATGCTACCTAATGATGAAAAAATATATTTTTACAGCGCCACGCACTTTTACACCAATTCAAGCAAGAGTTCAAGATGGACACGTTTTGGAATCCAATTCGGCCTCCAGATCAATTCGGATTCATCCTGACAGGCCCAACTTCAAATGTGCATAATTTTCACATATGAAGTCCGTTTGAGATCCACGTGTACTTGTTGGAAAGCTCTTCTCATCCTCTTTCCAATGGATCTAGTATCACATCTAAATTCTTTCTGTGCGCACCGCAATCATCAAAAGAGTCTGTGTTGGTCAAGTACTAGAATCAGATTCAGACTGCTACAATGGTGCAAGTTTAAACGGACGTAACTTTCTCATACGGACTCCGTTTGGGATGTTCTTGGACTTGATGGAAAGTTTATCAAGTCTAATTTTTAAATAAATTCAGTCCCATCTTCAAATTCTGTCCAAGCCAGCCGCAATCGTCAAAAGAGTCTGCGTTGGTTTCTGAGTCAGAGTCAAAAGGGTGCTGCGCCACCTCCTCTTGGGCCTTTGGGCCTTGTAACCCTAGGGGCATGCACCTTGGCCGCCACCCCTGGTCGTTCTCTCTATATAAGATCCGCCATCTCCACGGCTAGGACTTGGATTTTGTTGAGTTTAGGTTTAGCTATTATGCAAACTTCTGTTCTTCAATTGTGTCGGACGACCACCTGTCAAGACAGCTTTCGGAATCCCACCTTTTAATCTCAATTTATATATTTGCAATTTCAGATTGCTTGTTATCTTGTTCTTGCGTGTTCTTCGATTGCATGCAGGAATAGACCTTCGTGGTCAGGTCAACCGCGTTCTTGGCACGGTTGATAACAACTTGGAGTGTGGTTCAGTGATTGCAAGGCACAAGCGACGTCGTTTGGTTGTAGTCGGTTCGCAAGGGTCACCTCCACCAAAATCGATAGTTATCGTCCTATCGGAAGATCAGGACCACATCGCCTCATCACACCGAGAGTGATGTTTTGGAAAATGTTGGCCAAGGGCGAGGGTTGGGCAAGTAGTTGGTTATGTGCTATGCTCCCATTGGTCTACACATTGGTGGTTTGGATGCCTCACCTGAAGCATATAAAGACTAGAACCTTGTGCCATGAAATTGACATAATTGTCGCCCATCCACGAACGAGACCGAGAAATTGGACTTAGCCTAGTACATTGTCCCACTTCATGAAGTTTGCAAGAGAAGACTGGTATTAGTAGTTGAGTATGAGTTGGAGTTTACATTCAAATGCCACTTGCTGATCTACACAATGATCAAACCCATGTAAGCAGTCGGCAAATTATATACCATACTCCTAGTATGTCTCTGACTACTAGGATGACCATGATGCCTATCGGGTAGAAACTAATTTTGTGGGACTCTTAAATGATTCTGTTCTTTCTCAATGATTGCAAGTTGTGGACATCTGTGAATAAAGATAGGCACTATCTATAGAGATTAAATCTAAACCATTCAAATGTGTCGTGCTTCCAGCTAATAGAGTCGTATTGTGGAGTGATTCCTAAACTTGAGGTATAAGTAGTCTTCAATGGTTAGATGTAAAAATTTTGGTGATGATGTTGAATCATTTACACTCCCCTACCTTAAAAACAATTTTTAAACCTACTTTATTGAAATCAAAATACTTTACAAATAAAACTATGGCTACTAGTTTTTTTGATAGGGAACTATGGATACTAGTTGAGATTGGTCCCGCAAAACCCACCTTGTCAGACATCCATTGAAGTCATTTGCATGTATAAATGTCACCATCGTGGCTTGTTGAGTAGAATGCACTCATTATTGCATATTTTGGTTCAAGCAATGAGCGATATGAGGAGTATACACCAGCAAATGATGAGTATTACGATGGTGAAGATCACACGTTATAGGTCCAGCCTACACTTAAGTGTAGCATGTGGTGTTGTCGTCTTTTGTTATCTTTTGTCTATAAAGTCGATAAGTTTGACTTGGAAGTCCTTAAAACTCTGTAATCAACTGATAAGTCATAATTTATGTAAGAACTCTATTATGGTATTGTAATCATATGCAGGACTATTTATCAAACTATGCGCAACTGAAACCCTAGGTAGTTGGGGGAATATGGTGATTTTGGGAAATCTTGGTGTCCCCACAAGTTGAGATCGGGATCTTCTATGCTTGGAGGCTACCGAAGTCTACAACTTTTGTAATCTTCTTAGTTGTAAGCATTTTGGATGTAAGCATTGCTCTTTTCATCCTCAGTTTTATGCTTTTGGTATGATGATTAGTCCTATGTGTGTATCTTCTCAATACTATGCATGTTTCTCAACTGGTAATTAGGAGCTCTTAATTATCGATTGTTTAGCCCTAGGTTTAGACGTGATGTTTAGATCTAGTAAGCGGAACTATATCAAGTAGTGCAAGTCTTGCTGGTGGTGATAATTGTGATAGTGTAAGCATCTGTGTCCTATTTTGCAAAGGCTTAGTGTTTTGGTGATTAATGACACTATTGCATCAAGACAAACTTGTTTTTCAGTTGAGAATATGCTAAGTTAGGTCTTGAGCAAAAGAATGGGAAAATCTTGGTTTTCATGGATCCCCTTTTTGCTCTAAGGATGGCAAAGCATATTTGGATGAAGATTAAGGGCCTTGTGTTTAGAATTGATCCAAGGAATTGAGTTTGGATCAAATTTAGATGTTAGGTTCTTATTTTGCTTTGGCCATATTAAGAGGGGGTTCAAGGCTAGTAGCTTGAGCTTGGATATGATAGGTGTTGTGGTTACAGACCAAACAGTGATGTGTGAGTGTAGTAGTGGAGATGACCAATGAACAATGCGTTGCCTTTCCCCATGCTTAGGGCAGCCATATATATATTCACATGGGGAGTATTTTACAATTATATTCTTACACTCATGCACCCCTCGCAATGGTGTTTATGTCATTATACATGTCCCATTTTGGGCTTTACAACCCTCTAACAGGCCGGCTGGGCTTAGGTGGGGCCACCCCTACGACAGGAGCCTCTCATGGTGAAGGGTTTCACGGGCCGAAGGCATGTCGCCGAGCCATTTGGCCCTCTCGGTCCCTGCGGCGAATGACCTTCCATGGTCTTGGGTGGAAATGGATTTGCCAGCGGAGCCCAGCTTCGTGCCGAGGACACAGGGTCTCACTGGCTGCTGGAGCCATCCTTCGGGCACGAAGTCCTCCAACCGCGGAGCCGAAGTAGGTGGTGGAGCCGCCCCGTTGATTCAAAGCTGAGGCAAGATCGGGCCCGTCCCGCGGACATGTTGGCAAAGTGTAGCCCAAGCCGCCCCGCGTATGCGAGGTCGGAGCCGAGGGTGGACTCATCTTGCGGAGACGGGGCCGAAGCGGACACGGCGTCGAAGTGTTGTCCGAGGTTGCCCTGCAGACGCGAAGTCGAGATACGGCCCGGTGGCCCGCAACCCGAAGATGATGTTGTTGGATTGAAATCGGCAACAGGGGGTGAATGTTGTTTCTTCACAAATTCCCCTAAGTATTCACTCTAATACTCTTCTCCAATAGCTATCAAAGCTATGAAGAAGGATTGAGCACACACTAAAAGCCACACTAGAGACCAATAGAGTACTACTGAAGAGAGAAATAATATCAGCGAAAGCACATCATGGAGAAGATAAACAAGAAAGAATCAAACATCACGGATCAAAGCGAGAAAATGCAGCAGTGGCGGTCTGACCGAGGCTCTCCGGGCGGTCTGACTGCAAGCCCTTGGGCGGTCTAACCGCAAGCCCAGGTGCGGTCTAACCGCCAGTCAAGTTCCGGTCAAATCGCCGGTTAAGTACCGGTCAGACCGGCCTCAATTTTGGGCAAAGGCAGAAGATCAGAGTGCAGGCCGATAATTGCTAAAACTGAAAATACTCTAGCAGATCTCTGAGACTGAAACTTAAATGCAAATGCAGGGATTTTCAGGACAATTCCTCTGAGCTAGGAACTAAAAATCATCAAGACCTCAAATAAGAAGGATACTCACTGAGATCAAGCAAAAACATGAAAATCTGAAATTTGTCAAATGACATTCTGTAGAAATGACAAAGTCCACCTTTCCTTGAGATTTTTAGCCCCTTTGTTCTTGAGACTTTGAGAAGCACCAGAGAATGATCTTAAGACAAGAATATACTAATCTTGAGTCATCACCAAAAGTAAAAAAGGGAGAATCAAACTTGCCCTGCTTCCCAAACCCTTAAAATTCCAGAACAGAGTATAGAGCGCGAGGGATAGGAAGATCAGGGAAATCATTGAATCCTCAAATTTCTCTTGGGAATGGAATGGCCAAATGGCCTAGAGTATTTCCCATCACAGAGAGATCAAGAATCTGATATTGGATCAAGGAATAAACTCAAGAATAGTCACAAGAACATGAGAGCCAAACACAAGAAATCAACACAGAAACTTAAGTACTTCTCATAAAAGTCAGAGAGAGGAAAGATTACATATGAGAAACAATCAAAACACTAAGTCCCCATACATGATTGAAAGAAGAAGCAACTACCAACTTCACCCCTGGAGAAAACTCACGCAGACATCAAGAAGGAAGCAGAGCACCCTCTGTCCATCTCACCTACTCTCAACAACTAAAGCCTAAAGCTAAAACAAACTCCCCAAAGCCATCAACCTCTCTCACAAGTCATCAACCCCACTAACTAGTCCTGAAACATGCAGGAGACACTCCTTTTCTAGCCTCTCCACTAATGGGTTTGATTTTCTCTTTACCCACTAAGCCTCCAACAACTCTTGTGCTTTATCCAAATCCACTTCCTTTAGTGCAGCTTTGCGTATTCACCAAAACGCCCCCCTGCACCTTCCGGGAAGCTTCCTCATTCCTTGCCTTCGAAGCCTCGCAGCCACCTCGAGTCCACGCCGTCTTTGGCACATCTCGACCGTTCTGACCTTGGCACCATCTGCGCCTAGTCCGGTCATCCCGTGCCTCACCACGACTCCGCCTCGACGTCCTGCAGCCATCACAGACAAGAAACACATCACATAGCACCGCTCGACATAATGTAATCAACAATAGCATCAATGAATCATACTCAAGCATGAAATGGCCCAAAACCCGTCGAATCAAGAGAATAAGCATCCTAAGCGCTTCGACCAAGTTTGACCAAGTCCGTTCGAAGTCGATTGCACTGTGCAACGACATGGTCCAAACCACACAAACCAAACTCAATTTTTCTAAAACGGATGTCAATTACTCATCACACACACAGGGTCACCTCCACATGGCCTATCAGATGTCTTAATGGCTCCGAGAATCACGCCGACCCTTGGGATGTCGGGCAGTCGCTCGACCGCGGTCGTACGCGCCATGACGCGCGGTGCCAGCCGAGGAAGCTAGAAGGCGGGGAGTTTCTGAACTTTGGCATCGTCAACTTTGTGCTACGACAGGCGTGCATGAAGATCTTCCCTGCGAACTCGACGCGGGGCAAGTGGGAGTCCATCTAGACGCGCTGGTGGTTCTATCACTGCGTGGTGTCTGGCTCCCCGCTTCGATGCACCGGCTGACCAATGGAGTTCAACACGTCACCTTCGGGGACCACCGACCACGACGATGAGCACCGTGCGCGAAGACTCGTGGGAATCGCACTCTGCTTCAACATGGGGGACGTGGCAGAGGAGTTCCTTATGAACGGCGTAACTCTGCTCAGCCAACAGTGGCATATCTAGCCAAGGCCGACCCGCGCAAGCGGGGTTCGCCCGTCGGTGGCTTCGCTCCCAAAGCCGCCGAACCCATGTAAGTCGCTAAAGATACGCAATGCTCCTTACATAATTGTCGTAGTCTGCTGTGACCCTGACTTGTTTCCTTTTTATACTTTGGTGGTAGAACTGCTTCTTGAGGATGCGGAGCGCGCCACTGTTGTATTCCTTGGACCGTACGTGGCCAAGGAACAAAGCCTTCGTGAGTCTGTGGTGACGACGGGGCTTGGTCGGATAAACCGGGTGTGCGAGGCTCTAGGCATCCCGGTGCCAGAGCGCTCTGCATCGGTCACCGGCTGTCTCCGAACCCAAGACGGAGACAAGGGGGAATCCTCTTCCCCTCGCCGAAGGGCCCGCTCGCCCGCCGCCGAAACCAGTCCGACTGTTGTACCTACTGAGGGACTTGCCAGGGCGGAGGCGACAATGGTCACTGGCTCTGACCTCGTGGAGTACACCAACTCCGACCTGGAGGCGGGGGTGAATCGTGACGCACCCAGCGACTAGGGGACCGCGAGCCACCCTGACGACGAAGGGCGCGCACCCACCCTCAAGGACTGTAACATCCTAATTTTCAGAGCCTTTTTGAAGCTTTTAAAATAAAATTCACCATTTGCATTTTTCTGGAATTAATTAAAGCTTAACTGGAATTTTCATTACTTAAAAAGATTTAATATGATTAAATTAAATATTAATATTTGTCAAAAATATTTTATTTGTGTTTCTTGTGTCATAAGGAAATTTTCAGCATTTTTTTTGGATTTTTTGGAGTTTGTTTGAGCTCAATTTTAAATTTCCAAAAAAAAGAGGAGAGAGAATGAACAGTACCGCGCGGGTACTGTTCATGCGTCTTCAACCTCCAGCGCGATCGATCTGTTCGTTCTGTGTACAGTTCCTTCTGATTTTCTCTCTCTTCATAACTTTCAATCCGGACCTTATCTCAATGTCTTCCCAAAATGAAAGTTGTGCCGAATCACGCAAGGAATCTATCCCAACTGGCCACTTTCCGTTTCGTTCATCCGTTTGCCTTTTATCTCCAATTTTCTGAAACGGACTCAAAACCGAAATCCACGAATTGCGGTCGGTTTCCACCCCTTCCAAGCCTATAAATAGGACCCTTTGCTTCTCTAAACCCATCCCAAGCTGTGGCAAGTCCCATCAAAGGTCAGGACGCCGTCGGCATCGAGGCCCTTCGGTCTCGAATTTGCTCATCACGTCTCGAGCTATTCGGTGAGCTTTTCTGTGATCCTGTCGCGTCACATTGTGCCATCTACCTTCTTGCCAAGTTAATTTGGTTTTGGTGCAGCCAATCTCCCGGAATCGAGTTTTCCCCAATCTAGGTCAAGAGCGCTTCTCGACGTCGATTCGTCATCTCCGGTAAGCGTCAGCCCTTGCCGTAATTTTTCTTAGACTTGCCTCGTCGCGTTCTACGCCGTGCTCACTCCCTTTTCCCCCAAAAAGCCTCCACAAATTTTCGCCTCCGAACCTCGCCATGGCCGTCAATGGCATCTCGTGTCCCCCATCTACCCGGTGATGTTTCCACCAATCCGTTCACGTCACTTTGTGCCAAACCATCCCAGGTAGCTACCCTTCAAGTGGTTTTAGATTTCGTTCACCGAGCACCAAGATATTAAGTTTTTCCTTTACCCTTCCCGACGTCGTTCAAATGTAGATTGCGCCGTCTCCGGTGGGTCTTTGGCCGAGCCAACAATTTTTCTAGCTTCGCCAAGCCGTGTTCTAACCCGTGCTCACCCTACTTCTTCATGTTCCATGCCCGGATTTTATTCCTCTCTTCTACCCATGTCGTTGTAGCCGCCCGTGCCGTCACCATACTCCGTTTGGCGTGCCGTCGCTTCCTATGTGTGCCTTAGGTCCCTAGCAACCCATTTTGCTAGTTAGATTCATCTCTTATGCCTCCTCTCGCCAGCGCTAGCCTTCTCGCCAAAAGTACCGTTCTCGGATGAACAGTAACATCTGTGAATTTCCAGCATTTTCTCGCCCCGGCAAACTTTAGATCGCTCGTTCTCCTTCGTCCGAACTCCGATCGACCCGATTCTTCTTCCTAAATTCATCTAAAATTGGGCTCTATCTTTTGGTTCTGGTTTTGCAGTTTTTGGAGTTCATTTTAATTTTATTTGAATTTGTTTTGTTGCTTTTCTCTCGTGCGTAGAATGCAACGTTGAAGAAGACCTCTCCACTCCTCAACAAGAAGACCCAGAGCCCCTGAAAGAAGGCAAGTCTCTTTTGATCATCTTGAACCCATGATTTGAAATGTTTTCAAATTATTTTAAATTATGTGCATTGCTATTTACATAAAATATTAGTTCAAATCTTTAGGAACTAGTTATTCCAACTTGCTATGCCCTCCATTGAAATTGAATGCCATGTACTCTTGTCACCAAAGAATTTCCTTTGTCTCATTAATGAGAGTATTATAATTACTTGTTGATGTTAGTATGGTAGTATAATGCTTAGTCATGCTATCTAATAACTTTGGAAAATCTTGAAAATGGGAAATTATGAATTATTATTGAACCTTGTGTTTGTAAATGAAGTGGCAATTGGAGTTGTCACTGGGATTTTAAAATAAAATAAAATGTGAAAGTTGGTTTAGATTAGGGTGGATGGTTGGTTTGGATTGGTGCAGGAAGCACGAGATCTTGTAAAGTGTATGTTCCACCGTAGTCAATTAAGGACCGACGCTTGTGTTTGTCCAGACTGAGCATTAACCGTACAACCACAAGTCTATATGGGTACGACCTAGCTGACTAACTTATGATAGTCTAGTTTAGGTGCCACCAGTGGAAAGTGGGTGCCAGGGATGGACTGGTTATCCACAGTGAGGGACAGAGATTTACTGTACTCATATGGCGCAAGAGGGGGCTTCGGTTCGGGCAGTTAGCCTACCTGCGGTGAAACCTCAGCGGGTGGTATCTAGCTAGATTAGAGTAAGGTAAAGGCTTTGTGATATTTTATCTGGGTCTCATGCCAAAGGAAGCGTGTTGACTTTTAGGATAAGTTATCTCTTGTGGGTAAAGTTGTACAACCTCTGCAGAGTGTAAAACTATTCGAATAGCCGTGCCCACGGTCAAGGGCGGGCAAGGAATGCATGCACATGGTAGATTTCTGGTTTTGGTTTTAAAATCAAAAGTTTTGTACTCCGAGAGTGGAGGGAACTCTCAGAAGGGAATCCTGGCAGTTGGAGCCAAAGAGGGTGGATGTAACCCGCAGTACTAAACTTGTTCAGTTAAAATTGATTAAACTGGTGTTGGTGGATGGAACCTTCACTAGTGAGTTAATGTTAGTTCTGTTAAAATAATTATTATAATAAATGGATGCCTTTGAAAATAGTTATTGGTAATTGAATTTAAAATATTGCTTTGTGCAAAAGAACCATATGGCCTTCCTTTGTCAAGCCTTGCATCTATTGCATTTTTCCCAAGACTTGCGGAGTACTTTATGTACTCACATGCTGCACTCAAAAATAATACCCAGAGGAACACGAAGCTCAAGAGGGAGACTACGACTACTTCGCTTGTGGATTTGATGAAGGATTCCCGGAGTACTAGGTCGCGCTTCCCCAGTCAATTGCTTGTGGCGTATTGATGGGTCTTCGTTGGATTTATCTTCTGCTTCCGCTGTGTTTGTGTGTGTGAGGTCTTGAAACCTCATTTGTAATAAAGAGACCTGTCGGTCTGTACTCTTTACTATTGTAATAAAGCGTTGTTGGTTATGTAATCATTTCTGTTTAACTGTGTGCACTAGCTTTGATCTGGGACTAGTGCAGTAATACACAGAGGGTCCGGGTTTGGTAATCCGGGTCCCGACAGAGATGGTATCAGAGCTAATTTGACTGTAGGACGTGACCTAGTTAGAATGGTCATTAAAAGAAGAACTTCAAAATTTATTTTATAAAATAAAAATTTAATAATGTGCTATCCTTGTCTTTTCTTGTCTTTCTATTCTTACCTTCGTCATGGCATTCTCCCTTATCTATCTGCTTATTTCCTTTTTGGAATGGTAATTGTATCCCCTTCCCTCTGTAATTTCTATAGATGGATCGATGAGGTTACGTCTAAAAAAGCACTTGGAGAATCCTTGGAGACCTAGAGTATATGGAAGACAACAAATTTATGGAAAGTACTCTTGTCGGGAAAGCCATCATAATTAGTGCATGTCAAGATAGGTAATTTGGAGAATTGTTGCTAGAGAGATATATCTTGGATTTATACTTGACAAGATTGAATAATATTCGAGTGAATTGAGAAAAACAAAGGTATATTTGTAGATACCAATTGATTATGAATAAATGTGAAGAAAGTAATACTTGTGGATTGAATAGATCATGGAGAATGAGTAAAGTAGTAAGCTTGGTGGAACTAATTAAATCATGGGAAGTGTCTAAATTTGATACCTTGGATTTATTATCTAGGATTGAAAGGAGCAATTGGATGCAAAACAAGATTTTTGTTGAAGGGATTATTTGTGATTATTGGAGAAATAGTATTAAGAGATTGATCCAGTAAAGAGAGGGATTAAAAGATTAAGAAGTTGAATTGTCATAAACAATTCATGATATCAATTTTGGATGATTTGGTTGAATCATGAAGAGTAGATGAATTTTGTGAAGTTAATTGATTATCAGAGTTTGGTGGACCTATTGATGATAAGTGGATACTAGTGGAATTCTATAAGATAATACACTTGGATATCTTGGTGGATTAATTTTATCATTGCAAGTGGACTTTGATATGTCAATTTGAATTGGTGGATTTAATAGATCAATGTTAGATAATTGGATTTTAACTAATGGGATTAACTAGGTCATTTAAGGATGTTCAACCTGGAGGATTTAAATTAATTGTGGGTGATAGATTGTTCAATAAGAATTAGTTGAGAGATTGTCCGATAAGAATTAATTGTGGTATTTGAACTCATTCAAATTTGGTGGAACCAAAATGATGATTATCAAGAGATTGGTTTTGGTGGACTAATGGATATTAAATTATTGCTTAGATGATCTTAAAACTTATTGAAGGTTGAATTAATATTATTTGATCAGAGTTATGGATCTGTTGGATTAGATCATGATCATAAAACAATTGGTGGAAATCATGAATTACAATGTTATTGGATTATTGGATTCTTGTTAGAAAAATTTCTATGGTTGGTCGTCGATCCAAATTAGAGCAGAGAATAAAAGTTTAAGAGATTATTTGCTGAAATCAATAAGGTGCATTTGTGGTATATGATTTTGGAATCAAGAATTTTTGAAGAGTTGAAATAATTATGTCTTTCTCGGATGAACACTTGCGGAAGTTAAGCCCTATTTGGTGGAATTCTGAATTAATCGTTATGATGAGGGCAAATGAAGTTAATCCAAAGCTTGCAGGCGACTAAAGATGTACCACTCCGATTTGTTGTTGTCTTCTGTATTTCTCAGTTAAAGGAATACTTCAGAGTACCAAAGAACAAGTTAGAATCATGAAGAAGCGAGGACTAGTTCTTTAGTTGTAGTACCCAAGTAAAGTCTTACGATTTTAGAACGCTTATATATTACTTATTTGTGTGCTAGATGGACTGTACCAAGCCTAAGTGCACTGTGGTACAACCATTCTTAAAACTATGTTGATTTCAATAAAAGTTCTTTTGATAAAGTTGATTGCTTGCTTCTTCCTTGTGTGTTGGCTTGGGATGTGACTTAGTCTCCCTCAATTTCTTACATTTGCTAATTCCCTCTTACCTTATGCTAACCTAAAACCGCTTCAGATGGTGAACACAAGGAGCAACCCTGACAACAGCCGTGATGCCAACCCTCAGCCAGAGAACAACATTCCGCCACCCCCTCCTCAAGCCCCCAGCTTGGAGCAAATGATGGCCATGCAACTGCAGCTTCTCCAGGCCCTAGCTCAAAACCAGGTGCAGCAAGCTCCGCAGGCACCCAACCAAGCTCCTCAGTCTAAGATGGGAGAATTTATGAGGACAAGGCCTCCTAATTTTGCTGGATCCGTAGATCCCATGGAGGCAGATGATTGGATTAAGGATGTGGAGAGGAAGTTGGTCCTAGCCCAGTGCAATGACAATGAAAAGGTGTTGTATGCGGCTCACCAACTCAAAGCGATCGCTGCTAACTGGTGAAAAAATTATCGCGCCGCTCATCAAAATGCACAAGCTACCACATGGGATGAATTTGTGGAGGCATTCCGCACTGCGCATATTCCTACGGGAATAATGGACATGAAGAAAAGAGAATTCTACCAACTGCAGCAAGGAAACCTCAGCGTTTCCGAATACCTGAACAAGTTCACCCGACTGTACCGGTATGTATCCGAAGAGATCACATCAGAGGCAACAAAGATTTGGCGGTTCATGCAGGGACTTGATCCCAACCTCAAGGTGCAATTGGTGTCCAAAGATTTTCCGACATTTCAGCACATGATAAATAAGGCCCTTGTCCAGGAAGATGCTCAATATCAATTGCAGGACTCTCGTAAGAGAAAGATGGCTTTTCAGACACAGAGTAATGCAAGCAGTTCAAGGCCTCGAGTAAATCCACCCCAGTTCAACAAAGCTCCAGCAGCAACAGATGCACCAGGAACTCCAGGATCTGCGCCTCGTTCAGAGATGCAAGAACCCCGCATCTTCACCGGAGTTCGACCTCAGAAAAGCAACACCTCAGCCGCAGGAGTGCAATGTTTTCGATGTCACGAGATGGGGCATTATGCAAGCAATTGCCCACAGAAGCCTCAGGTTACCACTCCAATTCCTTTCGACTTGGGAAATACACCAGCGCGAACTCCAGTTGTAGGACAAGGACGGGGAGTATCTCCAACTGCAGGAAAAGCTCCAAGAACTCCGCAATCACAAGAAAGAGGACAAGTTAACCACATCACCGCAAAAGGTGCCCCAGGGGTAGCAATCATGCTTGGTAAGTTTCAATTTGGTTCAAAGCAAGAAGCAGCTTGAGAACACAGCAAGGAACCAAGAGCTGCGTTTTCCTCTCCTATCTTTTTCCTAGTCCGTCCGAATCTCGGGGACGAGATTCTTTCTAAGGGGGGTAGATTTGTAACATCCTAATTTTCAGAGCCTTTTTGAAGCTTTTAAAATAAAATTCACCATTTGGATTTTTCTGGAATTAATTAAAGCTTAACTGGAATTTTCATTACTTAAAAAGATTTAATATGATTAAATTAAATATTAATATTTGTCAAAAATATTTTATTTGTGTTTCTTGTGTCATAAGGAAATTTTCTGCATTTTTTGGATTTTTTGGAGTTTGTTTGAGCTCAATTTTAAATTTCCAAAAAAAAGAGGAGAGAGAATGAGGTACTGTTCATGCGTCTTCAACCTCCAGCCTGTTCGTTCTGTGTACAGTTCCTTCCGATTTTCTCTCTCTTCATAACTTTCAATCCGGACCTTATCGCAATGTCTTCCCAAAAGGAAAGTTGTGCCGAATCACGCAAGGAATCTATCCCAACTGGCCTCTTTCCGTTTCGTTCATCCGTTTGCCTTTTATCTCCAATTTTCTGAAACGGACTCAAAACCGAAATCCACGAATTGCGGTCGGTTTCCACCCCTTCCAAGCCTATAAATAGGACCCCTTGGCTTCTCTAAACCCATCCCAAGCCGTGGCAAGTCCCATCAAAGGTCAGGACGCCGTCGGCATCGAGGCCCTTCGGTCTCGAATTTGCTCATCACGTCTCGAGCTATTCGGTGAGCTTTTCTGTGATCCTTTCGCGTCACATTGTGCCATCTACCTTCTTGCCAAGTTAATTTGGTTTTGGTGCAGCCAATCTCCCGGAATCGAGTTTTCCCCAATCTAGGTCAAGAGCGCTTCTCGACGTCGATTCGTCATCTTCGGTAAGCGTCATCCCTTGCCGTAATTTTTCTTAGACTTGCCTCGTCGCGTTCTACGCCGTGCTCACTCCCTTTTCCCCAAAAAGCCTCCACAAATTTTCGCCTCCGAACCTCGCCATGGCCGTCAATGGCATCTCGTGTCCCCCATCTACCCGGTGATGTTTCCACCAATCCGTTCACGTCACTTTGTGCCAAACCATCCCAGGTAGCTACCCTTCAAGTGGTTTTAGATTTCGTTCACCGAGCACCAAGATATTAAGTTTTTCCTTTACCCTTCCCGACGTCGTTCAAATGTAGATTGCGCCGTGTCCGGTGGGTCTTTGGCCGAGCCAACAATTTTTCTAGCTTCGCCAAGCCGTGTTCTAACCCGTGCTCACCCTACTTCTTCATGTTCCATGCCCGGATTTTATTCCTCTCTTCTACCCATGTCGTTGTAGCCGCCCGTGCCGTCACCATACTCCGTTTGGCGTGCCGTCGCTTCCTATGTGTGCCTTAGGTCCCTAGCAACCCATTTTGCTAGTTAGATTCATCTCTTATGCCTCCTCTCGCCAGCGCTAGCCTTCTCGCCAAAAGTACCGTTCTCGGATGAACAGTAACATCTGTGAATTTCCAGCATTTTCTCGCCCCGGCAAACTTTAGATCGCTCGTTCTCCTTCGTCCGAACTCCGATCGACCCGATTCTTCTTCCTAAATTCATCTAAAATTGGGCTCTATCTTTTGGTTCTGGTTTTGCAGTTTTTGGAGTTCATTTGAATTTTATTTGAATTTATTTTGTTGCTTTTCTCTCGTGCGTAGAATGCAACGTTGAAGAAGACCTCTCCACTCCTCAACAAGAAGACCCAGAGCCCCTGAAAGAAGGCAAGTCTCCTTTGATCATCTTGAACCCATGATTTGAAATGTTTTCAAATTATTTTAAATTATGTGCATTGCTATTTACATAAAATATTAGTTCAAATCTTTAGGAACTAGTTATTCCAACTTGCTATGCCCTCCATTGAAATTGAATGCCATGTACTCTTGTCACCAAAGAATTTCCTTTGTCTCATTAATGAGAGTATTATAATTACTTGTTGATGTTAGTATGGTAGTATAATGCTTAGTCATGCTATCTAATAACTTTGGAAAATCTTGAAAATGGGAAATTATGAATTATTATTGAACCTTGTGTTTGTAAATGAAGTGGCAATTGGAGTTGTCACTGGGATTTTAAAATAAAATAAAATGTGAAAGTTGGTTTAGATTAGGGTGGATGGTTGGTTTGGATTGGTGCAGGAAGCACGAGATCTTGTAAAGTGTATGTTCCACCGTAGTCAATTAAGGACCGACGCTTGTGTTTGTCCAGACTGAGCATTAACCGTACAACCACAAGTCTATATGGGTACGACCTAGCTGACTAACTTATGATAGTCTAGTTTAGGTGCCACCAGTGGAAAGTGGGTGCCAGGGATGGACTGGTTATCCACAGTGAGGGACAGAGATTTACTGTACTCATATGGCGCAAGAGGGGGCTTCGGTTCGGGCAGTTAGCCTACCTGCGGTGAAACCTCAGCGGGTGGTATCTAGCTAGATTAGAGTAAGGTAAAGGCTTTGTGATATTTTATCTGGGTCTCATGCCAAAGGAAGCGTGTTGACTTTTAGGATAAGTTATCTCTTGTGGGTAAAGTTGTACAACCTCTGCAGAGTGTAAAACTATTCGAATAGCCGTGCCCACGGTCAAGGGCGGGCAAGGAATGCATGCACATGGTAGATTTCTGGTTTTGGTTTTAAAATCAAAAGTTTTGTACTCCGAGAGTGGAGGGAACTCTCGGAAGGGAATCCTGGCAGTTGGAGCCAGAGAGGGTGGATGTAACCCGCAGTACTAAACTTGTTCAGTTAAAATTGATTAAACTGGTGTTGGTGGATGGAACCTTCACTAGTGAGTTAATGTTAGTTCTGTTAAAATAATTATTATAATAAATGGATGCCTTTGAAAATAGTTATTGGTAATTGAATTTAAAATATTGCTTTGTGCAAAAGAACCATATGGCCTTTGTCAAGCCTTGCATCTATTGCATTTTTCCCAAGACTTGCGGAGTACTTTATGTACTCACATGCTGCACTCAAAAATAATACCCAGAGGAACACGAAGCTCAAGAGGGAGACTACGACTACTTCGCTTGTGGATTTGATGAAGGATTCCCGGAGTACTAGGTCGCGCTTCCCTAGTCAATTGCTTGTGGCGTATTGATGGGTCTTCGTTGGATTTATCTTCTGCTTCCGCTGTGTTTTGTGTGTGTGAGGTCTTGAAACCTCATTTGTAATAAAGAGACCTGTCGGTCTGTACTCTTTACTATTGTAATAAAGCGTTGTTGGTTATGTAATCATTTCTGTTTAACTGTGTGCACTAGCTTTGATCTGGGACTAGTGCAGTAATACACAGAGGGTCCGGGTTTGGTAATCCGGGTCCCGACAAGGACGAAGTCTCGTCACCGCCACCAGCTACTGAGGCCGGCGTCCCGTCCCTGGTAGAGCCGAGTGCAAAGCACGCTTGGATGAGCTCTCCCGCCAGGCCGTCACTAGGGTACGTGGTGGTGGATGTGGCCATGTTGGAGTGCGACTCCGAGGAGGAAACCGCCGGAGTGGAAGGAGTGTCGGTTGCCCGGGACGCGGGCGATGCCTTCCATGTGCAGCCCTCTCTCCCTCATGATGAAGGTAGTGTTGGTGATATGCCCTAGAGGCAACATGCAGATGTTGAATATATCACATACTGTGTTTATGATACATTGCTTTGTTCCTTGAAATAGACATTATCATTATTGATCAATAAGTATGTGACTTATTCATGAGACTCTTAATGCCAAAATGTTGCTATTTCTAAATGATCCCTGATCATATATCATATGAGGAACAAATATGATTCAAAGATCAGCATATGTATTGATTGATGATCATGTCTCATTGATCATGGTATGGAGATACCAAATCAATAATATGGACATGTGTTAGTGAACATATGTTGGATAGACCAGCCATGAGACACTGCAGAGATTCCATGTGTCATTAGTTGGTCTCAAGTAGTGTTTATGTAGAATCCTTAGACTTGAGATCATCATGGTTCCCAACATGCGTAGTAGCCTATTTTGGGACTTGTCGTAGGGATGGCCCCCACCTAAGCCCAGCAGGCCTGGTAGGAGATTATAAGGCCCAGAATAGGCCATGTGTAATGACATAACTGCCCCTAGAGGGGATAACCAGATGCAAGGGTATAACTGTAAAAGCACTCCTCAATGTGTATGTATATATACGAGTAAGCCATGGGGAGAACCCAGGCCATGACACTTACCTTCATCACTCTCCACTACCATCTCTCTCTCTGTTTGGTCTGTAGCCACGACAGTTGGCGCCGTCCGTGGGGAGGACGAGGACAAGCCTGAAGACCGAAGAAGAAGGATGGCACCGAAAAAAGCTTCTTCAGCGGCGGCGAAGGGAAAGAAGGCGGCCGGGCCGGAGCGTCGTATGAGTACCAGGGCTTCGGCATCAGCAGCGACGGACGCGGGCGCCGATGCAGGCGCGGTAGCCGGAGACGACCCACCTCGTCATCGGCACCGCGACGACCAACCCCGTCATCGACACCGCGACGACCCACCCCGCCACCGGCACCGCGACGACGGGCCCCGCAGTCGAAGACGTCGGCACGGGTGCGGCGACAACCGACCCCGCCGACGCAACGACAGCCGACCTCGCCGCCCCCACTGCAACCCTCATCGGCGGCGCAGACCAGGTGGTTCGGGGTAGCCACGACGGAGCGACCGGCAGTTCGGGACCTTGCGACGCGGTCGTCCCCGCGCCGACCCGCCCGTCGGGGGTACCGGCGACCCCGCCTGCACCGGCGATGGAAAGTGCCCTGCTGGCGGCTCTCAATGCATTCCAGCGGGAGCTAGGGGACCTTCGCGGAGCCGTCAGAGATATGCAAGAGGCTCGGAGTCAGCAGGCCGCGCCAGTGGTCGCGTCCGAGCCCACGCCGGAAAGGGCGGACAGTCGCGAAGCCCCCGCATCCAGCCGCGTGCCGCTGCGGCACGTGGATTCGGAGTCCCCGCTTTCGGCGGGGCTGCAGCAGGCGGCATGGCCCGAAGACTTCAAGTTTCCAAGCGCCATCGACTCGTACAAAGGTGACACGGACCCCCGTGAGTTCGTGCGCGTGTACGAAACCGCGATCGAAGCCGCGGGCGGCGACGACACCACGAAGGCGAAGGGACTCCCCCTCGCGCTACAAGGAGTGGCGCTCTCTTGGTTCTTTACCATAGAGTCGGGCTCCATCTACGCGTGGGAACAGCTTCGTGTCCGCCTTCACAACAACTTCCAAGGAAACTACGTTGACCGAGTCGACGCGGACCAGCTCTTCGCCGTGAAGCAAAAACCTTCGGAGAAGCTCCGGGACTACTTCAAACGCTTAGCCAAAATTCGATGTCAAGTGAAAGACGTCAACGAGACCACCATCGTCAATGCAGCCATACAGGGCCTTCGTCCGGGCCCGATGGCCGAGTACAACGCGCGAAAGCCAATCAAGATGGTGGCAAAGCTCTTCGACAAGATGGAAGAATATGCCAGGGCGGAGGAAGACGCGCGGCGCAGGCAAGGTGGCGACTCCGACACCAACCAGGCCGAAGCCTCGGCAAAAGCCGAAGATCCGCCGAAGGGCGGTTCTTCGAAGGGAAAACGTAAGCAGGAGTCGTCCCGGAATGCGCCCGACCGTAGGGACAACCCGCATAAGGAGTCGTCCGATCAGCCCAAGCGCGGCCAGCAGAGGTCGAGGCGAAACCGGTACGTCCTCGACATCGAAGGCGGGTCCGACGAGGGTGCTCCAGCGGGCCGAGGCGGTCGGGGGCGCCGTGGCCGGGGGCGCGGCCGTGGCAGGGGCCGCGACGATAGGGGTCGTGGGGATTACGACGACCAGCATCAGGGACTGTGGTGCATAATCCACGACCGCGGCAACCATGATACCCGCGCCTGCACCTCCATCGCGGCGCTCCACGACAGCGTCGCTAGGGACTGGAACCCGGAGGCGCGCCCGCCTGCGGTGGCCCACGTCCAATTCCCATACGAGGCCCCCATGAAGGTACAGGCGCAAGGGATGCAGGTACAGGCGCAAGGGATGCAACCCCAGGAAGGCGCCTTACGGATCCAAGCTCACGTACAGCAGCCTCGGGAGGGCCTCCTGTCGTTGCAGGCCCCGGACGCAACCTACCGCAGGGTCATTAACGTCATATCCGGAGGCTCTGCACTGGAATTCGCCTCGGCACGGCAACAGAAGGCCTACGCGCGAAGACTACATCACGTGGCGGCATACCCAGCGCAAGCACCGCCGGAGTGGGCGCAGCACGAAGTTACATTCACACCCGATGATGCCCAAGGTGTGGACTTCCCTCATCAGGACCCCCTGGTCATCCGGGTCACCATCGCGGGATGCGACGTGGGGCGCGCCTTGGTGGACGGTGGTAGCTCCGCGAACGTATTGTTTGCGGCGGCCTTCGACCAGATGGGGATCCCTCGAAGCCGCCTGGGGCCCTCGGGAATCCCACTGCAGGGCTTCGGGGGACAGCCCCTGCGGGCGCTGGGCCAAACCGGCCTTCCAGTCTCCTTCGGCCGAGATGACAATGTGCGGACCGAAGATGCCACCTTCGACGTGGTCGACCTTCCGTACCCCTACAATGCCATTCTAGGGCGCACAATCCTCAACTCCTTCAGCGCGGTACCACATCACGGCTATCTGTGCATGAAGATCCCGGGTCCCCGGACCATCATCACCGTCCGAGGCGACCAGGATATGGCCCGGCGCATCGAGCCAGGCACCAGGTGCCCGCGTCGCGAAGCCCAGCGACGCTCTTAGAGCCGGCGTCACAGCGCGGAGGTCCGCGGGGTCACCCATAGGCGCCTGCGCGGGCCTGCAGATGTCTAGCGACTAGAGGCTGCGGCCGCACCAAGGGCAAACGGTCAGTATATCCACACTTTGTAGTTGCCCACCCGCGCAAACGGGGATGTAATGCAGATCGCCATTTGCCGCTAATCTTTCTTCGTCACACGCAAGCACGCGGTGAGGGCGCGTGCAGGCTTGGCCAACGCGCCCGTCCCCGCAGCGTACACCAAAGACGCACGTTCGCGTGTGCACTCGCCGTCGCCAGGGGGGCGGGACTGAGTATAAACCAAAGACGCACGTTCGTGTGTGCACTCGCCGTCGCCAGGGGCGGCGGGATTGAGTATAAACCAAAGACGCACGTTCGCGTGTGCACTCGCCGTCGCCAGGGGGGCGGGACTGAGTATAAACCAAAGACGCACGTTCACGTGTGCACTCATCGTCGCCAGGGGGGCGGGACTGAGTATAAACCAAAGACGCACGTTCGCGTGTGCACTCGCCGTCGCCAGGGGGGCGGGACTGAGTATAAACCAAAGACGCACCGGGGGGACGCCCTCGCGCGCACAAGTCTCCGGACTATAAAGAAGACGTAGCGTCGAGCCTAGCTCCGCACGCACTAGTCCACGGACTTTAAATAAGACGTAGCGTCGAGCCTAGCTCCGCACGCACCAGTCTGCGGACTTTAAATAAGACGTAGCGTTGAGCCTAGCTCCGCACGCACGAGTCCACGGACTTTAAATAAGACGTAGCGTCGAGCCTAGCTCCGCACGCACCAGTCCACGGACTTTAAACAAGACGTAGCGTCGAGCCTAGCTCCGCACGCACCAGTCTACGGACTTTAAATAAGACGTAGCGTCGAGGTCCGCCTCCGCACGCACCAGTCCACGGACTCTAAATAAGATGTAGCGTCGAGGTCCGCCTGCGCACACGCGAGTCTCCAGACTATAAATAAGACGTAGCGTCGAGGTCCGCCTCCGCACGCGCGAGTCTCCGGACTATAAATAAGACGTAGCGTCGAGGTCCGCCTCCGCACGCGCGAGTCTTCGGACTATATAGGAAGTCGTAGCGTCGAGGTCCGCCTCCGCACGCACTAGTCTACGGACTCTAAATAAGGCGTAGTGTCGAGGCCTGCCTCCGCACGCACTAGTCCACGGACTCTAAATAAGACGTAGCGTCGAGGCCTGCCTCCGCACGCGCGAGTCTCCGGACTATAAAGCAAGGCAAACCGCGGCGGCATCAACACACAGCGCATATCTTAAAATGCCAGGACGTCTGCATACCGGAAGAATCACATGTACAAAGGTCCGGCAACATCCCGGCCGCTCTAAGCCGCTACCCCGCGGGTTCGTCCTTAACACGCGCTAAAGTTGGGGCCTCGCTCGAAGAAGGCCGGCTCGCCCAAAAGTCCAGCGACTCTTCGGCCCTTTGCCAGCATCGCAGGCGTCGCCGGGTTGAAAGGTCGGCCGCGCGAAGCCGGTCCCAGTAAGGAAGCTGCCCGGGAGGTAGGTGAAGGTCAGAATACAAGTAGAAAGTGTGTACTTTATTCGCAAAGACAAGGAACAGTACAACACACACCTACACCTAAGCACCACGGCGTCAGACCTGCGGGTTCCCGGCGCCTTCGGAGGGCCCAGCGCCACCATCGTCGCGTCGCGGGACCCCGTCCAGAAATTGGCCGAGGCTCCCCGTCCCGTAGAGCGACTTCTGTAGCTCGATCCGCGCAGCATCCGCCCCGATGTGACCCCAGATCCGGTCGAAGAAGGGCCCGAGGGCGAGGCGAGCGGAGCGGACGGTGCCAGACATCACTCCGGCCCCGCCAGGCATCTCCAGCTGGGGATCATCCAGCGCGGCGACGTGCGTACAACCGCGGTGCTGCAGGAGCGCGCACACCAAGCATGCCGACGTATACGCGCAGTGGGTGCCGAAGGACGTCGCCGCGTCGCGTGCGACGTCGGCGGCATCCCTGACCCAGCGGAGCGTCCGAGACAGCTCCTCCGGACCGAAGGCGCGTCCCGGCACCTCGGCTACCAGCCCTTGAAGATGGCTCTCCAGCGCTTGCATGGCGTCCCAGGCAACCACCGAGGCGTCGCCCAGCGTCCGGTTGCGCTCCGCTAGAGTCAAGGCAAGCTCGCCTTTTTCCTTCTCTAGCGCGGCGACCTGCGGCTGACTCCTGCGCCGACGCAACAAGCCCCTCGGCGTGCGCCCTCGCTTCGGCGCATTCCGCTTCCAGCTGGCGAATGCGGGCGTCTTGGGCAGAGCGGGCACCAGAGGCTTCGCGCAGCTCCTCCTCGGCGGCCCGCAGCCTATCCTCGAGCGCTTTTTGGCTATGAGCATAGGCCATTTGCAGGGCCTGCCCCAGCACAAGTGTCTGTAGAAGGGAAAAGACTTAGCAAACCCAGCTAAACTCAGGCGCGGTCGCAGGAGTACTTACCCTCACCCCAGACACCTCGAAAGCGTCCTCGAGGCGCCCCGCACCGTAGGCCTGCAGCACTTGCGGGTCGACGCTCGTGGCCGCGTCATTCACAATCCCGCGCCACGCCCTCAGCGTCTCCGGGGGCGGCGCGAAGTCCGCAGGGCTCACGTGCTCGGAGGCCCCATATTCCGTAGGATGCTCCCCCTCCGGAATGAGCAACGCTATAAATAAGGATACGGATGACCACCCCAAGGCATAAAAGCATACACCAGAGTAAGCTAAGCCACCCTACCTTCGGTAGCAGAAGGAATGGTCCCGCCGCAAGCCACGCGGTGTGGCCAGAGGGGCAGAAGGCGCATAGGCCACGGGGCCCCCGGTGCTTGCGCTGAAGTCCCACAAGCTTCTGATGCCCGTAGCCACGACGAACCCCCGCGGTGTCCGGTGGAGCTCCGGCCGCACACATGGCCGTTTGGCCAGGGCAGCCAGCAGCGCCACCGCCCTCGCAGCCGTGGTTGGGGAAGACCCCGCGGCTGCTGCGCCAGGGGGCGAAGGTTCCACTGTGGCAGTCGTCGAAGGGGCACCTCAGTCCCCGCAGCTGTTGGTAAAGACAGCACGGCTACGTGCGCCCCCGCAGAGGGCACCTCCGGCACCACAGCGGCCGCGGTCGAGGGCTGCACCTCGGCATCGCCGGTCCGCACGGGGTCCGCCTCGACGACTTCGGCGGGCGGTGAGGCTTCCCCCCTCCGGCTGCCCGCGGCAAACCCGCCGTCCGGGACGCTTGCCGAAGACACCTCGCCTTCGGCGCCCGCGCCACCCAAGCCCGAATCGGCGTACCTCGCCGAGTCTGACTCCGCGTCCGCCGCGCCCTCGAAAACACTAGCAGCAGGCGCGGCAGGCGCCCCGCTGTGGCCCCTCTTCCGAGATGAGGTCTTCTTCTTCTTCGCTCCACCATCGTCTGGAGCGACACGGTCCGGCACGGCAAGGCCCAGGACCTCGCACACGCGGTTTATTCGCTCCAGCCCCGCCTTGGCGATAGCAGACGCGCGCTGCTCGTGCTCCCTGGCGGTGTATGGCCCCAGGAATACACGCGCGGCTTGCTCCGCCTCCTCCAAGGAAATCCCTGAAGGAAAGGAGAATACCATCAGCATACAACGCATTTCGCGTCAACAAAGGAGGGACGCAATCGAGGCTTACGGGGGCCGGGCGGCGCCGGTAGCGAGCAAACCCACGGCGAAACATTGTCGTCTCGATGCCTCTCGGCGGCAAGACGCTAGTCGTAGGCAAGCGGTGCCACGCCGTACATCACGTACTCTTCGGCAAGGTCGCGCATGTTGAGGCAGGCGGCCACGCCCACGAGCCGCTTGACCCTCCGCTTGTCCTCATCATCGAGCGTTCGGCCGGGCGAGGGCTTGAACGCGATTGGTCGGCCTGTGCACTCAAGGCCGCTCCCGCTCTCCACACGGTGGTAGAACCACCGCTTCATCCAGTAAGACTCCCACTTCCCGCGAGTTGAGTTCGCAGGGAAGAGCTTCTTGCACGACGAGCGAAGAATAAAAGAGACGCTACCGAAGCTCGACAGCGTCCCGTCCTTCCGGCACTTCGGCTGGCATCGCGCCTCGTGGAGATAGGCGAACAGCGACGCGTCGGGCCAGCACGCCCCCGAGCGCAAGGCCCAGCTGTACACCGCGAGCCGGGCCACGGCGTTTGGAGTCAGTTGCGCCAGCTCCAGCCCGAAGGTCCACAGCACGTCGCCCACCACGGTCGCCGCTGGGATCCGGAGCCCCGCGTCGAAAAAGGCAACGAATACGACCGCCTCCGACCTCTCGGGATGCGGTTCCGTCTCGTCGCCGGCGGGCAATCGTACGTCCTGCCGCCCGGACAACTTCCCCGTGCGCAAGAGCCCTTGGATCGTCTTCTCGGTCACGAGCGAGGGGCCTAGATCGCCGGAGAACGTGCCTTCCTCCTCCGCCACCAGGCGCTCCTAGTCAGCCGCCGACGGGTCGCGCTCTTGGAGCGCGTATTTCACCTCCAACGGCGACCGCCTGGCCGCGCTCGCTACTGGAGGCCATCGCCTCCCACGATGAGACTAAAGTGGCGAAGATAGCGCGAAGGTGTGGAAGGCGGAGCAGACAGGAAAGAGGGCGTAAAGGTGCGGGGACGCTGTTATGGGGGGCTATTTCAAGCCACCTCGCACGTACCGCCGCTACCGAAGCGTCGCAACGATACGCATGCCGGATGCAACCGCAGCGGTTTAAAGGCCCGCCCCACACGATTCCCCATAATTGAAAGCGAAGGGTCGCAGCGGTCCGTGCACGAGGCGCGACCCCGGTCGTACAAGCGCCCATCCAGCGCAACGCCCCACCCAGCGCAGGAAGGTCACGACCACAGGCGCCATTTACTGCCTGCCCCGTGTCCCCCTTCCCTAGGGAAGAGGCGAGCAGCTGCAAACACGCAACCGTCCACATCCCGCAGCCCACCAGTCATAGGCCGCCGCGTGCCCCGGGAGCGTTGGGTCGCACGGTACGGGAACCCAACCCTGGCAGACTAGGGGCCGGCGTGATTCCAGGAACCCGTACAGCGCAAGGCCGCATCAAAGACCCCAAGTCACCGCCCACGCGGCGGTGTTCGCAGGGCAAAGGCGCCAGCTTCGCTGCCACCCGTTCGAAGGGTAGGGGACGGAGCGCGCGCGCGCGTCTACTTCGACTAGGCGCCAGCTTCGCTGCCACCCGTTCGAAGGGCAGGATACGGAGCGCGCGCGTCTACTTCGACTAGGTGCCAGCTTCGCTGCCACCTGTTCGAAGGGTAGGGGACGGAGCGCGCGCGTCTACTTCGACTAGGCACCAGCTTCGCTGCCACCCGTTCGAAGGGCAGGGGGCGGAGCACGCACGCCTACTTCAACTTAGGCGCCAGCTTCGCTGCCACCCATTCGAAGGGTAGGGGACGGAGCGCGCGCGCCTATTTCGACTAGGCGCTAGCTTCGCTGCCACCCGTTCGAAGGGTAGGGGACGGAGCGCGCGCGTCTACTTCGACTAGGCACCAGCTTCGCTGCGACCCGTTCGAAGGGCAGGGGGCGGAGCACGCGCGCCTACTTCGACTTAGGCGCTAGCTTCGCTGCCACCCGTTCGAAGGGTAGGGGACGGAGCGCGCGCGCCTATTTCGACTAGGCGCCAGCTTCGCTGCCACCCGTTCGAAGGTCAGGAAACGGAGCGCGCGCGTCTATTTCGACTAGGCGCCAGCTTCGCTGCCACCCGCCTATTTCGACTAAGGCGCCAGCTTCGCTGCCACCCGTTCGAAGGACAGGGGACGGAGCGCGCGCGTCTATTTCGACTAGGCGCCAGCTTCGCTGCCACCCGTTCGAAGGACGGGGGACGGAGCGGGCGCGTCTACTTCGACTAGGCGCCAGCTTCGCTGCCACCCGTTCGAAGGGCAGGGGACGGAGCGGGCGCGTCTACTTCGACTAGGCGCCTGCTTCGCTGCCACCCGTTCGAAGGGCGGGGGACGGAGCGCGCGCGCGTCTACTTCGACTAGGCGCCAGCTTCGCTGCCACCCGTTCGAAGGGTAGGGGACGGTGCGCGCGCGTCAACTTCGACTAGGCGCCAGCTTCACTGCCACCCGTTCGAAGGGTAGGGGACGGAGCGCGCGCGCCTACTTCGACTAGGCGCCAGCTTCGCTGCCACCTGTTCGAAGGGCAGGGGGCGGAGCGCGCGCGCCTACTTCGACTTAGGCGCCAGCTTCGCTGCCACCCGTTCGAAGCGCAGGGGACGGAGCGCGCGCGTCTACTTCGACTAGGCACCAGCTTCGCTGCCACCCGTTCGAAGGGCGCGCGTCCACTTCGACTAGGCGCCAGCTTCGCTGCCACCCGTCCGAACGGTAGGGGACAGAGCGCGCGAGTCCACTTCGCCGGGGCGCAGCAAAGACGGGAGTCTTGTCCTACGAAATCTACCTCGTTTTCCTTAACAGGCCACCTACAGTGCATCAACATATAAGGTGGTGCCGGCGGGCTCCCTCAGGAATACCGACTGTAGGTAGGCCTGTTAAGAAAAACAGGGCAGACCTCGCTGTCGCCTACGGAAGCGCGGTGCGGGGTCAGGAAGCTCGGCTGGATGTCGATAACCGGCGCTGATCAAGCTCCCAGGAAAAATAGACCTCCTTCTGTGCATCAACATTCCCCAAGCCGCTCAGCGTCACCCAGGAATGTTGATGCACGGCAGGGGCCCATTTTAGGGGAACAGCTTCTATCACAATATACGCAGGAGCAACGCCCCACCAGCGCCATATATATACCCCCATCAGCAGGGGAACCAACCGGCGGAAGTCCAACCGCCGGAAGTCCGCCGCCATATTAATGGTCACGACGCCTCAACGCCCGCACCACGCCAAGCACGCTGCACCACGTGGACGCCCGGAAGTCCGAGCGTCGCAGCAGCGCGCACGTCTGCTTCGGCTATAGCGCAGCTCCGGAAGTTTGGAAACGTTCACAGGCCGCGGGGACGGAGGGGGCCAAAAGACTCGGCAACATGGCTTCGGCCTTGTGAAGCCCTTTACCATGAGAGGCTCCTGTCGTAGGGATGGCCCCCACCTAAGCGCAGCAGGCCTGGTAGGAGATTATAAGGCCCAGAATAGGCCATGTGTAATGACATAACTGCCCCTAGAGGGGATAACCAGATGCAAGGGTATAACTGTAAAAGCACTCCTCAATGTGTATGTATATATACGAGTAAGCCATGGGGAGAACCCAGGCCATGACACTTACCTTCATCACTCTCCACTACCATCTCTCTCTCTGTTTGGTCTGTAGCCACGACAGGACTACTAACCACTATTCGTAACTGGGTAGTCATAAAAGTAGTCTTCGGGTTTGCTATGAAACATGTAGTGGGATGTGAATGATCAAGATAGAATTTGCCCCTCCTTATGGGAGAGATATCTCTGGGCCCCTCGATGTAATGGATTATGAAAGTGCATGGCCATGCCAATGTGATTGAGGAGTCAATCACAAGTTTATAATCCATCACGGAATCGAGAGAGTGATTGAGCTATTAAGAGGATGACACAGGTCTCGCCTTGAGCTTAATCTATATCGTGAGGCAAAGGGATTCGTACATGAGAACATTACAGGTTCAGCCGATATGATCTTTATGTATACTTTGGGGTTAATATGTCTTGCTAGAGGCCGCTATTAACAGGGTGACCGGAAAGGTGTTTCCAGGTCGCGACCAAGTATACGTGAACCTACAGGGTCGCACACTTAACGGGTTGGAACATTAATTCGAATGTGATTCGGATGTGGGCTCAATTCGGATAGAGATCCGGATAGACTCCTATTGGGCCTCGGTCCACGAGGCCCAAGTGAGGAGGTCTATATATTTGGAGGCGGGGGCGCTGAGGGATGTACGCTTCTGTTCCTCCCGAGCAAAACCCTAGCCGCCACCTCCCGAGCCAAACCCTAGCCGCTCGCGAGTGCTGGTACACTCGCGATCGGCGTTCCAACCCCGGACGTGTGGATACCGGTGGAGGCGCTGCTCGTTGTGGCGTTGATCGGCATCAACAAACTACAGATTGGATCTGCTCGTGGTGTGGTTGATCGCGTGGAGGAGACGATCTGTTCGGGACGATCGGCTACTTCCACTACTACCTCGACGCGCGTGGTTGGATCGGCTTCTCCAACTCTTCTTCCGCTGCGCTGCATGTCTAGTGGTAACGATCTATGATCCCTCCTTAGCATGATGTCCTGGTGTGCGTGGTAGAAATTTTTTTATTTTCTGCTATCGTAGCCTACGCACGTTCCTTCAGTGGTATCAAAGCCATCTTGCTTAGTTTGCGATCTGGATCAGCGCATATGTTGATATGCGGTTGTAGTAGATTGGATCTATTACAGTCTAGATCAATCGGTTCATGTGATGAATCGATGGTAGCACGGGTTGATGAGATCAATCGGTGAATCGGGGTTAGATGAGGCGCAGATTGTATTACTACTAGTGCCCTAGAGATTGTCTCGGATCGGCATAAGGTGGTTATGTCGAATACTAGTAGGATATGAATCTGATAGCCTCGGGCCAATGAAAAAAAACTAGTGTCCTAGAGAATGTCTCGGATCGGCATAAGGTGGTTATGTCGAATACTAGTAGGTTACGGATCTGATGGCCTCGGCCCAGTGGAAAAACTAGCTTCCTAGAGAATGTCTCGGATCGGCATAAGGTGGTTGTGCCGAATAGTTTTTCCATTGCGATTTCATAGATTGTGCCGAGTAGTTTTTCCATTGCGCTGCCCTGAAACCCGCGGGGGGCGGCCCCCCCCCTCGACCCCCCGCCCGCTGACCGGTCAGCGGGACCGCCGTGCGTACCCGCCTTGTATAGCGTCATGGGTTCACATCGTTAGGTAGAATACGATTCTACGTCTAACTTGTTTTTGCAGAGAATGATGTGAATAGTATGGCCCTATATCTTATTGGAATGTATGAGATGTATGTGATGCATGTAACATTCGTTCATGGCCTGCGTGTCATGATTATTTTAGCTATTGTTAGCTGTCTATATTGTATTTAACGACCTGCGTGTCGACCTTAATGCTTGAATCTATCTTTGTAATCTTCAATTTCTAGCTATTATAGGTAGTAGCCTAGTTTTGAGGTTACAAGCTTTCAAGCATGGTGGCCTAAAGGAGTGATGTGGAGGATGGAGATCGTCTACACCTACATGGAGATGGAGATCACCATTTTTTGGGCCATACTACTTCACAGTTAAATGTGTTTATCTGTGATATTATCTATCTTATTCTTATGCAATATTTTTGTGATATGTTGCTTTGGTAGGATAGAATCCCTCATAAAATTAGGTGTTCATGCCCTTCCATATGTTGCACCAAAAGATAATGATCACCGCATGGTAGGTCTACCAAAGTAGAGTGCCGTCGGTTATCATCATTATTTGGGGTAGATGTCAGACATCTACATGCGGAAGCATTTGGTTTACTTAACAAGGTTATCAAAACAGTTTTGGACCTTGGGGCATAGGTTGGGGCCGGGGCATATTGATGTCACCCAACAAGCAAGAGTCACATAGGGATGTGATTAGCAAGGTGTTGCTTACCCATGTCACTAGTTTTCTAGGCGTGATGCCAAAGCTCACTAGGAATTAGTGAAATGAGGATCTTGACCCACTATGTAACTTAGAGGGAGTTTTGTTGCAAAACACATAGTGGGAGTCTTTTGTTAAATAGTTTAATAAAAGATGAACATAAACATAGTGCTAAACTTTGCATAATCTTTGTTGTAGATCATGACAACTAATGCCGCATCCAGTTCTTTTAATTTGCGATCTATTCTTGAGAAAGAAAAACTCAATGGAATGAACTTTATGGATTGGTATCGCAATTTGAGAATTGTTCTCAAGCAAGAGCGCAAGGAGTATGTCCTTGAGTCTCATTATCCTGATGACTTGCCTGATAATGCTACTGCGGCTGCACGGAGAGCTTATGAGAAGCAAACGAATGATTACCTTGATGTGAGCTGTCTCATGCTTGCCACAATATCCTCTGAGCTTCAGAAGCAATATGAGAACACAGATGCCTACAATATCATTGTGGGGTTGCGTGGTATGTTTGAGAACCAAGCAAGGGCTGAGAGGTTCAACACTTCAAAGTCCTTGTTTGCGTGCAGGCTTGCAGAAGGGAATCCCGTCAGCCCTCATGTGATTAAGATGATTGGCTACATTGAGAGTCTGGAAAAGCTTGGTTTTCCCCTTAGCCAAGAGTTGGCTACTGATGTGATTCTCCAGTCGCTCCCCCCGAGCTTTGAGCCATTCATACTGAACTATCACATGAACAACATGGATAAGACCTTGGCAGAGTTGCATGGGATGCTAAAAGCTGCCGAGGAAAGCATTAAGAAAAGCAGCAATCATGTGATGATGATGCAGAAAGGCAAGGGCAAGCCCAATGTCAAGAAAGGTGCGGTCAAAAGAAAGTTAGCTCCCGATGAGATCGCGAGCAGTTCTAAGGCCAAGCAAGTCAAGAAGGGCGCTGCTCCTAATGCAGATTGTTACTACTGTAAGCAATCAGGTCGTTGGAAAAGGAACTGCCCAAAGTACTTGGAGGATCTTGAGAAGAAGAAGGGAAGTACGACTTCCTCTACAGGTATAAATGTTATAGAGATCAATCTTGCTACTTCATCCACTGATTCTTGGGTATTTGATACCGGATCGGTTGCTCACCTTTGCAAATCGTTGCAGGGGCTAAGAATAAGTAGAAGTTTGAGGAGGAGCGAAGTGGATCTTCGCGTTGGCAATGGAGCAAAAGTTGCTGTGGTCGCTGTTGGCACCATGCCATTGTCTTTACCTTCAAGATTAGTTTTGTATTGAATAATTGTTATTGTGTTCCATCTCTTTCCAAGAACATTATTTCTGCTTCATGTTTGCAAGCAGAAGGTTATGACTTTAGATCTGTGAACAATGGTTGTTCTCTTTATTTCAAAGATATGTTCTATTGTCATACTCCATTGGTGAATGGGTTATATGTTCTTACTCTTGAAGAGTCACCGGTCTATAACATTAATGCAAAGAGGCAACGTTCGAATGATTTGAATCCCATGTTTATTTGGCACTGTCGCTTAGGTCACATAAATGAGAAACGCATGGAGAAGCTCCATAAAGATGGTATTCTGCACTCATTTGATTTTGAATCATTTGAGACATGCGAATCTTGTTTACTTGGCAAGATGACAAAGGCACCTTTCACCGGTCAAGGTGAACGGGCAAGTGACTTATTGGCACTCGTACATTCTGATGTATGTGGACCAATGAGCCCAACAGCCAGAGGTGGTTTTCAGTACTTCATAACTTTTACTGATGACTTTAGTAGATATGGGTATATCTACCTGATGAAGCATAAGTCTGAGTCCTTTGAAAAGTTCAAAGAATTCCAAAATGAAGTGCAAAATCATTTAGGCAAGACAATTAAGTTTCTACGATCTGATCGTGGATGCGAGTATTTGAGCCATGAGTTTGGCAATCATCTGAAGGATTGTGGAATTGTTCCACAATTGACTCCGCCAGGAACACCTCAACGGAATGGGGTATCTGAACGGAGAAATCGCACCTTATTAGATATGGTGCGCTCCATGATGAGCCAAAGTGATCTTCCGTTGTCTTTTTGGGGGTACGCTCTTGAAACAGCCGCTTTCACACTAAACAGGGTTCCATCAAAATCAGTAGAAAAGACACCATATGAGATGTGGACAGGACAACGTCCTAGCTTGTCTTTTCTTAAGATTTGGGGATGTGAGGCTTATGTAAAACGTTCACAATCTGATAAGCTCAGTCCTAAATCTGATAAATGCTTCTTTATCGGGTATCCTAAGGAAACAAAAGGATATTACTTCTATAATCAAGGAGAAGGCAAAGTGTTTGTCGCCCGGCATGGTGTCTTCTTAGAGAAAGAGTTTCTCTCAAGAAGGGATAGTGGGAGCATGGTGCAACATGAAGAAATTCGGGAAACACCTGAAAACGTTTCAGCTACTACAGAACCACAACAGGATGAACAAACTGTTGAAGAACCTGTTGTGGACACACCGGCACCACGTAGGTCAGAGAGGTCACATCGTGCACCTGAGAGGTACATGTTCTTGACTACTCAACAACGGGACATATTGTTGTTAGACAACGATGAGCCTAAGACTTATGAAGAAGCGATGGTGGGACCAGACTCTTAGAAATGGCTTGAAGCCATGAGATCCGAAATTGAATCCATGCACAGTAATCAATTTTGGAACTTGGTTGATCCACCTGATGGTGTTAAAACCATTGAGTACAAATGGATTTCAAGAAAAAGATAGACATAGATGGAAATGTTCACATCTATAAAGCGCGATTGGTGGCCAAAGGTTTCAAACAAATTCAAGGTGTTGATTATGATGAAACTTTTTCGCCCGTCGCAATGCTAAAGTCTATTCAGATCATTCTAGCGATTGCTGCATATTTCGACTATGAAATATGGCAAATGGATGTCAAAACAGCTTTCCTTAATGGAAATTTGAGTGAGGATGTGTACATGACACAGCCCACGGGTTTTGTCGATCCGCAATCAGCTGGAAAGATATGCAAGCTGCAAAGATCCATTTATGGATTAAAGCAGGCATCTCGGAGTTAGAACATTCGTTTTGATGAAGTAATCAAAGGGTTTGGTTTCATCAAGAACGAAGAAGAGCCTTGTGTTTACAAAAAGGCTAGTGGGAGCGCACTCGTGTTTCTGGTCTTATATGTGGATGACATATTACTGATCAGAAATGACATTCCTATGCTCGAATCTGTTAAGTGTTCATTGAAAAATAGTTTCTCTATGAAAGACTTAGGAGAGGCGGCATATATTCTGGGCATCAAGATCTATAGGGATAGATCAAGAAGGCTAATTGGATTAAGCCAAGATACGTACATTGACAAGGTGTTGAAAAGGTTCAACATGCAGGATTCCAAGAAAGGCTTCCTACCTATGTCACATGGTATAAATCTTAGCAAGAGTAAGTGTCCTAGTACACCTGATGAGCGGGATAAAATGAATGCGATTCCATATGCTTCGGCTATGGGATCCATTATGTATGCCATGCTTTGTACACGTCCAGATGTCTCGTATGCTTTAAGTGCTACAAGTAGATACCAGTCAGATCCAGGTGAAAGTCACTGGATTGCCGTAAAGAACATCTTGAAGTACTTGAGAAGAACTAAAGATGTGTTCCTCGTCTATGGGGGTGAGGAAGAGCTCGTTGTAAATGGTTACACCGATGCTAGCTTTCAAACTGACAAAGATGATTTTAGATCGCAATCTGGATTTGTGTTCTGCCTGAATGGCGGTGCGGTGAACTGGAAGAGTTCCAAGCAGGAGACGGTTGCTGATTCTACAACAGAAGCCGAGTACATAGCAGCTTCTGAAGCTGCTAAAGAGGCTGTTTGGATCAAGAAATTTGTTTCTGAGCTTGGTGTGGTGGCTAGTGCCTCCAGCCCAATGGACCTTTACTGTGACAATAGTGGGGCCATTGCGCAAGCCAAGGAGCCTAGATCGCACCAGAAGTCCAAGCACATTCTACGGCGATTTCATCTCATCCGCGAGATTGTGGAGAGAGGCGATGTGAAGATATGCAAAGTACAAACGGATTTGAACATTGCAGATCCGTTGACAAAGCCGCTTCCCCAGCCAAAGCATGAGGCTCACACTAGGGCAATGGGTATTAGATACCTACATGGTTGACTCTAGTGCAAGTGGGAGACTGTTGGTGATATGCCCTAGAGGCAACATGGAGATGTTGAATATATCACATACTATGTTTATGATGCATTGCTTTGTTCCTTGAAATAGACATTATCATTATTGATCAATGAGTATGTGACTTATTCATGAGACTCTTAATGCCAAAATGTTGCTATTTCTAAATGATCCCTGATCATATATCATATGAGGAACAAATATGATTCAAAGATCAGCATATGTATTGATTGATGATCATGTCTCATGGATCATGGTATGGAGATACCAAATCAATAATATGGACATGTGTTAGTGAACATATGTTGGATAGACCCGCCATGAGACACTGCAGAGATTCCATGTGTCATTAGTTGGTCTCAAGTAGTGTTTATGTAGAATCCTTAGACTTGAGATCATCATGGTTCCCAACATGCGTAGTAGCCTATTTTGGGACTACTAACCACTACTCCGTAACTGGGTAGTCATAAAAGTAGTCTTCGGGTTTGCTATGAAACATGTAGTGGGATGTGAATGATCAAGATAGAATTTGCCCCTCCTTATGGGAGAGATATCTTTGGGCCCCTCAATGTAATGGATTATGAAAGTGCATGGCCATGCCAATGTGATTGAGGAGTCAATCACAAGTTTATAATCCATCACGGAATCGAGAGAGTGATTGAGCTATTAAGAGGATGACACAGGTCTCGCCTTGAGCTTAATCTATATCGTGAGGCAAAGGGATTCGTACATGAGAATCCAAAATTCATGCTTGAAGTGAGGTAGGACGCATACCAGAGACATCCAGGGCGTTGGCACTCAGTTTCATTTTGTGCCTCGATTTCGTACGAATAGATGTTCGGATGCCGTTAGAACATGTCGTCGCGCAAAGATCACACTGACTCCAACGGAATCAAAAAACGTACCGAAATGTGCTCGGCGCATATGAAGTCCATTCGACGTGTTTGGCTCTCGGTTTTGTTCATGCATCAATTTCACACACATGGATCTTATGCTGCCACCAGATCTCAACGTGATTCAAAGTTTCACACCGTTTCAGACGGATTCAATATGCAGGCCTGTTGTGGCTACAGACCAAACAGAGGGAGAGATGGTAGTGGAGAGTGATGAAGATAAGTGTAATGGCCTGTGTCCTCCCCATGGCTTACTCATATATATATACACATGAGGAGTGCTTTTACAGATATACCCTTACATCTGGTTATCCTCTCTGGGGGCAGTTATGTCATTACACATGGCCTATTCTAGGCCTTATAATCTCCTACCAGGCCTGCTGGGTTTAGGTGGGGGCCACCCCTACAACAGGAGCCTCTCATGGTGAAGGGCTTCACAGGGCCGAAGCCATGTCGCCGAGTCCTTTGGCCCCCTCCGTCCCCTGCGGCCTGTGAATTCCTCCAAGCTTGTGGTTGGGGAGCCCGAAGTCTGGGATGGTGTTAGCGGAGACGGACGCCTGATTCGAAGCAGGCGCGCGCGCGCTCCGTCCCCTGTCCTTCGAACTGGTGGCAGCGAAGCTGGCGCCTAAATCGAAGTAGACGCGCGCGCTCCGTCCCCTGCCCTTCGAACGGGTGGCAGCGAAGCTGGCGCCCAAGTCGAAGTAGACGCGCGCGCTCCGTCCCCTATCCTTCGAACGGGTGGCAGCGAAGCTGGCGCCCAAGTCGAAGTAGATGGGCGCGCTCCGTCGCCTACCCTTCGAACGGGTGGTCAGCGAAGCTGGCGCCCAAGTCGAAGTAGATGCGCGCGCTCCGTCCCCTACCCTTTGAACGGGTGGCAACGAAGCTGTCGCCTAAGTCGAAGTTGGCGCGCGCGCTCCGTCCCCTACCCTTCGAACGGGTGGGCAGCGAAGCTGGCGCCTAAGTCAAAGTAGGCGCGCGCGCTCCGTCCCCTACCCTTCGAATGGGTGGGCAGCGAAGCTGGCGCCCATGTCGAAGTAGACGCGCGCGCTCCATCCCCTACCCTTCGAACGGGTGGCAGCGAAGCTGGCGCCCAAGCCGAAGTACACGCGCGCGCTCCGACCCCTACCCTTCGAATGGGTGGCAGCGAAGCTGGCGCCTAAGTCCAAGTAGGCGCGCGCGCTCCATCCCCTACCCTTCAAACGGGTGGGCAGCGAAGCTGGCGCCCAAGCCGAAGTAGACGCGCGCGCTCCGTCCTCTACCCTTCAAACGGGTGGGTAGCGAAGCTGGCGCCCAAGTCGAAGTAGACGCGCGCGCTCCGTCCCCTACCCTTCGAACGGGTGGTCAGCGAAGCTGGCGCCCAAGTCGAAGTAGACGCGCGCGCTCCGTCCCCTACCCTTCGAACGGGTGGCAGCGAAGCTGGCGCCCAAGTCGAAGTGGACGCGCGCGCTCCGTCCCCTACCCTTCGAACGGGTGGCAACGAAGCTGTCGACTAAGTCGAAGTCGGCACGTGCGCTCCGTCCCCTACCCTTCGAACGGGTGGGCAGCGAAGCTGGCGCCTAAGTCAAAGTAGGCGCGCGCGCTCCGTCCCCTACCCTTCAAACGGGTGGGCAGCGAAGCTGGCGCCCAAGCCGAAGTAGACGCGCGCGCTCCGTCCCCTACCCTTCGAACGGGTGGTCAGCGAAGCTGGCGCCCAAGTCGAAGTAGACGCGCGCGCTCCGTCCCCTACCCTTTGAACGGGTGGCAACGAAGCTGGCGCCTAAGTCGAAGTAGACGCGCGCGCTCCGTGGCTGTTGTGACCTTGCAGTCTGGTAGTGCGCTTTTAATGGCGGCTTGAATCACGCCGATGCTTGACCTGGCAGAAGTCAGGCTGTCGCGTCGTGCAGTCTGCCCTGCTGCAGGTGGGGCACGTGGCGACTCACGACTGGTGCGTCGTGGGATGTGAGCGGTTGCGTGACCGCGGCCGTTCGCCTCGTCCCCCGAGAAGTTGGACGCGTGTTGAAGATGTAGGGGCGTTGTGCGCTGCTTGGCCACCTACCTGGCCCGGCCCTCTAGGTCCCGGCGGTTCTTCGTTCCAAATCTTGGATAGCCGAATCGCTGGGAATTTGATCCGTCTGTGCGCTGAGCCACAAGGCAGGCGAGCGGCCTTTATAAGGTGCTAGTGTTGGGGTGGAGGCACCCTTTCTTGCTTTGCTTTTTGATCTGCCGCTTCGCTTCCACCCGTGCTAATTTTCACGCCAGTTGCTCCTTTGCCTGCATCTTCCTCCCTTGTCGCGAAGAGCGATGGCCAGCCAGGACGACGCCGCCTACCACCCCCGCAGTGGTTCCTTGCCTAGCCAGGGCGAGGCGACCCATCCTTCTCAGGAGTACAAATTGGTGCCGCGGGGGAGCTCGCGCGCCAACAAGTGGTGGAACGCCATGGAGCACTCGGGAGGCTCCTGCTCCCGTGTGCTGGGGAAGAGCCGCATGACTGAAGGGACGCTGCAGCGACTCGTGGATGAGGGGAAGATCGTGGATCGCAATGGGGCTCGCCTACCCCGTCGGGACGAGACGGAGCCGAAGCCCGGGGCCATGGAGGCTATTGTTTTCGTGGCGTTCTTCGATGCCGGCCTTCGAATGCCCTGCACGCTGTTCGTGGGTGAAGTCCTGCGAGCCTACCAGTTGGAGCTAGCCCAGTTGACGCCCCACGCGATACTCCGCCTAGCCGTCTTCACGTGGGCGATGCGGACAGAGGGGTGGCGTCCCAGCGCGAGCTTATTCGCCACCCTGCACGACGCACACTGTCGACCCAGAAAGGTTGACGGGGCGGTGTCAAACTTCGGCGGTGTGGACTTCGTGCTCCGGGCGTCATGCACGACGTTGTTCCCTGTGCCAGCCTTGTCAGGGCAGTGGGCGGCCGACTGGACGTGGTGGTGGTTCTATTACACCCTGACCGACAAGAGCAGAATGCATTGCCGAGGTGGGCCGATGTCGTTTAACAGCACACCGAGTCTGAAGGCAGAGATCGACGACACGCAAAAGCTACAGAGCCTTGTCGGTGTCGCCCGTCGAATGAGCGTGCTTGACCTAGCCGAGGAGTTCACGATGTATGGGGCGGCGCCACTCTCCTCCCGGGGAAAGTATGTTGGACAGAATGGCCCCCGCGAGGACGGGTTCGACCCATCTGTGTCTCGCCTGCTGCCGCCGTCCGCCCCTTGTAAGTCGCCCAGCACGCTTTACGCGCGCCATTGTATCTGTTTGGCTTCCGCCTGACTGACGCGATCTCCTGCGCAGTGGCCTGGCTAGAAGATGCGGAGCGCGCGGTTGCGGCGCTCCTCGGCCCTTACACTCTTAAGGAGCACCGGGCTCGCGAGGCCGTAGTCAAGGCGGCTAAGCAGGGGCGGGTAAACCGCACCTGCGAGGCTGTGGGCATTGCCGTGCCCGAGCGTGCGGTGCCGAAAGAGCTTCCCGCCGGGACTCCGGGCGCTCAGGGCGGTGGTAGCCCTTCGGGGGTGCTATCTTCGCGACGCCGGGCCCGTTCCCCGGCCGCCATACGCGACCCTGCAGCCCCTCCGGCGGCTAGCCCAGCTGAGACGAGGCGTGCGACCGGCGGTGGGCCTGGCCATACTGCTTCGGAGGGGCGCACCGCCGCGGATCCCCTGGCACCTTCTGCCGACGCCCACGAGCCCGTGCTTGGGCTCGCGGACGTCGTTGAGTTGGAACTCATCAACCCGGGGGGTGGCACTGTTCCTGGCAAGCCAACCACGGTGGAAGGTGTGTTATCAACCGCAGTGGCCGACGAGGGCGTGCCCCCTACAGAGGAAGCCGTGGGGGCAACAGTGACTGGAGCTGGTCCTGCCGTGGAAGAATCACCTGTGCCACCGCAGGCGAAACGCCCTCAGATGCAGTCCCCGCCGCCAACTAGGGGTCGATACGCTGTTGCGGGGCCTTGCCGCGGGATTACGGCGTCTGGCACGGCAGAGAAGACGTTCTCCCCGAGCGTCGAGGCGCCTGCCTCCCCCTGGGCGGTCGAACCGGCGCCACCTGCGACCGCGACGAGGGGCGCATGAGGTAGGTGTGAGTCCCTTTCTTCACCTGACTTCGCGAGACTCTCTCCGATCTGCTCGCTCATTCTGCCGACATCAGGTGAGACGACGTCTCCCGTACGTGGCGAAGGATCAAGCAGCGGAGGTATGCGCGAAGTTGGGAGCCTTGTGCAGGACGCCCCGCAGGTGTCCGCTGCTGCTGACGTGGCCGTGGCCGCGATAAATCTGGGTGCTTTGGGGCCGGGGCTCGCTCGCTCGGACTTCCTCCCTCGCCCGGAGGTATTTTGCGACCTCACCGCAGCCGCAGAGCGTGCCGATAACGGCCTCAACCGAGAGGCGCTGTCGTCATGCGCGGGGGACCTCCTAGCGCTCGCGCTGCAGGCCTCCGAGATGAGGGTAAATACGTGCGCTTCCGTTTGTAAGGTATTTCTGGACGCCTGCTGATTTGTTGTTTCTGCCAGACGCTTGCCCTCTGCCGGTCCTTTGACGAGGCCCGCGTCCGGGAGCGGAGGGCTCTGGAAGCCAGCCTCCGCGAAGCAAACACTGCTCTCGCCGTGAAGGATGAAGAACTTCGCGCGTTGGGGGACGCCCTGGTGGCCGCACAACTCGAGGCCACGGAAGCTCAGATCGCCACGGCTGGGGAGCGCGCCGCCTTCGTGCAGCAGATCGCCGTCCTAGAAGGGGAGAAGGCCCAGCTGGCGGAGTCTGCTGCCGAGAACCGCCGTGTCCTGGAAAATGCATCCCTGTCGGCATGGCGGGCCATGGAGGCTCTGAACCAGGCCCTCCGGGATCTGTGCGTCCGAGTGCCGGACACTACGCACAGGCCGGAGGCCCTGTCGGAGTCGCTCGGGCTGATCGAGGAGGGGGCCGGCGTTGCTCTTCGTGGCGCCAGGACCTTTGGCGAGCACTGCGGCTATGTTGGTGCGTGCTTCGCCCTCGCCCTGCTTCACACTCGTGGGTGTAGGCATACCCATGAGCTAGCGAACCCTCAACTAGATCCTCCCGACCGCCCAGAGGTTATGTCGGACGCCATCCGTTCCATCGGGCCTAGCCTGCAGAACTTCCATCAACGGATCTGGGGCCGCTTCGGGGAAGGTGCAGCGAGGGTCGCCGTGCAGCAGACGTTGCATGGGGAGGGGGACCTCCTCCAGTGGCTTGAAGGGGTCCTTCAGCGCCGTGGTGACGACGGCGCGGGCTCGTCCGCGCCGCGCCAAGGCTGAGCGGTTGGTCGGGAGGGCAGGGGGATGACGCACTGGGTCCTACGCTTGTAACCATGTAACCCCTTTGCGTTTATAATGGAACCAAATAGTACCTTATGCTTGGTGTTACCTGCCGCCGAACGCGGAGGGCAGGTCTGCGCGTCTCGTTTATACTCCGTGGAGTGGCACGTGCGGAGGCGAACCTCGACGCTACGACTTCCTTTATAGTCCGAAGACTCGTGCGTGCGGAGGCGAACGTCGACGCTACGTCTTATTTAAAGTCCGTGGACTATTGCGTGCGGAGCTAGGCTCGACACTACGTCTTCTTTATAGTCTGGAGACTCGCGCGTGCGGAGGCGAACCTCGACGCTACGTCTTATTTAAAGTCCGTGGACTGGTGCGTGCGGAGCTAGGCTCGACGCTACGTCTTCTTTATAGTCCGGAGACTCGCGCGTGCGGAGGCGAACCTCAACGCTATGTCTTATTTAAAGTCCGTGGACTGGTGCGTGCGGAGCTAGGCTCGACGCTACGTCTTCTTTATAGTCCGGAGACTCGCGCGTGCGGAGGCGAACCTCGACGCTACGTCTTATTTAAAGTCCGTGGACTGGTGCGTGCGGAGCTAGGCTCGACGCTACGTCTTCTTTATACTCCTTAGAGTGCGCGCGGAGGCGTCCCCCCGCTGCGTCTTATTTATACTCCGTAGAGTGCGTGCGGAGGCGGACCTCGACGCTACGTCTTATTTAAAGTCCGTGGACTGGTGCGTGCGGAGCTAGGCTCGACGCTACGTCTTATTTATAGTCCGCAGACTCTCGCGTGCGGAGCTAGGCTCGACGCTACGTCTTATTTAAAGTCCGTGGACTGGTGCGTGTGGAGCTAGGCTCGACGCTACATCTTATTTATAGTCCGCAGACTCTCGCGTGCGGAGCTAGGCTCGACGCTACGTCTTATTTAAAGTCCGTGGACTTTGTTCTGCTCAGCGCGGACAGGGGATGCTCTGGGAACAGCAACCTTTATTGAACTCCCGTTTGCGCGGGCGAGCATCACCTAACAACGAGCTGGTGGCTCTACGCCTGCTGTCCTGCTTCTAGGCGTAGTACCGCCGCAACCTGTCCGCGTTCCATGTGTGCCGGAAGGCTTGTCCTTCGAGCGTGGCGAGGCGGTACGCCCCCTTCGGCAATGCCTCCGTTACGATGTACGGGCCTTCCCACTTGGACTCCAGCTTGCCAACGGTTTCGGCCTGGAGCGCCACTCTGAGGACGAGATCCCCAGGCTTGAACCCCCGCGGGCATATAGAGCGGTCCCGAGTACGCATTGTCTGCCGCGCGTACTTCTCGACATGGTGGGCTGCGTCTGCCCGTATCCCGTCGAGGAGGTCCAAGGACACACGGCGCTCGTCTTCGGGTGCTTGGACGAGGACCCTTCGCGAGCCGGCCTTGATTTCCTCGGGCGTCACCGCTTCGTCACCGAAGAGGAGTTTAAACGGCGTGAATCCCGTCGGGCGTGTTACCGTTGTGCGAAGCGACCATAGAACACTGTGAAGCTCGTTGGACACTTGCCCTTCGGCAATCCAACCAGGCGCTTCTTGATGGTGGCGGAAATGGCGCCATTCGCCCGTTCGACCGCCCCGTTGGACTGGGGATGGCCCACCGAGGCGAATCGGAGGGTGATGCCCATGCTGCCACAATAATCTTTGAAGAGGGTGGCGTCGAACTGCAGGCCATTGTCGACCGTGAGCTCCCGAGGCACACCGAAGCGACATATGATGTTTTGCCATAGGAAGTGCTGTATGGCCGCAGAAGTTACTTTGGCCAGAGCGATCGCTTCCGGCCATCTGGAGAAATACTCCAACGCGACTACCACGAACCGGAGGTCCCCTGGAGCTCGGGCAAGTGGTCCTACTATATCGAGACCCCAGCGCACCAGTGGCCACACCGGGGGAATTGGGTTGAGGCTTGTCGGGGGCCTGCGGATGATGCGCGCCATCCACTGGCACCCTTGGCACCGACGGACGAGGTCCTGGGCGTCGGTGACGGCAGTCGGCCAGTAGAAGCCTTGTCTGAATGCCTTGCCGACTAATGACCTCGGCGCCAGGTGGGATCCGCACACGCCCGCGTGGATTTCCGCCAAGAGTTCCTTTCCCTCCGCAGTCGAGAGGCAGCGCAGGAGCGGCGCGCAAACCCCTTTCTTGTAGAGTGTCCCTTCGAACACCTGGAAGGACCGTGCGCGGTGCTGCAAGCGTCGCAGTTCGGCAGGGTCCTCCGGCTCGGCGAGACCTTGTAAGAAATTGAAAATGGGCTCTCGCCAATCTCCTGGCCGATCAATGCGGTGGACAAGTGCCGCGTCCTGGTTGTCCTGCGCGATGGCCGCCTTTGCTAACACCTCGTAGAATGCCCCCTCGGGGGGGCAGTTGCTGGCTGGCCGCCTTGGCGAGGGCGTCGGCTTGCTCATTCTCCGCCCGGGGGATGGCCTTGACGGTGACACCCAAAAAGTGCCTTTCCCTCGCCCTCACCGCCGCGAGGTATTTGGCCAACTCAGGGTCCTTGGCTTGATATGACTTGTCCACATGGCCGGCCACCAAGCGCGAGTCGGTGCGGACCAACACCCGTCTCGCGCCGACTGCCTTGAGCTTTGCCAGGCCAAAGAGCAGTGCCTCGTATTCAGCCGTGTTGTTGGTGGCGGGGAAGGCAAGGCGCGCCGAGTACAGCAAACGCTGTCCCTCGGGCGTGATGATCACCGCCCCTACGCCCGCGCCGGCAACGCTGTAAGCTCCGTCGATTGTAAGCGTCCAGACAGGATCATCGTGTGTCTGGCCGGGTTGGGCCGGCGGGGTCCATTCAACGAGAAAATCCGCCAGGACTTGGGATTTAATTGCCGTCCGCAAAGCATACGTCAAGGAGAAGGGAGCGAGCTCGGCGGCCCATTTACCGATACGCCCTGTGGACTCCTTGTTATGTAGCATCTCTACCAGGGGGAATGAGGAAGGCACTGTGATCGGGTGAGCCAGAAAATAATGCCGAAGCTTCCTGGAGGCCATGACCAGCGCGTAGGCGAGCTTCTCAAGCTCCGTGTATCTTGTCTTGGCGCCTTGAAGGGCTTCGGAGACAAAGTAGACGGGCCGCTGCATGGCGCCCTCCTCTAAGACGAGGACGGCGCTGACTGCGGTGGCTGACGCAGCCAGATAGAGCAGGAGGGGAGCCTCTGGTGCTGGGGTGACCAGAGTGGGGAGGCTTGCCAGGTGCTGCTTGAGCTCGTCGAAGGCATTCACGCAGTCTCCGTCCCAACGAAATCCATCACACCCACGGAGTGTCTTGAAGAACGGCAGGCCCCGCTCCGCCGCCCTGGAGAGGAAGCGGCTTAATGCTGCCATGCGGCCCGCGAGCCTCTGAACCTCCCTCGTTGTCTTGGGCGGCTCCATACCCAGGATGGCGTCTACTTTGTCGGGGTTCGCCTGGATGCCCCGCCCGGACACGAGGAAACCTAGGAGTTTGCCCGCCTGTACCCCGAAGACACACTTGTCGGGGTTGAGCTTGATGCCCGCCTTCCGGAGGTTGTTGAAGGTCTCCTGGAGGTCCCGGCCGTGTAGAGCAAGTTGCCGAGTTTTGACCACCACGTCATCGACATAGGCTTCGATGTTCCTCCCAAGCTGGGCGGCCAGGGCAATGGCGACGAGTCGAGTGAAGGTAGCGCCTGCATTCTTCAAGCCAAAGGGCATTCTGACGAAGCAGAACGTCCCAAGTGGTGTGATGAAACTGGTCTTCTCCTCGTCGTCTTCGGCCATGTATACCTGGTGGTAGCCGGAATAGGCGTCCAGGAAACTCATGAGTTCGCACCCAGCAGTGGCGTCAACCAGCTGATCGATGCGCGGCAAGGGGTAGTTGTCCTTCGGGCACGCCTTGTTGAGTGTCGTGAAGTCGATGCACATGCGCCAGACCCCGCTGGCCTTTTTGACTAGCACCGGGTTAGCGAGCCATTCTGGATGGTGGACCTCGCAGATGACCCCGGCGCGAAGAAGCTTCGCCACCTCTGCTTTGGCCGCCTGCTGCCGATCCATCGACATACGCCGGAGCCTTTGCTTGACCGGCTTGGCGTCGGGGCGGACCGCCAAACGATGCTCGATTACTGCTCGGTCTACGCCCTTGATGTCCTCCGGGGACCATGCGAAGATGTCAACGTTGTTCTGAAGCACTCAGAGCAGCTCCCGTTCGACCCCCGGCGGGAGCCCCTCGCCAATGGACACAAACTGCCCCTCCGCCTGGAGCGGCACCTTCTTGACGTTGCCTTCGGGCCGAGGCTTGGGCGTCCACCCGGGAGCGGAGGGCCCATCACCGGGCGCGCCGGAGAGGGCATGCACCGGGCGATGCGGGACGTGGCTGCCGCCTTCGGCACGTCTGGCCAAGTCCTGGTCGCCGAAGATGGTGATGACACCCTCCGGGCCCGGGAGCTTTACACACAAAAAGGCGTGGTGCGGGATTGCCTCGAAAGAGTTGATGGCGGGTCGCCCCAGTATGGCGTTGTAGGGGTGCGGGATATCCACGACATCGAAGGTGACATGCTCGGTCCGGATGTTACCTTTGTTGCCCTCCTGACGGAAAGTGACAGGAAGGGACACGTGCCCCAGGACCTGCAGCGGTTGACCCCCGAAGCCTTGAAGTGGAGCTCCTGGCTGCTCTAGCCGGCTTCGGGGGATTGCCATGCGGTCGAGGGATTCTGCGAATAAGATGTTCGCGGAGCTTCCCCCGTCGACAAGGACGCGCCTGACTTCACAGCGTGCTATGTGGGCCTGGATGACTAGAGGGTCTTGGTGAGGGTACTCCACGCCCCTGGCGTCGTTCAAGTCGAAGGTGATGTTGCGGGGCGGCATCCACAGTTGCGGCTGCTCCCCGGGGGCTTTTGAAGAGGAGCCTCCGGTGATGACGTTGACGGTGCGATGCTGCGCGCCCTCCGTTGCGGTGGCCCGTATGGGGCTATCCCTTGGGTGCCCTACGTGGGCTTCGGCGGGGGGACGAGTAGGCGGAGCCCGAGACCCGACCGTCGCCCTCCGCAGCTCCATCACCGCGATGCATGCCCTTGTGTAATGATCGCCGTAGCCGTGTACCTCGCACCACTTGCCATAGTGCAGGAGCTCTTGCTCTGCGTGGGGTTGGCTGCCGTAGTCAAATCCGCCCTCCGATCCCCGGTCTCCCCTCCGTGAGGCGGGGTCGGGTCCTTGGCGGGCGCTCTCGGTGGCGAGGACATGGTGGGCCGCCTGCAACCGGCGCTGGCGGCGCCGAGGTTTAGGCCTGCACCGTGAGGAGCCTTCCTGTACCTCGGCCTCCCTGCCTTGGGGAGGGCCTCCTCGGGGCTTTCGGCTACGGCCCAGGTTCGAGGAGGGACCACCCACCCTGACCTCGCGTGGGGGGTGCTCCTCACGGGCGAGGCCGGGGGCGGTGATGCTGCGTCTTCGCGCATCCTCCTCCGCCCGCGCATACCCGTCCATTTTGTCGAAGAGCTTGGCAACTGTCGTGATTGGCCTCCGCGCGTTGTATTCGGCCATCGGGCCCGGGCGAAGGCCATGTATGGCTGCATTAACGACTGTGGTTTCATTAACATCGTTTACCTGGCCTCGAATCTTGTCGAAGCGCTTGAAGTAGCCCCGGAGCGTCTCCGAGGGTCCTTGCTTCACAGCGAAGAACTGGTCCGCATTGATCCGCTCGACATAATGTCCTTGAAAGTTGCTACAAAGCCGGTATGTCACATGGTATAAATCTTAGCAAGAGTCAGTGTCCTAGTACACCTGATGAGCGGGATAAAATGAATGCGATTCCATATGCTTCGGCTATGGGATCCATTATGTATGCCATGCTTTGTACACGTCCAGATGTCTCGTATGCTTTAAGTGCTACAAGTAGATACCAGTCAGATCCAGGTGAAAGTCACTGGATTGCCGTAAAGAACATCTTGAAGTACTTGAGAAGAACTAAAGATGTGTTCCTCGTCTATGGGGGTGAGGAAGAGCTCGTTGTAAATGGTTACACCGATGCTAGCTTTCAAACTGACAAAGATGATTTTAGATCGCAATCTGGATTTGTGTTCTGCCTGAATGGCGGTGCGGTGAGCTGGAAGAGTTCCAAGCAGGAGACGGTTGCTGATTCTACAACAGAAGCCGAGTACATAGCAGCTTCTGAAGCTGCTAAAGAGGCTGTTTGGATCAAGAAATTTGTTTCTGAGCTTGGTGTGGTGGCTAGTGCCTCCAGCCCAATGGACCTTTACTGTGACAATAGTGGGGCCATTGCGCAAGCCAAGGAGCCTAGATCGCACCAGAAGTCCAAGCACATTCTACGGCGATTTCATCTCATCCGCGAGATTGTGGAGAGAGGCGATGTGAAGATATGCAAAGTACAAACGGATTTGAACATTGCAGATCCGTTGACAAAGCCGCTTCCCCAGCCAAAGCATGAGGCTCACACTAGGGCAATGGGTATTAGATACCTACATGGTTGACTCTAGTGCAAGTGGGAGACTGTTGGTGATATGCCCTAGAGGCAACATGGAGATGTTGAATATATCACATACTATGTTTATGATGCATTGCTTTGTTCCTTGAAATAGACATTATCATTATTGATCAATGAGTATGTGACTTATTCATGAGACTCTTAATGCCAAAATGTTGCTATTTCTAAATGATCCCTGATCATATATCATATGAGGAACAAATATGATTCAAAGATCAGCATATGTATTGATTGATGATCATGTCTCATGGATCATGGTATGGAGATACCAAATCAATAATATGGACATGTGTTAGTGAACATATGTTGGATAGACCCGCCATGAGACACTGCAGAGATTCCATGTGTCATTAGTTGGTCTCAAGTAGTGTTTATGTAGAATCCTTAGACTTGAGATCATCATGGTTCCCAACATGCGTAGTAGCCTATTTTGGGACTACTAACCACTACTCCGTAACTGGGTAGTCATAAAAGTAGTCTTCGGGTTTGCTATGAAACATGTAGTGGGATGTGAATGATCAAGATAGAATTTGCCCCTCCTTATGGGAGAGATATCTCTGGGCCCCTCAATGTAATGGATTATGAAAGTGCATGGCCATGCCAATGTGATTGAGGAGTCAATCACAAGTTTATAATCCATCACGGAATCGAGAGAGTGATTGAGCTATTAAGAGGATGACACAGGTCTCGCCTTGAGCTTAATCTATATCGTGAGGCAAAGGGATTCGTACATGAGAACATTACAGGTTCAGCCGATATGATCTTTACGTATACTTTGGGGTTAATATGTCTTGCTAGAGGCCGCTATTAACAGGGTGACCGGACAGGTGTTTCCGGGTCGCGACCAAGTATACGTGAACCTACAGGGTCGCACACTTAACGGGTTGGAACATTAATTCGAATGTGATTCGGATGTGGGCTCAATTCGGATAGAGATCCGGATAGACTCCTATTGGGCCTCGGTCCACGAGGCCCAAGTGAGGAGGTCTATATATTTGGAGGCGGGGGGGCTGAGGGATGTACGCTTCTGTTCCTCCTGAGCAAAACCCTAACCGCCACCTCCCGAGCCAAACCCTAGCCGCTCGCGAGTGCTGGTACACTCGCGATCGGCGTTCCAGCCCCGGACGTGTGGATACCGGTGGAGGCGCTGCTCGTTGCGGCGTTGATTGGCATCAACAAACTACAAATTGGATCTGCTCGTGGTGTGGTTGATCGCGTGGAGGAGACGATCTGTTCGGGACGATCGGCTACTTCCACTACTACCTCGACGCGCGTGGTTGGATCGGCTTCTCCAACTCTTCTTCCGCTGCGCTGCGCGTCTAGTGGTAACGATCTATGATCCCTCCTTAGCATGATGTCCTGGTGTGCGCGGTAGAAATTTTTTATTTTCTGCTATCGTAGCCTACGCGCGTTCCTTCAGGTAGGCACAATTCCTTTTCCCCCTCGACTTCACGAGGCTCTCCCCCATCTGCTCCCTGATACCATCGTCAACGTCAGCCGAGACGTGGTCCCCAGGACATGGGCAAGGCTCAAGCAGCGAAGGCAGTCACGAAGTCACTGGCGTGCCAGCCCCGGATGTGGTGTCGGGCCCCGCCACGCTGGAGAACGCTGGAACGGAGACCCACCGCCTAAGCGAATCTGACTTCATCCCTGGACCGAAAACGTTGCGAGCTTTGCACGAGGCCGCCGACTGCGTGGATGAGAGACCATGTAGAGGTATCCCCATGTTTGTGATGAGTAATTGACGCTTGTTTAGAGAGTGTGAGTTTGTTTTGGGTATTCCAGGGTTGAGTACCTTTACTTATGCTAATGATGATTATGCTGTTTCGTGCAGTGCTATGTGACAGTTTGCTTGTCTGTGTGATTGCAGGACTATGGAGCTAGGTCATGGTGAGGCGAGGAGGACCGAGACTAGGCACAGGAGGTGTTGAGGTCCAGACGGTCGAGATGCCGAGGATGATTGAGGCAGCTGAGGTAGTTGCGAGTCAGGAGACGAGGAACCAGAGCTAGAGCTACCGTTGGTAGACACGACGGGCAATGACGAGCGAACCGGGACTAGGCTCAGGGAGGAGTCGGAGGTCCAGATGGTTGGATGTCGGTTGCGGTTGTGTGTGACGGAATAGACCAGAACTAGACTCAGGTGGAGTCAGAGGTCTCGGTTGGAGTCAGGTGGACACGACGGTGTGCAGCGAAGAGAACCAGAACTAGACTCAGGAGGAGTCGAGGTCCAGACGGTCAAGGTACCGGACGCGGGATGCTTCCGAGAAGATGCTTGAGGGCAATTTGGTCAATTGACCCAAGTGTTGAGTGGGAGGCTGGTTCCCTCCATTTTCCTGGACACTTTGACCATTGCCTCATTTGTGTGTGAGTCAAGTAGTGGAGAGTGGGCTACACTTCTTGATTTGCTACTTGTGTGTGTGAGCTCCTCTTTTTAGCCATTATGTGGAGGAGGAGGCTGGTGGTAAGAAAAGGAGTATGCAGTCTGTAGGTGTTGGGTCTCACGTGTGAGTTCATATCTCTTGTGAAGCATGTAGTGTGTTCTTGTATCAATTGTGTATGGGGATGTAGTGAGTTGGTGGAACTCCTGTGTAATCATTCCTCTTGTAATCTTTCATGGTTATGAATCAATTTGAGGAGTTCTGAGTTTAAGCCATTTTGATTTCCTGTTGTTCTCTGTGTTTTGTTCTTCCAGTTGCTTTTTGGTTGTGATGAATCCTTGAGAATGTAGCTTCTGATCTTTTGCTCTGTGTTGGGAATATGTCTCAAGACCATTTGGTCAGTTTATTCCCAAGAGCCAAATGGCTGGATCAAAGATTCTCTTATTTTTCATTCATGCGCACTACTTCCTCTGCTTTTCACTGTTCTAGGGTTTGGGAGGCAGAGGACTTTGAGAAATCTTGATTCCCCTTCATAAAGTGGCTTCAAATTTGTGCCTTCTTGTTGTGAGATCATCTCCCTACTAATTTCAAAGTTTCTTGAGCAAAGGATTTGAGTTTTATGAGCAATTTGGTTTTTATCCTTTCCTGCCGTTCCTTGTGATAAAAATAGCAGCTTCTATTTTCAAGTGATCTTGGCCTGCACTCTCCTTCTCTTGAGATCCCTTTTGGTATTTAGTGATTAGTCCCAAAGATTCATCCTGAGAAGAATAGCAAACCATCATGCATTTCTTTGATTTTCAGCTTACTGCAGTAGACTTTGTATTTTCGGCTTGCTCTGCATTTCAGTTTGGCCTTTTCATTTTCAGTCCATTTGCTTTTCTGCCGAACAGTTCTTGTCTTCTCAGTTTTAGGACAGCAATCTATTTCTTGTCTTGGCTCCTATTCTGCAGTTCTCTTGTGCTCTGCAATATTTGCTCTATCTCAGTTTCGGCTGCCTTTTTGTGCATTTGTGCGCTGCACCTAATCATGGTCTGACCGAGTATTAGCTGCTCTACCTGCTCGGCTAGCATCAGGTTACCTGAAAACAATTCAGACCGGCCGAATTCTTTGCGATGGCTGCTTTCTTTATTATTGCTTTCGACTGCAGCCTGTACTCCTTTAGAAAATCTGTTTTCGGCTGACTGCAGCTTGTGCGTTCTTTGCTTGCCGACTGCTATGTATTGTATTCCTTCAATTATTCGGCCAGCAGTTTTTAGTCAAAAAACTGCATTGTGTTCAGTTAGCAGTAGCTGATTTCAGATTTCTTTGTCGGCAAAAATTTCAGAGTGCAGTCTTGAGTTCGGCAACTGCAAGTTGGTTGTTTTTTTCTTTTCTTGTGCCGATAATTATCAATCTGCAGCTAGTAATTCTCTTTTAGTCTCTCAGTCCTTGTTCTCTGCAGTTTGCTCTATTTCAAGTATTTCCTTTCTTTAAGTTGGAAATTCAGTGATTTATCTCAACAGAGGGTCTTCTCTATTTGTCTTGTTATGTGCTAAATATTTCCTTTCAAATCTTTTAAACCCTTGGTCAGCTTTCGGCAAAGATGTTTTTGGCTTTAAGTGAATGATTTTCTTCTCTCTTCATAGTTGCTATAGCTATCGGAGAAGAAGATTTGTGTGGATACTTCGGGGCGATTTTTGAAGGCGCCATTCAACCCCCCTGTTGCCATTTCCGATCCTTCAATGGACTCCGGGCTAGATCAGCGGGCCTTATCAACGTGCGGGTCGGAGCTACTACGTGGCGCGCTAGAGGTAACGGAGATGAAGGTAAGTTACTCGCATTGTCGAATTCCCTGTATGTGTAAGGATTTGCTAACACTTGCGGTGCGCAGGCCCTTGCCCTCGCTCGCGCCCTGCAGGATGTCGAGGCTCGTGAACGAGGCGCATTAGAGGACTGTCTCCGTGCGGCCGAAGAGGCCGCTGCCGCCAAGGACGAGCATATCCGCTTCCTCGAGGCGGAGGGCGCGGAGGCCGCGGCGAATGCCCGGGCGTCCGTTGCAGAATGCGACAGCCACCTCCAGCAAATTGCTGCACTGGAGGTGGAGAATGCCCAGCTGGCGTCATCACTCGGGGAGAGGGACCGGGCGCTGGGCGATGCCTCCGTGGCTACTTGGGCTTCTATGGAGGCTCTGGAGAGCACGCTCGTGGACCTCTCCGTCGCCGTGCCGCCCCGGTCTCCGGGCCTAAAGACTTGGCAAGCACCCTGCGGCGGATTGGCGAGGCTTCAGGTCTTACGCTAAGCGCAGCACGATCCTTCGGCAACCACTGCTCGGTGGTGACGGCGTGGATCCTCCTCGGCCACCTTCATCTCCGAGGGTGCTCTCATGTTGGCGAGTTGGCCACCCCCACCTGGAGCTACCTACCGGGAGCGGAGTCATGTCCAACGCGATACACGCCGTCCGTCGATCCTCTGGGCCTTTCAGCAAAGGATTTGGGATTACATCGGCGAAGCCGTAGTGAAGGTAGCGATGCAACGGACCCTGCGGGGTGGCACAGAGCTCGGCGCTTGACTCGACGACATCCCACAGCGGGACAGAGGTGGAGTCGCTGGATTGGAGCAAGGCGTCGACCCGCAGGTGTGACGAAGTCGTAGGATTGTAGGCATGCGTTGTAATGTGTTTACCAATGTAAACAGCGCCTCCCGGCCCCATCTTTTATGAAATGAAAAGAAATTTTGCAAGTAGTTTGCTTATGTGCCCTGCTTGCCGCGAACAGGTGCTTGATAGGGGTCACTTGCTAGTCTCAGACCTGATGGTCCGGCGGCGCCTTTGGCATTAGGGATGGGCAGAGGATACGCTTCGCTTCTGGACGACCCGAAGCCCGGACGAGCAAGGCCCTTAGGTCCCCAAGTGCAGTTGTAGACGTTACTTCTTTGCGACTGTAACTGCAAGATTTTAATCATTCTTTCGTAAATGCAATAAAGACTTTGGTTGAAGTACGTGTCACTGTCGTTCTTTGCAACTGTGCCTATCTCTGACTGACACATAGGACTCTGTGCATGAAACGGTCCCCATCGCTAGGCGAAGTAGACGCTTGAGCGCTCCGTCCCCTACCCTTTGAAGGGGCGGCAGCGGAGCTAGTGACTAGCCGAAGTAGACGCCCGAGCTCTCCGTCCCCTACACTTCGAAGGGGCGGCGGCGGAGCTGGCGACTAGCCGAAGTAGACGCTCGAGTGCTCTGTCCCCTACCCTTCGAAGTGGCAGCAGCGGAGCTGGCGACTAGCTGAAGTAGACGCTTGAGCGCTCCATCCCCTACCCTTCGAAGGGGTGGCAGCGGAGCTGGCGACTAGCCAAAGTAGACGCTCGAGCGCTCCATCCCCTACCCTTCGAAGTGACGGCAGCGGAGCTGGCGACTAGCCGCATGATCTTGTGCCTATTTGTTGTCCGTAGAGTGCGCACGGAGTCCGCACGGCTTATGAATACTCCGTAGAGTGTACGCGGAGTCTGCGCATCTTATTTATACTCCGAAGAGTGCACGCAAAGGCCGCGCATCTTATTTATACTCACGTAGAGTGCACACGGAGGCGCGCGTCTTATTTATACCCGAAGAGTGCACGCGGAGGCCGCACGTCTAATTTATACTCACGTAGAGTGCACACGGAGGTTGCGCGTCTTATTTATACTCACGTAGAGTGCACATGGAGGCCGCGTGTCTTATTTATACTCACGTAGAGTACACGCGGAGGTCGTGCATCTTATTTATACTCACGTAGAGTGCACGCGGAAGCGCGCGTCTTATTTATACTCCGAAGAGTGCACACAAAGGCTGCGCGTCTTATTTATACTCACGTAGAGTGCACGCGGAGGCCGTGCGTCTTGTTTATACTCACGTAGAGTGCACACGGAGGCTGCACGTCTTATTTATACTCACGTAGAGTGCACGCGGAGGCCGCGCGTCATGTTTATACTCAGTAGAGTGCACGTGGAGGCCGCGCGTCTTATTTATACTCCGAAGAGTGCACACGGATGCCGCGCGTCTTTACGCAGAATGAGAAAAGGTTTTGCAAACGGTGGATTTTATTAATCTCCCGTTTGCACGGGCGAGCGATTACAAAAGGCAAGGTACCAACTGTGCTGTGGGCGTCCCTTCGGCCTCATACACAATATCGCTGCAGCCTATCTGCATTCCATGTGTGGCGGAGGGTTTGTCCTTCCAACATTGCGAGGCGATACGCTCCGCGCTGCAAAGCCGCAGCGACAACGTAGGGGCCCTCCCACCGTCTCCGCATGAACTGCCATTTTGAGGACAAGGTCTCCTGATTGGAATTCACGTGAGTATACGGTGCAGTCGTGCACGCGTTCCACTTGGCACGCGTACTTCGTGATGTGCTGGGTGGCGCTCACTCGATCCCCATCAAGAAGATCGAGGGACAACTCACGCTCTTCCACTGGAGCCTGAACTAAGACCCTTCTCGAGCCGGCCTTGATTTCCTCCGGTGTGACTGCTTCGTCGCCGAAGAGGAGATTAAATGGCATGTACCCTGTCGGATGCGTGACCGTCGTGCAGAGGGACCAGAGCACGCTATGAAGCTCGTCTAGCCACTTGCCCTTTGGTAGGCCGACGAGGCGCTTTTTGACTCTGGCCGAGATGGCGCCATTCGCCCGCTCGACGGCTCCATTGGACTGTCGATGCCCGACCGAAGCAAACTGAAGCGTGATGCCCATGCTATCGCAGAACGCCTTGAATGGAGCAGAGTCGAATTGCAGGCCGTTGTCCACGGTGAGCTCCCTGGGGACTCCGAAGTGGAATATGATGTTCTGCCAAAGGAAGCGCTGCATGGCTGCAGAGGTTACCCTAGCCAGAGCAACAGCTTTGGGCCATCTAGAAAAATACTCCAAGGCGACTACGACGAACCGAAGATCTCCTGGGGCCCGTGGAAGTGGCCCAACGACATCGATGCCCCACCGTGCCAACAGCCACACCGGTGGGATGGGTTGCAAGCTCGTCGGGGGTCTGCGGATGACCCGTCCCATCCACTAGGAACCTTGACATCGACGTACGAGGTCTTGTGCATCGACGATGGCGGTTGGCCAGTAGAAGCCTTGTCTGAATGCCTTGCTGACCAGGGACCTCGGCGCAATGTGCAAGCCGCAGAGCCCCACGTGAATCTCCGCGAGGAGGTGCTTCCCTTCGTCGCACGAGAGACATCGCAGAAGTGGGGCGCAAACTCCCTTCTTGTAGAGGACACCATCGAGCATCTGGAAGGATCTGGCGCGATGCTGCAAACGCCGGAGCTTGAGGGGGTCGTCTGGCTCCGCTATGCCTTGCAAAAAACCGTAGATGAGCTCCTGCCAGTCGCCCTGCTAGGCAATTTAATGGACGAGAGCCGCATCACAGTTGTCTTGAGAGATGGCTGCCGTGGGCAAGACCTCATAAAATGCTCCCTCAGGGAGGGGGAGCTACTGGCTAGCGGCCTTTGCGAGGACATCGGCTTGTTCGTTATCCGTGTGAGGGATGGCCTTGACTGTGATGCCCAGGAAGTGGCACTCCTTCACTCTCACCGCCGCCAGGTACTTGGCCAGCTCGGGGTCCTTGGCTTGATAGGATATGTCGACGTGACCCGCTACCAGACGTGAATCGGTGCGGACAAGGACCCTTCGTGCGCCAAGAGCTTTAAGCTTCGTGAGGCCGAAGAGTAGCGTCTCGTACTCGGCTGTGTTGTTTGTGGCTGAAAAACCAAGACGCACCGAATACAGCAGGCGATGCTCTTTCGGGGTAGTGACTACGGCGCCCACCCCAGCACCCAAAGCGCCGTAAGCCCCGTTGGTGTTGAGCATCCACACCAGGTCCTCCGGTTGTTGCACGTGTTAAGCTGGCGGAGTCCACACCGCGAGGAAGTGAGCAAGGACTTGGGATTTCATTGCCGTTCATGACGCGTACGTCAAGGAGAACGATGCGAGCTCGGTCGCCCACTTACCAATACGCCTCGTGGACTCCTTATTGTGCAGCACCTCCGCTAGAGGGAACGAGGATGGCACAGTGATGGGATGGGCCAGGAAATAATGCCGGAGTTTCCTCGAGGCCATGACCAGTGCATAAGCCAGCTTCTCAAGCTTGGTATACAGCGTCTTGGCGCCCTGGAGGGCTTCGGAGACGAAGTACACGGGCCATTGAAGGGCGCCCTCCTCGAGGATAAGGACGGCGCTGACCGTTGTTGCTGTAGTGGTGAGGTAGAGCAGGAGGGGAGCCTCTGGTGCTGGGGCGACCAAAGTGGGAAGGCTTGCGAGGTGCTTCTTGAGGTCGTCGAAAGCCTTCGTGCAGTCATCATCCCAATGGAACCCATCGCAGCCACGAAGGGTCTTGAAAAATGGCAGGCCTCGTTCCGCTGCCCTGGATAAGAAGCGGCTCAGCGCGGTCATGCGGCCAGTAAGCCTCTGACCACCCTTGTCGTCTTGGGTGGCTCCATGGCGAGGATCGCGTCCACCTTGTCGGGGTTCACCTGGAAGACGCACTTGTACAGATTGAGTTTGATGCCCGCTCTCCTGAGGTTGTTGAAGGTCTCTTGAAGATCCTGACCGTGGGAGGCGAGCTGCCTAGTTTTAACGACCACATCATCGACATAAGCTTCCACGTTCCTCCTAAGCTGGGAGGCCAGCACAACGAGACGGGTGAAGGTTGCCCCCGCGTTTTTCAGGCAGAAGGGCATCCTGACAAAGCAGTATGTCCCTATCGGCATGATGAAGCTTGTTTTGTCCTCGTCGTCCCTGGCCATGTAGATCTGGTGGTAGCCCAAATACACATCAAGGAAGCTCATGAGCTCGCACCCCGCCGTAGCATCCATAAGTTGATCTATACGCGAGAGCGGGTAGTTGTCCTTTGGACATGCCTTATTGAGGGCAGTGAAGTCAATGCACATGCGTCAGGCTCCACTAGCCTTCTTTATCAGCACCGGGTTGGCGAGCCAATCCGGGTAGTGGACCTTGCGAATGACTCCGGCCTAGAGGAGTGTCGCTACTTCCGCCTTTGCCGCTTGCTGCCGCTCAATTGACATGCATAGAAGCCTTTGCTTAACCGGCTTGGCGTCGGGGCGGACCACCAAAGTGTGTTCAATGAGGGCGCAGTCCACGTCCTTGATGTCGTCTGGGGACCACACGAAAAATTCCGTGTTGTCCCCAAGTACCCAAAGTAGACCTTGCTCTACCTCAGGGGGAAGGCCTTCGCCAATGGACACGCACTGTCCTTCGGCGCGTAAGGGCACCCTCTTAACTCCGCCACCCGGGCGGGGCTTAGGCGTCCATCCTGGAGCAGAGGGCTTGTTTGCCTTTGGGTTGTTAGTGAGGACATGCACCTTGCGGTGCAGGCCCTGAACACCAAGCTCTATACGCCGGGCGAGGTCCTGGTCACCAAAGATGGTGATGACACCTTCCGGCCCAGGAGCTTCATGCATAGGAAGCCGTGGTGTGGGACAGCCCCTAAGGAGTTGAGGGTTGGGCACCCCAATATTGTGTTGTATGGATAAGGGATGTCGACGACGTCGAAGGTGACATCTTCGCTCCTCATGTTGGCGCCCTGGCTGAAGGAGACCTGCAGGTGTATCTGGTCTAACGCCTTCAACGGCTGACCCTCGAAGCCCTGTAGTGGGATTCCCGAGGGGCCCAGGCGACTCCAGGGGATCCCCATATGGTCGAAGGCTGCCGCGAACAGAATGTCCGCAGAGCTACCTCCATCGACCAGGATGCGCTTGACATCACAACCTACGATGGCAGCCTGGATGACCAGGGGATCTTGATGAGGGAACTCCACACCCTCCGCATCAGTGGGCGTGAAAGTGATGTCGTGCTACGCCCAAGCCGGCGGTGCCTACGCCGGGTACACCGCCACGTGGTGCATCCTCCGTGCGTAGGCCTTCTGTTGCTGAGCCGAGGAGAACTCCAGCGACGAGCCCCTAGAGATCATATTGATGATTCGACGCTGGGCTCCCTCCGGAGCCTATATCCGTAGGGGGCCCTCTTGGGGCTGCTGCACATGAGCCACCACTGGGGGGCCGCTTCCAAGGCTCTATCCCCGGTGATGCTCTAATGGAGCGCAGCAATGGCGATGCATGCTCGCGTGAAGTGATCCCCACGGCCATGCACCTCGCACCACATGCCATAGTCCTGGTTCTCCTACTCTATGCGGGGTCTATCGTCGTGACCCCGGCTGCATCCCCACCCCCGGCCTCTGTGACCTCGTCCGTGAAAGGTGGGGGCGCTGTCCTTAGAGCCGCCTTCGATGTCAAAGACATAGCGGGCCCTCTGGGATCTATGCTGGTTGCGCTTGGGCTTGTCGCTCAAGTCCTGCTTACACTTGGAGGTGTCCTTGTGCTCTGGGGCATCCTTTGGAGACTCATGCTTGCGCTTGGCGGTGCTTTTTGATGAGTCCCCCTTCTTCGAGGAGTCCTCGTTCTTCGGCGAGTCCTCCACTGGATTAGTATCAGAGTCGTCGCCTTTACACCGCCGCGCGTCCTCCTCCGCCCTCGCGCACTTTTCCATCATGTCAAAGAGCTTGGCGACCGTCTTGATTGCCTTGCGCGCGTTGTACTCAGCCAACGGCCCTAGGCGGAGACCTTGTATCGTTGCATTTATGATGGTGGTCTCGTTGACGTCCTTGACCTGGCTGCGGACCTTGGTGAAGCGCTTGAAGTACTCCCAGAGCCTCTCTGATGGTTTTTGCTTGATGGCGAAGAGCTGATTCACGTCGACGCGTTCGATGTAATTCTCCTGGAAGTTGTTGTAGAGGCGGTCGCGGATCTGCTCCCAAGCGTAGATTGAGTTTGGCTCTATGGTGAAAAACCAAGAGAGTGCCACTCCCTGCAACGCGAGGGGGAACCCCTTCACTTTGGTGGTGTCGTCTCCACCTGCGGCTTCGATGGCGGTCTCATACACGTGCACGAACTCCCGAGGATTCGTGTCGCCCTTGTACGGCTCGATGGTGTTAGGGAACTTGAAGTCCTCCGGCCACGCCAACTGCTACAGGCCTACGGAGAGGGGGCACTCCGGATCCACATGCCGAAGAGGAGCACGACTGGATGTAGGGGCATCGCGGCTATCCGCCCGCTCTGGCATAGGCTCCGCCGCCACCAGTGGGACTTGTTGGCTCCGAACCTCTTGTATATCCCGCACGGCTCCACGAAGATCCGTCATCTCCCGTTGCAGCGTGCCGAGAGCCGTCAGTAGAGCGTTCTCCACCGTCAACGTGGTTGCGGCGGCCGGAGCACCAGGTTGCACCGTTTGGTTGGCAGCAACCACGGCTTGCGCTCCAGAGCTGCTCGGTGCGCCGGTGCGGTGGACTCCTGAGTTGGTGACGAGACCAGCGCTGCCACCGAGGCCACCTGCCGCTCTCGCACCGGGTGCAGGGCAGTGGCCATGGCAGCATGGGCATCGACGTCACCACTCCCGACAGCCCGATCGGCACTGCCCGTGCCGACCACCGCACCAGCGGTGGGGTCGACCGTCGTGCCACGAGCGTCGAAGTCGGGAGCCATAGCGCCTGCGCTGCCGCCGCACCTGCAGTTGACGCCGAAGCCCTTGCGCTGCTGAGCGCCTCCTTCGTACTCCTCTTCTTCTTTGTTGCTGATGATGAAGCTTTCTTTGGTGCCATCCTTCTTCAGATCTTGGAGCTTGCTTAGTCTTCCCCACGGACGGCGCCAACTGTTGTGGTTACAGACCAAACAGTGATGTGTGAGTGTACTAGTGGAGATGACCAATGAACAATGTGTGACCTTTCCCGTGCTTAGGGCAGCCATATATATATTCACATGGGGAGTATTTTATAATTATATCCTTACACTCATGCACCCCTCGCAAGGGTGTTTATGTCATTATACACGTCCCATTTTGGGCTTTACAACCATCTAGCAGGCCGGCTGGGCTTAGGTGGGGGCCACCCCTACGACAATAGGTAGATAGGTGTGATGCACACTAGGCCCAATTGCTCATATTCTAGCCAGAGAGTGCTAAGATTCAAGTTTTATTTGGAGAAATCTCAAAGTTTGGATCAAATTTGAGCTAAGTCTGAAAAAATCAATGGATGCGGATTATCTGGATTAGGCGGAGCATAGGGGTGGATCAGCAATCTAGAGTAGATTTTCACTGAGTCACCCAGAGTATTGAGGCAGATCATTACTCCAGGGAGCTCTGATACTATTTATCTAGTATTTTTAATGGAGGTGGATAATCCAGGTTAGGGCAGATCATTGACCCAGAACATTGGTCCAAAGAAGTTCCAAGTTTCGCTAAGTGCCAATGCGGATGATCCAGATGAGGTGGAGTATTAAGATGGCGCGTTGAAACAGAGAGTTTTCAAATGGATTTCCATGTGAGGCGGATGATCTGGGTCGAGCCGGATCATTGGTCATGTGGATTCAAAGTGTAACATTTGCACTAAACGAATCATACGGGTGCAGGGGGATGATTTGGGTGAGCTAGATAATCCAGATTGGGCTAGATGATTTGGCTATGTGCAATGTTTAAAAAATGACAGTTGGAACTCTGAGGAAATGAACTGAGGCGGATGACCCAGGTCTACTGTAACTTTTCAAAAAATATGTCAAACGACCAATTTTTGAATGGGGATTCTATTTAAGGAGATTCTAGGCATTCAATCTAATAGTCTTGCGACTCCAAAGCTATGACAAACACTTAGGCTAGTTCAAGGGTCATTTATGAGCTTTGATTGAAGAATTAAGAGATTGAGAAAGTAGATAGGCCTAGTTTGTGCATCACTCTTAGTTGCTTACCCTTGCCAGGTTCAAGTGACCATCATGGCCTTATTACTCTTGGAGATCAACATCACCTAGATGGCTTGGAGGCGTTGGCTCAGTAACCTTCCTTGGAGGAGCTTATGGGAGGTATCGGAAGGTTTGGAGTCCACTTATCCAGAGCAGGGAAGGACTACCATAAGTGGATGGCTTGATTCCTTGCGCGCGTATCAAGTCGAAGTGATACTTTTGCGAGAGTGCTCCAACAAGGAGTAGAAGAGATCGACGAATCTCTGAGACCTTGGTAAAAAAAATTTGGTTGTCCTCATCTCTTTTATGTTACTACATTTAGTTTATTGTATTTCATTTCCTAGTTTACTAGACTTGTGTAGGGTTGGAACTAGATTGCTAAACTTTACTAGAAATCCTAGTCAATTAGGTTTGGCTAGAAAAGATTAGGTCTTTAATTTAGCCTTTGTGAAAAGGAATCCCAACTAGATTGCTAAACTTCACTAGAAATCCTAGTCACTTAGGTTTGGCTAGAAAAGATTAGGTTTTTAGTTTAGCCTTTGTGAAAAAGAATCCCAATTTACCCCTTCTTAGCTATCTGATCCACTTCAGATAGATTGTGATAAGGGTGAAACTCAGAAAGGGCCAGTGTAGATTTGTAGGGTGAGAGCCAATTTAGTTATTGATCATAGATTTAAACTTGCATCTTATGCTTCTATCAATTTATCATTACTATTTTGGATCCTAGTGCTCATTAACTAAACCTTGTTTGATCTTTATAGCTTTTAGGCTAATTTCTCTATACCTAGCTATCATTTTGTTGAAGTTGGATCATATTTATCCCCACTTTCGTTAATCTTAGGTAGTTAGACGATATTTGAGTTGTGAACCTAAGGTAAAATTAGTATGATCTCTGTTAATGCGATAACCGTAGAATACTCCAGGTGAAAAGCTAAAATTGACTTGTGTACTTATAGTATTTATTTTTCAAGCATATCTCACGTCAACAAAGCTCATTGCCCTTCCTTGCTGTTGTGGCTACAGGCCAAACAGAGAAAGGGGGGACTAGTAGAAGGAGAAGAGGAGAGCTAGATCTGTGGGAGAGTTGGTGAGAATGAGAGGATGCCCCCCTTTGCCCCTCCTGGGGGTTTTTATATATGTGTGGGGTAGAATGGGAAATCCCGATTCTACCCCTTAGTATTTACAAAGGATGATGGTACATTGGTATATTTACACTGGTATATTCCTCTACACTATTGGGCCTATTACATGTTGGACCAGTTGCACGGCCCAGTCACGGGGGGTTGGGCCACCCCCACAACAGTACTCCCTCGACAGCAAGCGCTGAGGTCCCGATGGGCGAGCTGACGTGATCAACCACCCCAGCCCCCGTTCCCCGACAGCAAGCGCGAGGGTGCCGAGTGGTGAGCCGTTGCAACTGGTAGCTTTCAGACCCAGATACAATGCCTACGGAAAAATCAGAGAGCTCCTGCGCTGAATCCCGCGCCATCCCGCCGAGGCGATGCCTACGAGGCGGACGACGAAGTCGAGCGCCGAAGACGCGGCGTCGAGCGCCGAAGGTGTGCTGCCCCGTCGAGGCGATGCCTACGAGGCGGACGGCGAAGTCGAGCGCTGAATGCGTGTCGTCGAGCGCCGAAGACGTGCCGTCCCGCCGAGGCGATGCCTACGACGCGGACGGCGTAGTCGAGCGCCAAAGACGTGTCGTCGAGCGCCGAAGACGTGCCGTCCCGCCGAGGCGATGCCTACGAGGCGGACGGCCAAGTCGAGCGCCGAAGACGTGTTGTCGAGCGCCGAAGACGTGCCGTCCCGCCGAGGCGATGCCTACGAGGCGGACGGCCAAGTCGAGCGCCGAACACGTGTCGTCGAGCGTCGAAGATGTGCCGCCCCGCCGAGGCGATGCCTACGAGGTGGACGGCGAAGTCGAGCGCCGAATATGTGTCGTCGAGCACCGAAGACGTGCCATCCCGGCGAGGCGATGCCTACGAGGCGGACGGCGTAGTCGAGCGTCGAAGACATGCCGTCGAGTGCCGAAGACGTGCTGTCCCGCCGAGGCGATGCCTACGAGGCGGACGGCGAAGTCGAGCATCGAAGACGTGTCGTCGAGCGTCGAAGACGTGCCGTCCCGCCGAGGTGATGCCTACGAGGCGGACAGCGAAGTTGAGCGCCGAAGACAGGTCGTCGAGCGCCGAAGACGTGTCGTCGAGCCTCAAAGACATGCCGTCCCACCGAGGCGATGCCTACGAGGCGGACGGCGTAGTCGAGCGCAGAAGACGTGCCGACCCGCCGAGGCGATGCCTACGAGGCGGACGGCGTAGTCGAGCACCGAAGACGTGTCGTCGAGCGTCGAAGAGATGCCGTCCCACCGAGGCGATGCCTACGAGGCGGACGGCGAAGTCGAGCGCCGAAGACGTGTTGTCCCGCCGAGGCGATGCCTACGAGGCGGACGGCGTAGTCGAGCGCCAAAGACGTGTCCTCGAGCGCCGAAGATGTGCCGTCCCGCCGAGGTGATGCCTACGAGGCGTACGGCGAAGTCGAGTTACGAAAGTAAATTTTACAAAACTACAGGTATATTCGCATAACTATCAAAGAATTACAGATTTAAGAATCAATTTCAAAGAACTACAAATTTGGAGCTTTTTTTGTTTCACTAAGCTGCAGATTTAAGAATTTTGATAGACCTGACCCATTTAGATACATCTCATTGCGCTGCCTAGCCCACCCGACAGTTCCACATACATTTCATTGCTTGGTGGCTAGTTTTTCGCATGCTAGAAAAGATTTTGTGTCTTCTGGGTGTGACGCGATGGTAGGCGCCATCGAGCCATTTTCAGCTGCTATACGCATCAACAGGACGCCATACACATGTAGCATCCGACGTGTCCAGCATTTGGACGGGCCAGCGAGAAATGAGACGCCGTTAAGTGGGCCTAGTCGGCTGGCTAGTTCATGTTACATGTTGCGGAAGTTCTTAAATGTGTAGTTTTGTACAAAACATTATACGTAAATATGTAGTTATATGAAATTGATTCTAAAATCTGTAGTACTTTGATAGCCATGCCAATATACATGTACCTATGTTAATTTACTCTTTTTACGTTATGTAATTATGTTGTGGGTGTTATTGTACAAGTACGTGCACTGTGACGTCCGAAAGCGTATATACATGATAGTACATTATAAGTTGCACGATTCAAGTCTATTAGAGTATTCAAAATTGGTGTACAACGTTGGCTTTTACTGATTTCGAAATCAGTATGCAGGATAAAGTGGTTAGGTTACGATCATCTGACGATTAAATTATTTGACGGGGCAATTGATTTTCGATAGTCAACTAAATTATTTTGGTATAAATGTCAAGAAGAGAGATGGAGGGTGTAAAGAACTGAGTGTTGGCTCCGTGGATGAGGTTGCCGTTGAGCGAGTTTTTGGCACTTATACTACATTTTAAGACTATATTTATAAGAATATTAGTATATACACAACAATAGTAAAAATATTTATTTTGCCGCCTGATCACTGGGCAGCAGCATCATGGACATGACACCTGACCAAAGGAGCCCTATGGGCGTGCGGCAGATGCCTACCGCACGACAACCATGCGGCCAAGTCACTGCCGTCCGGCGACCGGCGGCCAAGGCGGTGTCGTGTGGTCGAAGCAGTGCATGGTCGAAGAGAGGGAGCCATCCTGTGGCCGTGCGACACCACCTTGGCCGCATGGTGGCCAGGTGGCAGCAGCTTGGCCGCACGGTGGCCGGGCGGGAGGTGCCTACTGCACGGCCATAGAGCTCCTTCGGCTAGGTGTCACCTTAATGATGTTGGAGCCCGGTCACCGTGTAGCAGAAGTGACATTTTTGTAATTGTCGTATGACTATGGCTATTCTTACAAATACAGATTCAAAACGTGTCAAAAGTGCCAGAAAATCACCGTCGAGCAACCCATCCACCAGAGTTCGATCTTTCGGATTGGCTCGGTGCATCTCACCTTACATATGCGTGTGCGTTCGGTGAAAAAGTGTGTTCCCGCACTTCATAAGGTACTGGATAAATCCCATGATCGCCGCTTTAGACTTAGCGTATGTTTCAGTAGGACACACATGTGTGTGTATATATATATATATATATATATATATATATATATATATATATATATATATATATATATATATATATGATTTAGATGTGCGTGAATATGGATCCTTCATCGTAATCTCAAAATAAATGGAAGGTTAAGGCTGATAGGCAGTACATCCAAAATGCATGAAGGTGCAGGTATGCATTTTTGGAGAAAGCCACGTTCGTGATTCTTGCATGCCTAATGAGTTATTGATGTGGATCCACCTAGTAAGTTAGCTGAACCACGTTATTTTGGCCATGATCTTTCACGATATGCCTTGCTGAATGTCCTCTTTGTTCTAAGATTCTTGCACACCCAAGAACAGCAAACACCCCCAAGATAAACCTTCTCCCACGCACACTACAGCACGTAAACAAAGGGTAGAGAAACCGAAATTTCAGCGGGTAGAATCCAACACCACAATTGGATTCAACACACCAAGAGCAATTCCTCGATGGAAATCTCAAAAACACGCCAACAATGGCCACCAAACCATGGTGATTTCTAGATTCTATTTCTCAAATCATATCATATCATATCATAACCTAAGTTACAATGGGGCTAAACCCTGGCCTTATATAGGTGCACAATGCACAACTTTGACTAAAACTTACGCACAACCTGACCTAAGGCCGAAACAAACTCTAATACAAACTAAAAAGGAAATATCTAAAGTGCTGCCATCGGATTATTTCTCAATTTGCGATATGACCATGGGGATTCCATGGCTGGAACCATGTCCATTGTGTGGGGCATTGGATTAGCTTTCAAACGAGTCCAAGAACACCCAAATCGGACTCCGTTTGTGAAAGTTATGGACGTTTTAATGTTGGACTTCCTGTCTGACCCGAACCGAATCCGAACTGACTTCAAATCTTTATATGTTTTCTTTTCTTATTCAACAGGCATCCAAATCCATTTGGAACCTGAAAAGGAATCCTTCTCAACATTTGGAAAGCCATGGTGTGGCCGGATTTTACCCTTACTTGTATTGCAATATACGGACTCTTTATGTTTAGCAAGTCTAGCACGTCTCTCCGGATAGCTCATACAGCATCCAATGAAGTTGTCATAACTTTGTGTAGGAAGCTCCAATCAAGTGCCGTTTGATTCGTTGGAAAGTAGACTTCATTAGCTTTTTAAATATGTGTTTTGTGCATATTAGAGACCTCAGAATTAGCATTCAAAGCTTCTTAAACGTTGTGCATAGAACTGCAAGCACTAAAACTTGATTGATGTTGTGTCTTCCTCTTGAGCCAAACGAATTTTCTCTTTCTCTCTTCACCATAATTAGGTCCACATAATATACTCATAACTCCATCCAACCCAAGGTTCCAAACTAGGGTTTTCTCCCCGCGGCCAGCATGATTCTTCTCCTTGTCTTCTTCATGCGCCATAGTGATTACATTCTTTCTATTTTCGCCATCCTCACTTCCCTCCCCTTGGCTTCATCTTGTCGAATCAAAATAGCACTAACCAAAATTGTTGTGCTACCTGGTGCCACATCATCCTCCCCTCCTTGAAGCAAAGCTGTCCTCGGCTTTGAGGTAATCTTGGGAGCTTGCCTCTTCTTGGCTGTAATTTCTTCATCAACATGAATAGCACCCTCCAATTTTGGTTTCAACACAGACTTATTTCCCCCATATACAAAAGTATATGTGTTGGACCAGCCCACATGCGTAGCATTGTGATCATATTGCCATGGTCTTCCCAATAATAACCCACATGCATCCATTGGAACTACGTCGCAATCCACCTTGTCAACATAGTCATCAACGACAAATGGACCCGCACCTTGTGAGTTATCTTTAGCCTTCCGGAGTTGTGTAGCCACTCCACGTATGTGGTTGAGGATGCCTCCACGTGGACAGCCCTAAAGTGTACACCAAATCTTTGCTAATCACATTGGTATAACTTCTACTATCTATGATCAACTTGCATACTTTATCTTTGATCTTGCACTCCACTTGGAAAACACTCCACCGCTGTCCTTTGTTTCAGTTTCTTTACTTTGCACCTTTCGGACCAAAAGATTAACACCATTCAATTCTGGATCACAATAGACAACATTCTCCTTGGAATCGTCGGATTTTTCACTTTCATAATCACTACTAGAACTTGTTAAAGCATAGCCATCTTTAGTAAGAAGCACTCTTCGTTGATTTGGACAATCACACATCACATGACCTCTTCCCTTGTACTTGAAACACTCAATTTCTCTAGTACGAGCATTAGAAGGCAAACTATAATCTGTTTTAATTGCTTCTTCACCTCTGTTGCTTGCCTCCTTTGAAAGAGCCACATTTGAATGGCTTGATGTTGCCACCTTGGATTGTGAACCAAGATCATCGCCTTGCTGTGATGGACGCCTCCATGGGTTTGTTTGAGTGTTGGCATGTCCACCCTTAGCTTGTTGCGCTTCAATTGTTGTTTAGCACGTTCGGCTTGATGCACCAAGTCTTAAATGTTGTAATAATGGACCATCTCCACCCTATCTTGCGCATCCTCATTCAACCCATAAAAGACACGTGCCATAGTAGCCTCATCATGCTCCTCTGTCCCTGTACGTATCATCAACATCTCCATCTCTTTATAATATTCATCAACACTAGAATTACCTTAACGTAGTTGTTGTAGCCGGTTGTACAAGGTCCTAGTGTAGTGTGCTGGGACAAAACGCCGCCTCAAAATATTCTTCAATTGTGCCCAAGTATTCGAACGAGCTCCTACACAACACAATTGGTTCCACCAAACAAGAGCATATCCAGTGAACTCAATTATCGCTAAACGGATTTTCTTATTCTCAGTATAGTGATGGCTATCACAAATTTGTTTGACATGCATCTCCCACTCCAAGTACTCCTCCAGTTTAGCTTTACCATTAAATGATGGTATAGAAATTTTTATCTGCCCAATACCATCGTCCACGGCAACACGCTAAGCAAACCCAACACTATCATTCATACCTCTACACGGGCAGCACGTCTGCCACGCATGTCTCTACCATAGTCAGCACCACGGTAGTCTTGAGCATGGTGCAGTTGAGGAGCAAAGCCTACTGCACCATCAAAGTCCTCCTCATGTTCGTTGTCTTCGCATGGTGCACGCCGTTTAGGATATTGAGGACCTAGTTCAGCATGCTAAAATTGTGGTGGCCGGTTGCGTATCGTCTCTCTCAACGCATCAATTCGCGCCCTCAAATCATCAATCTTGCCTTCAAGCTTTCGGTGACAATCCAAGAAGTAGTCACGTGTCGCTTCGAGTCCAATTCGTACTTCAGGTAGCAAAGACGCCGCATATTGGGGTGCCTTCCCGATTGGCTCGATATGATTATGATGTGCCTCGTCATCTTTAGTCTTCACAGAACCCACCATCAAGAAGAAAAAAATCATGAATCTCGTACCATGATCAACCATGCTCTGATACCAACTGATGTGGATCCACCTAGCAAGCTAGCTGAACCACGTTGTTTTGGCCCTGATCCTTCACGATACGCCTTGCTGAATGCCCTCCTTGTTCTAATGTTCTTGCACACCCAAGAACAGCAAACACCTCCAAGATAAACCTTCTCCCACACACCATAGCACGTGAACAAATGATGCGGATACGCACATGCTTAGCACTTTTAAGTCAAATACATTATTTCACTGGAAAGAAGTATTGAGCCGCATTAAATATTGCCAGGTGAATTTGTTTCTTAATGAATTTTCTTCTATTCGTGGGAACGATATACTACCTTATGCCAAATTCTTGTTTATATTAGGTTTAAATATTGTGATGATTCCGGGGCCAAAGCAATGGAGAAGCCCATGCAGCTGATAAAGGAGGAAAGAAGCCCATGCAGTGGGAGAGCAAAAAGGGAGGAGCCCAAGTACTTAAACTACAAGTTTTGGATAAGATTTTCAAGCCAAATTCGGACTTCCCACGTGCTCAATCAAATTCAAACTCGGATTCAACTCAGGATTCAATTCGGACTCAGTTCGGGACAGCCTGACAGGCAGTTACTAAAAAGGTCATAACTTTCACAAACCGAGTCCAATTCAGGTGTTCTTGTACTCGTTGGAAAGATAATTTCAAGGGATACGCAATGGATCTGGTCCCACCTTAAAATTAGTCACGGATAAAAAGTTATGATTGAAACAATATAACGGGTGAAAAAACATAGTTTCCTTTTTGTAAGAGTTCGTATCTAAAACCATATAGGGTTGAGTTGTACTTGGTTTGGGGACCATATGGACGTCCCAAGAGGCTATATAAGCCTTGTATTGGCAACCTTTAGGGCTCAGACCTCGTTTGATAATAAAATACTCTTATTCTTTCTGTTGGCCGAACCAACATGAGGGAATTGGGAGTTCGCTGAAATCAAGATCGTTCAACCTTTCCGCTGGGAATTGGGAGCGCGATAGAACTTTATCGGTGGTCGTGAAGTTCAGCACGTGTGGTTGGGCGAATTATAGAGTGCTAACTCTTGCATTGGCAACGGGAGATCACTACGGTTCATCAAATCCACGTGAGTATCTTGATCTTACGTCAGGAAGATCGGGCGACCCCGTATCAACCAAGGATAGAGAAACTGAAGTTTCAGCGAGTAGAATCTAACACGACTGTTGTGGCTACAGACCAAACAGAGAGAGAGATGGTAGTGGAGAGGTTAGAGTGTTCTGCCTCCTCCCCATGGACTGTAATCATATATATGTACCCATGAGGAGTGCTTTTACAGTTATACCCTTACGTCTGGTTATCCCCTCTGGGGGCACTTATGTCATTACACATGGCCTATTCTGGGCCTTATAATCTCCTACCGGGCCTGCTGGGTTTAGGTGGGGCCACCCCTACAACAGGAGCCTCTCATGGTAAAGGGCTTCACGGGGCCGAAGCCATGTCGCCGAGTCCTTTGGCCCCCTCCGTCCCCGCGGCCTGTGAACTTTTCCAAACTGCTGGGCTGCAGCCGAAGTAGACGCGCGCCGGGGGCGTTGCCCCGGCACAGGACAGCGTAGCGGGCCCCTGATCCGTCGTATGAGCCTTAAGTGATAAGGGACGTGCCGTGACGCTCGGTCTGCCGGCCGTCCACGCGGTGAAGCATGCTTGGCGCGGTGCGGGCGTTTGAGGCGTCATGACCATTAATATGGCGGCGGACTCCCAGCAGTTGGACTTCTGCCGATTGGCCTTCCGCCGGTTGGCTCCCCTGCTGATGGGGTATATATATGGCACTGGTGCGGCGCTGCTCCTGCGTATATTGTGATAGAAGCTGCTCCCCTAAAATGGGCCGCTGCCGTGCATCAACATTCCTGGGTGACGCTGAACGGCTTGGGGAATGTTGATGCACAGAAGGAGGTCCATTTTTCTTGGGAGCTCGATCAGCGCCGGTTGTTGACAGTCAGCCGCGCTTCCTGCCCCCGCACCGCGCTTCCACAGGCGACAGCAAGGTCTGCCCTGTTTTTCTTAACAGGCCTACCTACAGTCGGCGTTCCTGATGGACCCCGTCGGCATCACCTTTTACGTTGATGCACTGTAGGTGGTCTGTTAAGGAAAACGAGGCAGACTTTGCAGGATAAGACCCCCGCCTTTGCGGCGCCCAGCCGAAGTAGACGCGCGCGCTCCGTCCCCTACCCTTCGAACGGGTGGCAGCGGAGCCAGCGCCCAGCTGGAGTAGACGCGCGCGCTCCGTCCGCTACCCTTCGAACGGGTGGCAGCGGAGCAGGCGCCCAGCCGGAGTAGACGCGCGCACCCAGCCGGAGTAGACGCGCGCGCTCCGTCCCCTACCCTTCGAACGGGTGGCAGCGGAGCAGGCGCCCAGCCGGAGTAGACGCGCGCGCTCCGTCCCCTACCCTTCGAACGGGTGGCAGCGGAGCTGGCGCCCAGCCGGAGTAGACGCGCGCGCTCCGTCCCCTACCCTCCGAACGGGTGGCAGCGGAGCTGGCGCCCAGCCGGAGTAGACGCGCGCGCTCCGTCCCCTACCCTCCGAACGGGTGGCAGCGGAGCTGGTGCCCAGCCGGAGTAGACGCGCGCGCTCCGTCCCCTACCCTTCGAACGGTTGGCAGCGGAGCAGGCGCCCAGCCGGAGTAGACGCGCGCGCTCCGTCCCCTACCGTTCGAACGGGTGGCAGCGGAGCAGGCACCCAGCCGGAGTAGACGCGCGCGCTCCGTCCCCTACCCTCCGAACGGGTGGCAGCGGAGCAGGCGCCCAGCCGGAGTAGACGCGCGCGCTCCGTCACCTACCCTTCGAACGGGTGGCAGCGGAGCAGGCGCCCAGCCGGAGTAGACGTGCGCGCTCCGTCCCCTACCCTTCGAACGGCTGGCAGCGGAGCAGGCGCCCAGCCGGAGTAGACGCGCGCGCTCCGTCCCCTACCCTCCGAACGGGTGGCAGCGGAGCTGGCGCCCAGCCGGAGTAGACGCGCGCGCTCCGTCCCCTACCCTTCGAACGGGTGGCAGCGGAGCTGGCACCTTTGCGTCGCGGACATCGCCACGCGTGCAGTGACTTGAGATCTCGCGATGCGGTCTTGCGCTGTAAAGGTTCCTGTGCCGTGCGACCCGCCTTGGCGCGCACGGGGCACGCGGCGGCTTATGACTGGTGGGCGTCGGGATGTGGACGGTTGCGTGTTCGCGGCCGCTCGCCGCTTCCCTAGGCAAGGGGGACACGGGGCGGGCGACGAATGGCGGGCGGATGCTGTTGTGATCCCCTGGCCCATTAGTGCGCCTTTAATAGCGGCTAGGGAGGGTCGTGCTGTGCCGGCCCTTGGCGCTTGTGGTCGTGGCTTTTCAGCTTTGGGTATGGGGAACAGCGCTGGACGGGCGTTTGTACGACTGCGGTCGCGTCCCGCACGCGGACCGTCACGACGCTTTGGTACTGGGGCGAGGTGGCTTAAAGTAGCCCCCGCGATCGCGCCCCCGCAGTTGTACGCCCCCTTCCTACTTGCGCCGCCTTCCATACTCGCGTAGTGTTTTTGTGCCGCTGGCCTCCTTCCCGGAAAAGCAATGGCGTCTGATGGCAAGCGTGGTCAGGCGGGTGGTGTCTGCGGCATTCGCCGGCGGTCTTCGCTGTTGGAGGTGAAATACGCGCTCCAAGAGCGCGACCCGGCGGCGGCGGACAAGGAGTGGCTGGTGGCGAAGGAGGAAGGCACGTTCTCCGGCGAGCTAGGCCCCTCGCTCATGACCGAGAAGACGATCCAAGGGCTTCTTCGCACGGGGAAGTTGTCCGAGCGCCAGGAGGTGCGATTGCCCGCCGCCGACGAGACGGAACCGCATCCCGAGAGGTCGGAGGCGGTCGTGTTCGTTGCCTTTTTCGACGCGGGACTCCGCATCCCAGCGGCGGATATCGTGGGCGACGTGCTGCGGACCTTCGGGCTGGAGCTGGCGTAACTGACTCCGAACGCCGTGGCGCGGCTCGCGGTGTACAGCTGGGCCTTGCGCTCGGGGGCGTGTTGGCCCAGCGCCTCGTTGTTCGCCTACCTTCATGAGGCACGGTGCCAGCCCAAGGACCGGAAGGACGGGACGCTGTCGAGCTTCGGTAGCGTCACCTTTATTCTTCGTCCGTCGTGCAAGAAGCTCTTCCCCGCGAACTCAACTCGCGGGAAGTGGGAGTCTTACTGGATGAAGCGGTGGTTCTACCACCGTGTGGAGAGCGGGAGCGGCCTTGAGTGCACAGGCCGACCGATCGCATTCAAGCCCTCGCCCGGTCGGACGCTCGATGACGAGGACAGGCGGAGGGCTCGGCGGCTCGTAGGCGTGGCCAACCGCCTCAACATACGCGACCTTGCCGAAGAGTACGTAATGTACGTCGTGGCCCCGCTTGCCCGCGACTGGCGTCTTGCCGCCGAGAGGCGTCGAGACGACAATGTTGCGCCATCGGTCTGCTCGCTGCCGGCAACCTCCAGTCTTCGTAAGCCTGGACTGCGTCTCTCCGTCGTTCACGCGAAATGCGCTATATGCTGATGAAATCTCCATTGCTTCAGGGGTTTGCTTGGAGGAGGCGGAGCAAGCAGCGCGCGTGTTCCTAGGGCCGTACACCGAAAGGGAGCACGAGCAGCGCGCGTCTGCTATCGCCGAGGCGGGGCTGGGGCGAATAAACCGCGTGTGCGAGGCCCTGGGCCTTGCCGTGCCAGACCGTGTCGCTCCAGACGACGGTGCGGCGAAGAAGAAGAAGGCACCGTCTCGGAAGAGGGGCCGCAGCGGGGCGCCTACCGCGCGTGCCGCGGCAGCTGCTACTGCTGCTGCTAGTGCTCCTGAGGGCGCGGCGGACGCGGAGTCGGACTCGGCGAGGTATGCCGATTCAGGCTTGGGTGGCGTGGACGCCGAAGGCGAGGTATCTTCGGCGAGCGCCCCGGACGGCAGGCCTGCTGCGCGCAACCGGAGGGGGGACGTCTTGCCGTCCACCGAAGTCGCCGGGGCGGAACCCGCGCGGACCAGCGATGCTGAGGTGGAGCCTCCGGCCGTGGCCGCTGTGGTGCCGAAGGCGCCCTCCATGGGGGCGCGCGGAGCCCTGCTGCCTTTACCGACAGCGGCAGAAACCGAGGTGCCCCTGCGACCATTGCCGCCGCGGAACCTTCGCCCCCGGGCGCTGCAACCGCGGGGGCTTCCCCAGCCGCGACTGCGGGGGCAGTATCGCTGCCGGTAGCCCCGGCTAAACGGCCGTGTGTGCGGCCGGAGCTCCACCGAACACCGCGGGGATTCGTCGTGGCCACGGGCGTCATAAGCTTGTGGGACTCCAGCGCACATGTCGGAGACCCTGTGGCATATGCGCCTTTCGCCCCTCTGGCCACGCCGCCCGTCGCGCAGGGACAGCCGCCACCTGCCCCGAACACGGAGGCTTCTGCCCGCGGCGGGGCCATTCCTTCTGCGAGGGCTTACGCCACCGCCGCCCCGCCTGGGGATGAGGGGGCGAGTCCCCGAGACCCTCCTTCTGCTACCGAAGGTAGGGTGGCTGAGCTTACTCTGGTGTATTCTTTCATGCCTTGCGGTGCTCACCTGCAGCCTTGTTTGCAGCGCTGCTCATTCCGGAGGGGGAGCACTTGGCGGACCACAGGACCTCCGCGCGCGTAAGCCCCGCGGATCTCGTGCCGCCCCCGGAGACGCTGAGGGCGTGGCGCGGGATTGTGAACGACGCGGCCACCAGCGTCGACCCGCAAGTGCTGCAGGCCTATGGGGTCGGGCGCCTTGAAGATGCCTTCGAGGTGTCTGGGGTGAGGGTAAGTACTCATGCGACAACGCCTGTGCTGGCTGATCTTGCTAAGTCCTTCCCTTCTGCAGACACTTGTGCTGGGGCAGGCCCTGCAAGCGGCCTATGCTCGTGGCCGAAAGGCGCTCGAGGATAGGCTACGGGCTGCCGAGGAGGAGCTACGCGAAGCTTCTGGTGCCCGCTGTGCCCAGGACGCCCGCATCCGCCAGCTGGAAACGGAATGCGCCGAAGCGAGGGCACGCGCCGAGGGACTTGTTGCGTCGGCGCGGGAGTCGGCCGCGGAAGCTGCGCAACAGAAGTTTGCGGCGGAGCGCGACGGGCTCCTGGAACAGGTCGCCTCGCTAGAGAAGGAAAAAGGCGAGCTTGCCTTGACTCTAGCGGAGCGTAACCAGACGCTTGGCGACGCCTCGGTGGTTGCGTGGGACACCCTACAAATGCTGGAAGTCCACCTCCAAAGGCTTGTGGCTGGAGTGCCGGACCACACCTTCGGGCCGGAGGAGTTACTGCGGGCCCTTCGCTGGATCCATGACGCCACCGACGTTGCGCGCGGGGCTGCGACGACCTTTGGTGACCACTGTGCCTATGTGGCGTCGTGCCTGGTGTGCGCCCTCCTTCGGCACCGCGGTTGCACGCACATCGCCGAGCTGGAGAACCCTCAGCTGGAGATGCCCGGCGGGGCCGGAGTGATGTCCGGTGAAGTCCGTGCCGTTCACGGCCCCGTCAAATTCTTCTACGAGCGCATCTGGGACTACATCGGGATAGCCGCCACGGAGGTCGAGCTTTGGAAGTCCCTTCGTGGTGGGGGGAGCTTCGGCCAATTTCTGGATGAAGTCCCGCGGCGCGACGAGGGTGTCGCAGAGGCCTCCAAAGATGCCGAAGGTTCACAGGTGCGGCGCCAACACGGCTAAGTGTGGGCGTGCGTTGTAGCGTCTGCCCCTTAATTGAATGAATAAAGTGCGTGTTTGCTTCACGAACTGATAACTTGCCTTTATCCCGGGCAGCTTCCTTGCTGGGGGCGACTGCTCGCGTCTGGCCTTGCGACCTGGCGGCGCCTTCGACACTGGCAAAGGGCCGAGGAGTCGTTGAACTTTTGGGCAAGCTGGCCTTCTTCAAGCGAGGCCCCAGCTTTAGCGCGCGTTAAGGACGAGCCCGCGGGATAGCGGCTTAGAACGGCAAGGATGCTGCCGGACCTTTGTACTTGTGTGATTTGTCCGACATGCAAATTGTCTGTCATCTTAAGATATGCGCTGTGTGTTGATGCCGCTTCGGGTTCACCGGTACGCCATATGCTGCGCGGGGACGGGCTCTCCATGTTCGACGCGCGCCGTTGGCGAAGTAGTCGCGCAAGGGTTCCTTAGAACGGCACTTGCGGGGGCAGTCCTTGGCGCCTCACCTCTTTACCGTCCATAGACGGGCGGGTGCGGAGGCGAAACTCGATGCTTCGCCTTTTTATAGTCCGTAGACTGCCGTGTGCGGAGGCGGACCTCGAGGCTTCGCCTTTTTATAGTCCGTAGACTGGCGTGTGAGGAGGCGGACCTCGACGCTTCGCCTTTTTATAGTCCGTAGACTGGCGTGTGCGGAGGCGGACCTCGACGCTTCGCCTTTTTATAGTCCGTAGACTGGCGTGGGCGAGGGTGGAAGTGCGCGCACATTCCGTTCCCCTTGCTCCTCCTGGCGGGGGTAGCCTCTGGCGCGCTGTGTCTTCGTCAACGCGCGCTGCGAACGTGTGGGAGGCCTCCGTAGCCTTATTTATGCTCTGCAGAGTATGCACAGGGACGAGGTTCCCGGCATGCGCGGAATTCGCGTCTTGTTTAGGCTCCGTGGACTAGCGCGTGCGGAGGCGGACCTCGACGCTACGACTTCCTTTATAGTCGGAGACTCGCGCGTGCGGAGGCAGGCCTCGACGCTCCGTCTTACTTAGAGTCCGTGGACTAGTGCGTGCGGAGGCAGACCTCGACGCTACGACTTCCTTTATAGTCCGGAGACTCGTGCGTGCGGAGGCAGGCCTCGACGCTACGTCTTATTTAGAGTCCGTGGACTAGTGCGTGCGGAGGCGGACCTCGACGCTACGACTTCCTTTATAGTACGGGGACTCGCGCGTGCGGAGGCAGGCCTCGACGCTCCGTTTTATTTAGAGTCCGTGGACTAGTGCGTGTGGAGGCGGACCTCGACGCTACGACTTCCTTTATAGTCCGGAGACTCGCGCGTGCGGAGGCAGGCCTCAACGCTCCGTCTTATTTAGAGTCCGTGGACTAGTGCGTGCGGAGGCGGACCTCGACGCTACGACTTCCTTTATAGTCCGGAGACTCGCGCGTGCGGAGGCAGGCCTCGACGCTACGTCTTATTTAGAGTCCGTAGACTGGTGCGTGCGGAGGCGGACCTCGACGCTACGTCTTATTTAAAGTCCGTAGACTGGTGCGTGCGGAGGCGGACCTCGACGCTACGTCTTATTTAAAGTCCGTAGACTGGTGCGTGCGGAGGCGGACCTCGATGCTACGTCTTATTTAAAGTCCGCAGACTGGTGCGCGCGAGGGCGTCCCCCCGCTGCGTCTTTTGTTTATACTCAGGCCCGTCACCCTTGGCTACGGCGAGTGCACACGCGGACGTGCGACTTCGATTTATACTTAGTCTTGTACCCCTGGCTACGGCGAGTGCACACGCGAACGTGCGTCTTTGTTTATACTCAGGCCCGTCACCTTTGGCTACGGCGAGTGCACACGCAAACGTGCGACTTCGATTTATACTCAGTCCCGTACCCCTGGCTACGGCGAGTGCACACGCGAACGTGTGTCTTTGTTTATACTCAGGCCCGTCACCTTTGGCTACGGTGAGTGCACACGCGAACGTGCGACTTCGATTTATACTCAGTCCCGTACCCCTGGCTACGGCGAGTGCACACGCGAACGTGCGTCTTTGTTTATACTCAGGCCCGTCACCTTTGGCTACGGCGAGTGCACACGCGAACGTGCAACTTCGATTTATACTCAGTCCCGTACCCCTGGCTACGGCGAGTGCACACACGAACGTGCGTCTTTGTTTATACTGCGGGAACGCGCGCGCTGGCCAAGCCTGCGCGCGCCTCCGCCGCATACTTGCGCGTGATGAAGAAAGGTTGTTGGCAAACGGCGATCTTCATTACATCCCCGTTTGCGCGGGTAAGCAATTACAGGGGGTGGATATACTAACCGTTTGTCCGTGGTGCGGCCGAAGCCTCTAGTCGCTAGACATCTGCAAGGCCCGCCAAGGCGCCTCTGAATGGCCCCGCGGACCCCCGCGCTGTGACGCCAGCTCTAAGAGCGCCGCTGGGCTTCGCGACGCGGGTACCTGGTACCTGGCTCGATGCGCCGGGCCATATCCTGGTCGCCCCGGACGGTAATGATGGTCCGAGGACCCGGGATCTTCATGAATAGATAGCCGTGATGTGGTACCACGCCGAAGGAGTTGAGGATTGGGCGCCCTAATATGGCATTGTAGGGGTACGGAAGGTCGACCACGTCGAAGGTGGCATCCTCGGCCCGCACATTGTTATCTTGGCCGAAGGAGACTTGAAGACTTATTTGGCGCAACGCCCGCAGGGGCTGTCCCCCGAAGCCCTGCAGTGGGATGCCTGAGGGCCCTAGGCGGCTTCGAGGGATCCCCATCTGGTCGAAGGCCGCCGCAAACAATATGTTCGCGGAGCTACCGCCGTCCACCAAGGCACGCCCCACGTCGCATCCCGCAATCATGACCCGGATGACCAGGGGGTCCTGATGAGGGAAGTCCACGCCTTGGGCGTCGTCGGGTGTGAATGTGACTTCGTGCTGCGCCCAGTCCGGCGGTGCTTGCGCTGGGTATGCCGCCACGTGATGTAGTCTTCGCGCATAGGCCTTTTGCTGCCGTGCTGAGGCGAATTCCAGCGCAGAGCCTCCGGATATGACGTTAATGACCCTGCGGTGGGTTGCCTCCGGGGCCTGCAGCGACAGGAGGCCCTCCCGACGCTGCTGTACGTGAGCTTGGATCCGTAAGGGGCCTTCCTGGGGTTGCATCCCTTGCGCTTGTACCTGCATGGGGGCCTCGTACAGGAATTGGACGTGGGCCACCGCAGGCGGACGTGTCTCCGGGTTCCTGTCCCTAGCGACGCTATCGCGGAGCGCCGCGATGGAGGTGCAGGTGCGGGTATCGTGGTTGCCGAGGCCGTGGACTACGCACCAGAGTCCCTGGTGCTGATCGTCGTAATCTCCACGACTTTTATCGTCGCGGCCCCGGCCACAGCCGCGCCCGCGGCCACGGCGCCCCCGACCGCCTCGGCCCGCGGGAGCGCCTTCGTCGGAACCGCCTTCGATGTCGAGTACGTACCGGTTTCTCCTCGACCTCTGTTGACCGCACTTGGGCCGATCGGACGACTCCTTGTGCGAGGCGTCCCTGCGGTCGGGCGTATCCCTGGACGACTCCTGCTTACGTTTTCCCTTTGAAGAACCGTCTTTCGGCGGATCTTCGGCTTTTGCCGAGGCTCCGGCCTGGTTGGTGTCGGAGTCGTCACCTTGCCTTCGCCGCGCGTCCTCTTCCGCCCTGGCGTATTCCTCCATTTTGTCGAAGAGCTTCGCCACCGTCTTGATTGGCTTTCGCGCATTGTACTCGGCCATCGGGCCCGGACGAAGGCCCTGTATGGCTGCATTAACGATGGTGGTTTCGTTAACGTCCTTCACTTGGCATCGAATCTTGGCGAAGCGTTTGAAGTAGTCCCGGAGCTTCTCCGAGGGTTTTTGCTTCACAGCGAATAGTTGGTCCGCATCGACTCGCTCGACATAGTTTCCTTGGAAGTTGTTGTGAAGGCGGTCGCGAAGCTGCTCCCACGCGTAGATGGAGCCTGGCTCTATAGTAAAGAACCAAGAGAGCGCCACCCCTTGCAGCGCGAGGGGGAGTCCCTTTGCCTTCGTGGTGTCGTCTCCGCCCGCAGCTTCGATCGCGGTTTCGTACACGCGCACGAACTCGCGGGGGTCCGTGTCGCCCTTGTACGAGTCGATGGTGCTAGGAAACTTGAAGTCTTCAGGCCACGCCGCCTGCTGCAGCCCTGCCGAAAGCGGGGACTCCGGATCTACGCGCCGCAGCGGCGCACGGCTAGACGTGGGGGCTTCGCGACTGTCCGCCCTCTCCAGCGTGGGCTCGGGCGCGATTACTGGCGCGGCCTGCTGGCTCCGAGCCTCTAGCATATCGCGGACGGCTCCGCGAAGGTCCCCTAGCTCCCGCTGGAACGCGTTGAGGGCTGCTAGTATGGCGCTTTCCACCGCAGGCGCTGTCGGGGCCGCCGGAACACCCAGCGGACGGGTCGGTGCAGGGACCATCGCTTCACGATCTCCAGATCCGCCGGATGCTTCATTGCGGCTACCCCCGGCCGCCTGATCCGCGCTGCCGGCGAGGGTGGCGGGGGCTGTCGTTGCAGTGCCAGCGACGGGGTTGGGTGTCGTTGTAGCGGCACTGGCAGGGTCAGTCGCTGTGGTGCCAGCGACGGGGTTGGGTGTCGTTGTAGCGGCGCTGGCGGGGTCAGTCGCTGTGGTGCCAGCGACGGGGTTGGGTGTCGTTGTAGCGGCACTGGCGGGGTCGGTCGCTGTGGTGCGAGCGTCGACGTCCGCGACCACAGCGCCTGCGCTGCCGCCAGCTCCTTCGGCGGCCGATGCCGAAGCCCTGGTGTTCACGCGCCGCTCCGACCCAACCGTCTTCTTTCCCTTCGCCGCCGCTGATGAAGCTTTTTTTAGTGCCATCCTTCTTCTTCGGTCTTCGGGCTTGTCCTTGTCCTCCCCACGGACGGCGCCAACTGTTGTGGCTACAGACCAAACAGAGAGAGAGATGGTAGTGGAGAGGTGGGAGTGTTCTGCCTCCTCCCCATGGACTGTAATCATATATATGTACCCATGAGGAGTGCTTTTACAGTTATACCTTTACGTCTGGTTATCCCCTCTGGGGGCACTTATGTCATTACACATGGCCTATTCTAGGCCTTATAATCTCCTACCGGGCCTGCTGGGTTTAGGTGGGAGCCACCCCTACAACAACGACAATTGGATTCAACACACCAAGAGCAATTCCTTAATGGAAATCTCAAGAACACGCCAATAATGGCCACCAATCTATGGTGATTTTCTGGTTTCTATTTCTCAAATCATCTCATATCATAGCCTAAGTTACAACCCTAGCCTTATATAGGTGCACAATGCACAGCCTTGACTAAAACTTACGCACAACCTGGGCTAAGGCTGAAACAAACTCTAATACGAACTAAAAAGGAAATATATAAACTGTTGCCACCGGATTATTTCTCAATTTGCGATGTGACCATAAGGATTCTATGACTAGTGTGGGGCACTGAATTAGCTTTCAAACGAGTCCAAGAACACCCAAGTCGGACTCCGTTTGTGAAAGTTATGGGCGTTTTAATGTTGGACTTCCTGTCTGACCCGAGCCAAATCCGAACTGACTTCAAATCTTTATATGTTTTCTTTTCTTGTTCAACGGGCTTCCAAATCCATTTGAAACCTGAAAAGGAATCCTTCTCAACCTTTGGAAAGCCATGGTGTGGCCGGATTTTACCCTTACTTGCATTGCAATACTCGGACTCTTTATGTTTGGCAAGTCTCGCGCGTCTCTCCAAAAAGTTCATGCAGCATCCAATGAAGTTGTCATAACTTTGTGTAGAAAGTTTCAAATCAAGTATCGTTTGATTCGTTGAAAAGTATACTTCATTAGCTTTCCAGATATGTATTTTGTGTGCATTAGAGACCTCAGAATTGGCATTCAAAGCTTCTTGAACGTTGTGCATAAAACTACAAGCACTAAAACTTGATTGATGTTGTGTCTTCCTCTTGAGCCAAACGAACTTTCTCTTTCTCTCTTCACCATGATTAGGCCCACATAATATACGCATAACTCCATCCAACCCAAGGTTCCAAACTAAGGTATGGTTCTTCTCCTTGTCTTCTTCATGCGCCATAGTGATTACATTCTTTCTGTTTTCGCCATCCTCACTTCGCTCCCCCTTGCTTCATCTTGTCGGATCAAAACAGCATTAACTAAAGTTGTAGTGCTACCTGGTGCCACATCAGTTATTGTAGGAGGAGAATGTTACTTTAGCACCTTCCACAAGTACCTGCCAAGCTACAAGAGCTCGGTAGATGTTTGTCGAGCTAGAGGTGCTCGGTAGAATCCCTTGCACGGTGGAGGACGTGCAGCCGCAAAATTTACCATCTGCTTAATCAGTAATCCAAATAGTGTAATTAATTAATCATATGCTTATTTAGTGAACTAATTAATGTGATTAGTAGACCTGCTCCTGCCGATCTCGGGAGCTTGGCAGCAGTTCTCATGGCTCGGCTGTACCAAGGCCTCTTGGATCAGCAGGTTCTGCCTCCCCTGCCTGAGATAGGGCGGCAAGCATTGGGCCTGTTCTTTTCGGCTGCGACTTATGGCTTTTGGCTGAAATTTTTGAATTTTGGCTGTTTACGGTACAGATTACGGAGAGACAGATACTCACTTGCGATTTTGGCTGGTACAGATGTTGGGCTTTTAACGTGTAGATCGTTTAACTTGTAAACCCCGTCTTGAGAAAATACTCTGTTTGAAAGTTAGGTACTGTAGCAGAAACCAAAAACCGATTTCAAAAGCCCAAAAGAGCAGGCTCGTTATGTTGCCATGGCTACTGAGTCTAAGAAGAGAGCTAGTTTATAAATATTGATGTATTCTTGTCCTGCTATGACACAATATGCGCTGTATTCTTGTCCTGCTTTGCATCGCGCACTGCTTTCCTGCACAGCCCACTTATCTCTGACCTTGAGCACGTGGGTGGGCCACGGCCATGTACTACGTGATCTAACGCCCGAGAGGGGACAGACCAGTGTGCGCGGCTGAAAGGTGAGCGAAGGAGCGAACGAAGCAACCGATTAGATGGGCAGGCAGACGCGCGCACATCCTGCATGCCTGCTGGGTCTCCGCAGGGAGAGAGGCCTCGTGGATCGTTGCATCCAACGAATTAATTAGTAAGATGCCACCACTGCTCCGTTTATTTGTCCCAAGGTACGTCGGTGATTAAAGAAAAGCGTCCACACACAGTGCTAGCCTACTCCCCTAGTTCTTTTTCCCTTTTTTTACCTTTTTACGGTCATTCAGTATTCTTTTATTTTTTTTATAACTATACATTAATACGTACTAAATAAAATTATAATATTATAGAAAATATTTTAATAACAAATCTAGTGGTATATGTTTCATATAGTCAACTTAAACAATTGTAAACCTAAAATTTGATTGCACAAATTTTAGGACGTAAGGAAAATAGAACGGAGGGGCCACTATTCACTATTCTTTTATAAATGGCTTGTTCAAAGCTTCTTGCGCAGCCAAAGCATGAGACGCATACAAGAGTTATGGGTATTAGAAACTTGTATAATTGACTCTAGTGTAAATAGAAGATTGTTAGTGATATACGCTAGAGGCAATCGTAAAGATGATTGTATTATTTCTATATTTATGATCTTTTGAATAATATGTTATTTTGTCCCTTGAATATATATCTTTCATATTGATCAACAAGTATGTGACTTGTTCGTGGAACTCTTTATTTATGTTTTGATGTTATTCTAAATTATTCCGAATCTTATATCATTATATGAGACAATAATGATTTATAGATTAGCATATATATTAATTGATGATCATATTTTACGGATCATGGATACGGAATATCAAATCAATAATGTGGATATACATTAGAGACCATGATGTTGGATTGACCTACCATGAGACACTGCGGAAATTGGTATATTCTTAAGTTTCATCAGTTGGTTCATACATAGTGTATATACCATCCTTAGACCTAGATCGCCATTGTTTCCTACATGTATAATAGTTCACTTAGGGGTTGTCAAACACTACTCCGTGGTTGGGTGATCAGAAAGGTAGCTTTCAGATTTACTATGAAACATACAGAGGAATATGAGCAATCATGATGGAATTTGCTCCTTCTATATAACAGGAGAGATATCTCTGAACCCCTTGATGTGGCTAGATTAAGAAAGTACATAGCCATACCGAATGTGATTGAGAAGTCAATCACAACTTAGTAATCAACTACAGGTTCGTGTGAAGAAGCAATCTATCATAGGATGGCACGCTTCTTACCTTGAGTTCAATCTAGTATCATAAGGCAAAGAGATCGGTACAAAAGCACTATATAGATTCATCCAATATGATCTTTATGTATGTTTGAGAATTGTTGTGTTCTGTTAGGGACCGCTACTGACTTATTGACCATAAAGGAGTTTTCGGCCTATAACCAAATATACATAATCCTACAAGGTCACACACTTAATGGGTTAAAACGATAAGGGTCTGGATGACAGTCTCCAAGTGGGATACGATCACTACTCGTATTGGATAAAGATCCAGCCTGAGGCTTTTCGAGTTGGATATGATACTGATCGTATCGGATAAGGGTCCGATTGAAGGCTATGCAAATAGAGGTGGGGGCAGAGTGAGGCATCCGAACACACCCATCGAAACTCTAGCCACCACCTCTTACAACCCCTGTTGTGCGCACTGGTGCTAGCACGCGAATGCACGGTGTTCCATCCCTAGGCGTATGGACTTCGGTAAAGACGCTACTATGACTGTGGCATTGATCGGGATGATCACGAGGAGGAGACTATTGACCAAAGGATGATCGACTATTTCCACTACACTAACGCGCTCTTCGTTGAATCGGCTGCTACAACTATACTTCCGCTACACTGCGCGTCTAGTGGTAACGATCTATGATCTATTATTCTCATGGTTTCTTGGTTTACATAGTAGAAATTTTTTAATATGTACTAGTGTAGTCTACCCGTATCTCTGTGCTAGTGCAGCCTGCCCGTATCCCAACAGTGGTATTAGAGCCATCCTGTGCAGTATTTGATCTGGATTGGTCGCATATAGTTGATACGTGGTGGTAGTAGATTGGATCTATTATTAGTCTGATATGACATCTTAGATCAATTCATGTTATTGGATTAGTTTAGACAATGGTTGGTAAGATCAATCGGTTTCGCAGTAGTAGATGGGTTCAGAGGAGCTATGAATTGATAGCGGCGAGTTGCTATTCTTTCTGGAAACCTCCTGTACCGATCAATGTGATTGATAGTGGAAAATTGAGCCGATCAGATTGGTTCAGAATTAGGTTAATTGTACCAAAAATTATAGGTGTTATGTGTTCATATCACGCGATAGAATTGGATTCTACATATAACTCATTTTTGCATAGTTGTGTGAATAGTATGGCCCATTGTGCATGTGATGCATGTATGAGTTTTTCATGGCCTGCGTGTCATGCTGATTTATAGCCATGTGCTACGTATTATTGTATAACGATCTACGTGTTGACTTGTGATGCTTAATATTTTCATATGTAATTCATTATTAGCGATTAGAAGTAATAGCTAAGTAGATAAATGTGGTGACCTCATGCATTGATGGCTCAATGGATAGGAAGCGTGGTGATGAAGATTACCGTGCTAAGGGCTATACTATCTCACAGTTTAATATGATTTAATTGTGAATGTATTTATGTTCCTGTTATACTATTGTTCATGTAATTATTATCTTGGGTGTTTTTAACATGATAGAATAGTATCCCTCTAGAAAAATTAAATAAAACTTGATGCTCTTCCAATAGTCGTACCTATCAAGATTTTGATCATTAACTAGTAGATCTACCAAAGTAGGGTGCCATTAATTATCTCAATAAAATATGGTAAAGTGTTAGACACTTCATGCATAATATTGGTTTAACTTGACTAGGCTATCAAAATAATTTCTAGTCTAGGGGCATACTGTTGAGGCCGGGACATATGGATGTCACTCAACAAATAAGAGTTACATGTGATGTAATTAGCAAAGGGTTGCTTACCTATGTCGCTAGGTTTCTAGCTGTGATGTCAAAACTCACTAGGAATTAGTGAAATATGCATCTTGACTCACTATATGTTATTAGAGGGTACATTATTTTTAAACATATAGTGGGAGTATATTTTGTTAAATTGTTTAATGGAAGGTTCCACATAAACACAATACTGAATATTTACATATACTTTTTATGTTATAGACAATGCCAACATCTACTTCCTCCACACCCAGTTTTAACCTATGATATATTCTTGAGAAAGAAAAACTAAATAGAACAAACTTCGTTAACTGGTATCGCAACTTGAGAATTGTTCTCAAGCAAGAAAAGAAGGAATATGTTCTAGAGATTTCATATCCAAATGAACCATCTAAAGATGCTACTTGTGCCCAAAAGAATGAGTATGAAAAACATTGCAATAACTCACTTGATGTTAGCTGTCTCATGCTTGCCATGAACTCTGAGCTTCAGAAGTAATATGAGAACATGGCTGCCTACAATATGATTGTAGATCTTAAAAGCGTGTTTGAGAACCAGGCAAGGGCTGAAAGGTTCACTTCTAAGTCATTATTTGCGTGCAAGTTAGCTCAAGGAAGTCCAGTCAGCTTTCATATGATCAAGATGATTGGATACATCGAGAGTTTGGAAAAACTTGGTTTTCCCTTAGCTAAGAGTTGGCTACTAATGTGATTCTCTAGTCGCTCTCTCCGAGCTTTAAGCTAGTTATTTTGAACTTTTATGTGAATGACATAGAGAAGTCAATGACCGAGTTGCATAGGATGCTCAACTTAGTAGAGGAGAGCATCAAGAAAAGCTCTAATCATATAATGATGGTTCAGAAGACTACCAACTTCAAAAAAAGAAGTGTAAGGCTTTAAGCATAAGAAAGGGTACGGGCAAAACTCAAAATAAGATCTTGAGTATCAAATCTAAGCTTCAGAAGCTCAATATTGGTGTTGCACCTGATGCTATTTGCTACCATTGCCAAAGGACTAGACATTGGAAGAGAAACTGCAAGAAATACATGGCAGAATTGGAAAAGAAGGGATGTAAAACTTCTACTTTAGGTATAAATATTATATAAATAAATCTTGATACTTCTCATATTAGTTCTTGGGTATTTGATACTGAATTGGTTGCTCATATTTGCAATTAGATGTAAGGGCTGATAAGAAGTAGGAGTTTAGTAAGAGGTGAGGTTGATCTTCACGTGGGCAATAGAGTAAAAGTTGATGTGTTGGTTGTTGGCACTTACCATTATTTTTACCCTTAGAATTAGTTTTGAAATTGAATAATTTTTATTATGTTCCTGTCTTATGCAAAAGCATTATTTTCGCTTCATGTTTGAGAGTAGAAGGTTATGAGTTCAGAATAAAAAATAATTGTTGTTCAATTTATTTGAATCATATGTTTTATGGTCATACTCCATTGATAAATGGATTATATGTTTTAAATCTTGAGGATGTACTTGTCTATAATATTAATGCTAAGAGATTTCGGCTTAGTGATTTGAATCTGACTTATATTTGGTATTGTCAATTGGGTCACATAAATGAGAAGCGCATGATGAAGTTCCATAAAGATGGTCTTCTAAACTCATTGATTTTGAATCATTTGAAACATTGTTTACTTGCCAAATTAACTAACACACCTTTCACTTGTCTAGATAGGAGGGCAAATGACTTATTGGCCTTAGTACATTCAGATGTATGTGGTTCAATGAGCTCAATGGCTAGAAGTGATTTGCAATACTTCATAATTTTTACTGATGACTTTATTAGATATGGATATATCTACCTAATGAGGCATAAGTCTAAATCATTTGAAAAATTCAAGGAATTTCATAATAAAGTACAAATCAACTTGGTAAGACAATTAAAGTCGTATGATTAGATTGTAGAGATGAATATTTGAGCCATGAGTTTGGTGATTATCTAAAGCAATGTGGAGTTATTCCACACAGCTAACTCCGTCGAAAACACCTCAATGGAATGGGGTGTCTGAACGATGAAATCGGATCTTGGTAGACATGGTTCGGTCTATGATAAGTCAATCTGATCTGCCATTGTCTTTTTGAGGGTGTGCTCTAGAAATAGTTACGTTCACATTAAATAGGGTTCCATCAAAAGCCGTAGAGAAGACATCATATGAGATATGGATTGGAAAGCGTCCTGGATTGTCTTTTCTCAAAATATGGGGATGTGAAGTATATGTAAAACGTTTGACGTTTGATAAGCTCACACCTAAATCTGATAAACACTTCTTCATGGGGGTATTCTAAGGAAACTAAAGGATATTAATTTTATGAAAGAGATGAGAACAAAGTATTTGTTACCTGAAATAATGACTTTTTGGAGAAAGAATTTCTCTCAAAAGGAGTTAGTGGGAGCATGATGAGACTCAAAGAAATTTGAAAGACATTAGAAAATATTTCAACTCCTACTGAACCTCTATAGACTGTGATGTTGTAGAACCTGTGGAAGAGGCACTAGCCCCACGTAGGTCCAAAAGGCCATGTAAATTATCGATAAGGTATCGACATGATATTTTATTGTTAGACAATAATGAGCCTAAGACTTATAAGAAAGCAATGATGGGCTCGGACTCTAAGAAATGACTTGGAGCCATGAGATCCGAAATTCAATCCATGTATGATAATGAAATTTGGAACTTGGTTGATCATCTCGATGGTGTAGAAACCAATTAGTGCAAGTGAGTTTTTAAGAAAATGATAGACGTAGATAGAAATGTTCATATCCATAAGGCACGATTGGTGGCGAAGGGTTTCAAGCAAATTCACAAGGTGTTAACTATGATGAATCCTTCTCGCATGTCGCTATACTTAAATCTGTTCAGATCATTCTAGCTATTGTTGTATATTTCGATTATGAGATATGGTAGATGGATGCCAAAATATCTTTTCTAAATGGAAACCTAAGTAAGAATGTGTACATAACACAACCTGAAGGTTTTATTGATCCCAAAAATGCTAGAAAGGTATGCAAGCTTTAGAGATCTATCTATAGACTAAAGCAAGCTTCTTGGAGTTGGAACATTCATTTTGATGAGGTAGTCAAAGAGTTTGGCTTCATCAAGAATGAAGATGAGCCTTGTATTTACAAAAAGGCTAGTAGGAGCACACTTGTTTTTCTGGACCTATATGTTAATGACATATTATTGATCGGAAATGATATTCCTATGCTTGAATGTATCAAGTCTTTATTATGAAATATTTTTAATGAAAGACTTAGAAGAGACAACATATATTTTAGGTATAAAGATCTATAGAGATAGAACTAAAGGCTAATTGGATTAAGCTAAGATATATACATTGACAAAGTGTTGAAATCAATATGCAAGATTCCAAGATGGATTTCTTACCTATGTCACATGGTATTAGTATTAGCAAGACTTAGTATCCTTCAACACCAGATGAGCGAGATCGAATGAGTAAGATTCCATATGCTTCTGCCATTGGGTCTATCATGTATATCATGCTTTGTACACGCGCAGATGTGTCATATGCTCTAAGTGTTATGAGCAAATGCCAGTCAAATCCAGGTGAAGGTCACTAAATAGTTGTAAAGACCATCCTAAAATACTTGAGAAGAACTAGGGATGTGTTCCTTGTTTATGGAAGTTAAGAAGAGCTAGCCATAAATGGTTCTATTAATGCTAGTTTCCAAACCGATAAAGATGATTTTTGATTGCTGTCTGGGTTTGTGTTTTATCTTATGGAGGAGTAGTGAGCTGGAAAAGCTCCAAGTAAGAGACAGTTGTTGATTCTACAACGTAGGCTGAGTATATTACGGCCTCTAAAGCTACAAAGGAGGCTATTTGGATAAAAAAAGTTCATCTCTGAGCTGGGTGTGGTTTCTAGTGCTTCTAGTCCAATGAATATCTATTGTAATAATAGTCGAGCCATTGCGCAAGCCAAGGAACCTAGATCACATAAAAAATCCAAGTACATACTTTAGTGTTTTCACCTCATTTGGAAGATTGTTGATAGAGCTGATGTTAGGATATGCAAAGTGCACATGAATTTAAATAATCCATTGACAAAGCCTCTTTCGCAGCCAAAGCATGAGGCACAAACAAGAGCTATGAGTATTAGATACTTGCATGATTGACTCTAGTGCAAGTGGGAGATTGTTAGTGATATGCACTAGAGGTAATCATGGAGATGATTGTATCACTTCTATATTTATGATCTTTTGAATAATATGTTATTTTGTCTCTTGAATAAATGTCTTTCATATTGATTAACAAGTATGTAACTTGCTCGTGACACTTTTTAATCATGTTTTGATGTTATTCTAAATTATCTCTAATCTTATATTATTATGTGAGATAATTATAATTTATAGATTAGCACATGTATTGATTGATGATCATGTTTCACGAATCATGGATATGGAATATCAAATCAATAATATGGACACATATTAGAGAATATGATGTTGGATTGACCCATCATGAGATGTTGTGGGAATTGGTATATTCTTAAATGTCATAAGTTGGTCTCATACATTGTGTATGTAGAATACTTAGACTTGGGATCGTCATTATTTTCTACATGTGTAAGAGTTTACTTAGGGGTTACCAAACACTACTCCGTGATTGGGTGATCATAAAGGTAACTTTGATCAAGATGGAATTTGCCCCTTCTATATGACAGGAGAGATATCTTTGGGCCCCTCGATGTGGTTGGATTAAGGAAGTGCATGGCCATGCTGAATATGGTTGAGGAGTCAATTACAACTGAGTAATCCACTACAGGTTCGAGTAAAGGATTGAGTTATCACAGGATGGCACACTTCTCGCCTTGAGTTTGATCTGGTATAATGAGGCAAAGGGATCGGTACATAAGCATTATGTGAGTTTGTCCGATATGATCTTTATATATATTTGGGAATCATTGTGTCCTACTAGGGACTACTACCGACTTATAGACTAGGAAAGAGTTTTTGGCCTGTGGTCAAATATACATGAGAGACCATGTGGAGGTCATCCCATGTGTGTGATGAGTAATTGACATCGGTTTAGGAAAGTCGAGTTTGATTTGGTTGGTTCGGACCTTGACGTTGCGTGGTGCAATCGGGTTCGGTCGGACTTGGTCAAACCTGGTCAAAATGGTTAGGATGCATATTATGTCGACTTGTCAGGTTTGGGCTATCTCATGCTTAATGTGCTTCATTAATGCTATTTATGCTTTCATGTATCGAGCGGTGCTATGTGATGTGTTTCTTATCCGTGATGGCTGCAGGACGTCGAGGCGGAGTCGTGGCGAGACACGAGGTGACCAGACTAGACACGGGCAGTGTCGAGGTCAGAACTGTCGAGATGTGTTGAAGATGGCGGAGACTCGAGGTGGTTGCGATGCTTGGATGACAAGAGACGCAGAAGCTTCCCGGAAGGTGCAAAAGCGGCGAATTGGTAATTTCGCGAGGCTGCACAAGCGGGAGCGGGTTCCGTTGGATTTAGCGAGCGTAACGGGCTGGAGACCCGTTAGCCAAGGGCTATAAATAGGAGTGAGTGGCTGCATGTATCCCATGGCTTTGGGAGAGAGTTAGGGTTTGCTAGAGTCAAAAGAAGCTTTAAGAGTTTGTTTTGGCTTTAGGCTTTAGTTGGTAAGAGTGGTTGGAGAGAGCAGAAGGTGTCTCCCTGTGTTGTATACGTTGTGTCTCCTCTCCAGGATGTAGTGTTCTTGAGTTGGGTTCTTGAGCTTGGGAGAGGGAGATGAGATGAGTTGAGCCACCTTGTAATCATTCCTCTTGTTCTAATGTCCATGCGTATGGGGACTCCTCTGTAATCGTTTGATTGGGAATGAAATTTCTGAGTTTTTCTCTGCCTTCGATGCCCTCTGTGAGTGATTTCTGAGATTTTCGTTTTCTTATTGTTTCTTGTTGAGAAGGGCCAAAATGGGTTGCTCTATGTTGGGTTGATGCCTCAAGATCATTTGATCGATTTTCCCAAAAGCAAATCGCATTTAATCTCAGATTTAGCTTTTTTTACCTTCTCTGTTCTTCATGTTCATTTCTAGGGTTTTGATGCATTTCTTGATTCCCTTCATGAGATGGCATGAAATTTGGACTCTCTAGTCCTGAGGCTATTGCTAATCTATCCTCAAAGTTTCATGGCCAAAGGTCAAACGTTAGAGAGAAATTTGAGTTTTGTTGTTGCTCTGTGTTTGTTTTCAGTTCTTGAGCAATTTCAGAAATTCTTGATTTCCCTCTGTTTCTTCTTGCTATTTGAGGCTCCTATGCTATTTGGAATAAGTATAGGTTATCTTGGTCAGAGGGAAACAGCAGGATTTCATTGATTCATCCAATTTCTTAAGGTTCAGTTTTGCCTGCACTTTGGTTTTCTTTTTCGGGCTCTGCTGTTTTGCTGTTTCAGTGTAACCAGTCAGACCTGAGCAAAATGGGCGGTCAGACCGGACCAGGCCGGTCAAACCGGCCCACACACGTCGGTCAGACCGGCGGTGTGCAGGCGGTCTGACCGGCCATTGCACACCGGTCTGACCAGCTCACCTGCAGGCAATGCTGCTTTCTTCTGGTTTTTCTCCAGTGTTCGTTCTAGGTTTTCTTCTTGATCTCTTTGTTCCTCCTTACTGATCTTCATGTGCTTTCAGTAGGCTTTTGTCTAGAAACAGGTTTTTCTTTTTATAGCTTTCTATAGCTATTGGAAAGAAACAGATTTGGGGGATAATTTTAGAGTCGACATTCACCCCCCCCCCCTCTGTCGCCATTTCGGTCCAACAATATATGGACCTACAAGGTCACACACTTAATGGGGCTAAAACGATAAGAATCCAGATGATAGTCTCCAAGTGGGATACGATCTCTAATCATATTGGATAAAGATCCAGCTTGAGGCTTTCCGAGTTAGATACGATATCTGATCGTATCGGATAAGGATCCGATTCGAGGGTATATAAAGAGAGGTGCGGGGCTGAGGGAGGCATCCAAAACACACCCATTGAAAATCTAGCCATCGCCTCTCACAACCCCTGTCGTGTGTGCTAGTGCTAGCACACCAACGCACCATATTCCATCCCTGGATGTGTGAACATCGGTAGTGGCGTTGCTACGACCGCGGCACTGATCGGGACGATTACAAAGAGGAGACGGTTGGCCAGAAGCGATTGACTAGTTCCACTATACCGATGCGTTCTTCGTTGAATCGATTGATTCAACTCTAGTTTCACTGCATTGCGCATCTAGTGGCAACGATGTATGATCTCTTACTCATATGGTTTCCTGGTTTACATGATAGAAAATTTTTAATCTGCGCTAGTGTAGTCTATCTATATCCTGACAAATGTGTGTATGTGATGTTTAAGAGGAGATATTTCTTTATAACTGATTTTGTACTCTATATTTTTTAGTCAAACTAAATCCATGTCATTGTATGTTGCCTGCCTTTTAGGCCCATTTTGAGCACAGGGTTTTCGTGGGAGTTGCAAGATTCAATTTAATTCTCATAGGAATTAAAAAAAATTCTCGCATTCTATACGGGCCTAGCCACAAACAAACAATATGTCCTTTACTTGCTTCAATCATGTTTACTTGTTTATATCCTGGATGAAATGCAAGTTTTTTTTTTCATAATTTCTGTAGGAATTACACCATTCTGTGCTAATCATAATTGGTATGAATTTTTTTGTGAAATTCTAGGTTGGAAACTGGCCCTTAATACATACTTCTTTTTACGATGCTATAATTAATTGAGCGCTTGAGTTTGGATTAAAGGTATGTGGTTTAGTGGATGAGATATAAGGACATACTCTATCTGTGTTTTTATGTGATTCTAACGCCATCTGAAATGCGACTATAACCATTAGTATAAATTAATAAAAAGATAATATTATAAAATTATGGTTAACATAGTTTTTCATATGGCCAATCAAAGTAGTTTTACACACACCGAATGATCATTTGTTTTGACCGTATGGATTTTAAACATAAAAATAGAACGGAAGAAGCAGTAAGACAGAACGGAAGTACGACTCAACGGTGAAAGTATAATAATAATCTATGCAATGTTGTAAATTTATTACATCTGTACGAGAACAATATACTGAGGACATGCACGGCGACGCAAAGCTACTTCATTAAGAAATAACGCGGATCATACAGGTTAGGATACCTTTAATAGTATCATCTTAGTTATTTTTATCTATAGTAAATAAATAAAATTCTATGTAAAAAAAGAAAATGTGAAAAAAAAAATTTTGTCTCTTATATAAGAAACGATTTGAGCCTGCAAACTAATAAAAATAATAAGAGAGTGTGAGAAAGTTATGATAAAAATAGTTTAAAATAGTTTAAAAAATAATTTACTATTAAAAAGTTATCTCTAATTCTATCTTTAGATAAGATAGAAATAGACAACTTTAAAGACAAACTATGTCTTTACTGAATTTACATGGTGAACATATAAAGTTGTACATCAATAGCCCAATGGTTAGTCCCCAGGTGTACTCCACAGTGCATACCCCATCTACTCCATCACTGGTCGGCTGGCAGCGCTCCCAAGTCCATAACCGCGGCGGCATCCGTCCGGTGATTCACCACCTGGCCATGCTGATGCTGCAGACAGGCGCCCGCGTGGCACTGCCGACTACGTGTGGTCCACGCCAGAACCACGGCTTCCTACTAGCTTCCGACCTGCTCCGTTCACACTAGTAGGAAAGTCTCTGCACACGTGTCTCAGCGCCAGTGGATAGAGCCCCTTGGGAGGAGGCCTATATCAGAAGCCTGCAGCTCCCAGGTTTCTTCTCACATTGCAGTTCGGCCGCTGGCTGTCACAAACTAGAACACAAACGTAGCATTTTCTTGGTCTCTAAGTTTGTTCTTGTTAAATCTAGTGAGCGCTTTGAAGATTCTTGCTTTGAGAAGTTGAGATGGGCATCGTCGACGTTGTATCCGAGTTCTGCTCCATGCCGAGGACTCGCCGGCACCTCAAGAAGAGGAAACAGTTCCAGGTATTACACCAGATGTCTATTTCAGCGTCTATGTATGGTCTATCTTGCTGTCTTTGTACCATGAAAATAGTGAGATAAGGTGTGATTGTAATGGATATGTGTGGATTTTTTTTTCTTGTTTAGACGGTGGAGATGAAGGTGAGGATCGATTGCGAAGGCTGCGAAAGGAAGGTGAAGAAGGCCCTCGAGGACATGAAAGGTGCTTCCCACGTGCTTAATTTCTTTTTCATTCACATATCGTTTGATTCTTACTTTTGCACCCTGAAAAGGCAAAAAAAGATGCATGCTCCACTAGCTTTCTGCTTTTGGTAGAAGCACGCCTAATCTTGCACAGGCCGTTCTATTAGGAACCAACACCTAAAATTAGTGAAGAAACTTTAGCACAAACTAGAGCAGTGGACGTGCATTAATCTTTGGCAGATCTGGCAACTCAGCTTAATTTATCTGTGTTTTTTGTGCACGTTTCTACAGGTGTGAGCTCTGTGGAGGTGACGGCGAAGCAGAACAAGGTGACGGTGACGGGGTACGTGGACGCGGCGAAGGTGATGCGGCGCGTGGCGTACAAGACGGGCAAGCGGGTGGAGCCGTGGCCGTACGTGCCGTACGAGACGGTGGCGCACCCGTACGCGCCGGGCGCCTACGACAAGAAGGCGCCGGCGGGGTACGTGCGCAACGTGGTGGCCGACCCCACCGCCGCGCCTCTCGCCCGCGCCTCCTCCACCGAGGTCAGGTACACCGCCGCGTTCAGCGACGAGAACCCCAACGCCTGCTCCGTCATGTAGCCGAACATGCGCTCGTGACTCGTCGCCCGTCGGAGATGGCTGTGATACTCCGTTATTGCTTTTGTTGGCGTAGTTTGGCCAGGAGGGTGTTTTTCTTGCCCTCCCCCCCGGTTCTGTTGCTCAATTGTTATGATCCCTCTAGGTAGTAGTTGGTCTAGGGAGGTTTTGTTTCGTGTAGTTTTGTGTTTTGATTCGATGTAAAATATATTTCGATTTGGTGAGAAAGAATCCTAAATCCTCTGCAAAGTCGCAAATCACTGGAGCGTTGCATCATTGATGGATGAATGAAACGTGTGGTTCGGGTGTTGATTTGATGTTGGACGCGCTGTGTTCTTTCCTCCTTGCTATTCATGACGTTCGGTACTGAGCTGCCGATGGTGGCGACGTGTACACTTTACAGGACCACTTTTCTGCTGTGGCATCATTTCGGTGGTTGCAGGTCCGTGATGTGTTCGGTAGAAAATTGACACCCTTTGCCGCCTAATATTTATGATTGGGTGGGCGGTCAGGTAGATATTCGGATGCACATCCTCCGCCTTTAAGGTGTAGCAAATTTACTGTATCAGTTTAGATTTCAGCACATGTATGTAGTTGCAAATTTGTCACAGTTGATCTCGGCAGGTACTTGATTGAACGGGTGGGATGATTCAGGGGTGCTAATAAATGCCACTATATAGAAGTATCAAATAACCAATTAAATTAATCTATTAAGTAGATGTATACGTGAGAATATGAACACACTCACATCAAGCCCTATTCACTAAGCTGTTCCATTAATCCGGAGCGTGTTGATCAACTATGTTCACTTGACTAGTATGACACAGGGTGAGCATGCTGTAGCGCTATGAAGGTCGGCAGGATATGGATTGGAGAATGAGCTAATAGCTTACAACTGGAGAACGAAAGTGCAGTTTATCCCAGAAGATGCAACAAACTTAGCACTATCACAAGTTTGCACCACCCCGTGCATGCTGCAGCGCCTTGACTGATATTTCTGCCTCTTTGTATGTAAAACAGGAAACAAGTAATGAAATAACTAAGGAAAAAAGGATATAAAAAGCAATTGCCCTCCTAAAATTTAAATTCCGGAAGTGGGCAAGAGATAGCAAGTGCGAGTTCATTTCCCCTTCTTAGACAATAACTTGGCAGTCACAATTCACAAACAACAGCGTGAAGTATTTTTTTTCCATGTCAAATACCGTGTGCTAACTTGATATATTGCGGTAGCATTATTGCATACTACTAAAATTTGGTAAAATTTGAATAATTCCAGTGTTGTATTCCATTCCATCCTTTCAAAATGGTCAAAGAAATATGACTAAGCAAAAAAATTATACTACTGGTTTTCTTCTACTCCTGGATTCTTGAAGGTTCTCCAACTGCATCTTCCATCCGTTGGTACCACTCACCAATTTGAGTATGCTCAACCATATCTTTTCCAGCTCTCAAGTATCGGATAGGTCTCAGAACACCAAAGACCGCAAGATCTGCCAAGTTGGGCTTGGAGCCACCTGGATAAAAACAAAAATATCACAAAGTTGATTCAAAGGACAAAAAAAATCAAATTATGTCTACTTTTCCCCATAGAATCTAGGCTGTTTGTCTGCATATGGACAAATAGGATACCAAGAAAATCTCTTCCATTCAGGGCTTCCGTCCATGTGTTGGCAGCATGGTATAATGAAGCACGCTCGTCAGTTATATTGTATTTCTTCTTAAGCTTCTTGGACACCATGTACATTGCTGCAGCACCAGCATACTTCACAGCAAACCGCTCTGTAAAACTGAAATTACCTGCAGCGCAGAGTTTGGGTGGACCAGAAAGCATTGTCATAAGTAGAAGCAGTGAGGAAGTCATGAACAAGAGTAAATTTGAGTAATCAACAATTCAACTCATACATACCATCTTATGTAGTTTTTTTTTGTCTAAATGTCAAACAGAGCACCACATCTGTACCCATTTTTTCAGTTTTTTTTTTACAAAACAAATTCTGGAATAGTATGTATGGAAATGTTATTTGCCTTCCAAGTAGAAAAAGACCCTTTAGGTGAACATTCAATAAACTGGTTTGGCTTGGATCCAACTTTCCTCTATTTAGGATTCACTAATGAACTTTACTAATGAACATTGATGTATAAAAACTGACTAGCCTGTATACTATGGTGTATAAAGCACATATTTACCCTCCACAACCATGGTTCACAAAGTCAAAATTTCTGGCTCATAGTTATTAAACAAACAGTTTGGATTGGCTTAAAATATTTGACGTGATGTTCTAGCAAATCTGAAATTGGGCCATATGCTAGGTCCCAACAATTGGAATCCTTATGGTATACAACTTATTAAGCAAGAGGGAGCGTGGGTGTGCTGGTAACACTAGCTAAGCTGATATATATCACCAACCAACAAATGAAACCTCCCAAGTTAGCAAGGTGTTTTCTTGGTTTATACTGAGGTAAGAGACAAAGATGCTTAACTCTGGAGGGTAAAGGTTGTCAATTATTAAAAGCAACCAAAAGGCTCATGCAGTATTCAAATTATTTCATATGGCTGGACCTGTCTAAATAGCAACAAAAATTGTAATATGATTTGAAGCAGATGACTGCTTTTTGTATTGCCCATTCTAGAATTAACAATTTCGCAACATCCTTCAGTTTGTTTGCAATCAAATATCACCCAAATGCCTACCACCTATTAGTCTTCTATGTAATCATTTATAATTCTCTATATCCACAATAACTAGGTGCTCCACAGTGAGCTTAGATTAACACAGGTATTGACCATTGAGTAATCGCATAAATTATTGACCTTGCTCCCGCAGTTCTAAAGGACACAAATTTATTGGAAGTACAACATCTTTGATGCATAAAAAAATATAGCAGGGTATATAGAACAAAGTATAAAGTTTTAGACGATTACCATGTTTTGCAATATAATCAAAGGATTCTAGAGCCTCTGAAGTTGTCCGGTATATATTTGGTGACAAGACATGCACAAGGTGCTCATCAACCCACCTAGAGCAAGGCAAAATAAAGAAAAATCTCATGTTCTAGTAGACAATATTGTGTTTGTAGGCATGCTATATGCCTATATCAAGCGGTGGTGCAAGCAGGATTCAGGAAACTTTCTGGAGGATTCCCGGACACCCCCCCCCCCCCCCCCCCCAAACCAGCCAGTTTTCTGCTGATTCTACCTGACATTCACCTCTTTTTTTGTACTGTATTTTCTCAATTTTTTTGTGCTTCCCCTTTCAGTTTCTAATTTCTCCTGGATAGTACATAACTAGCCCATAATACCAGCTGGTAATGGCCACACTAGCCCTAACTTGCTTTGAAGCATAGGCATGAGCAGAGTTCAGGGAAAAAAGAAGTTATTTGCTTTTTTTTCAAAGAACATGTAAAGTGTATCTCAAACATTTCCTAAGAATAAATTTATTGTTGTTTAACTCTTTTTCATTTAACTCACTAAATAAAGGATGAACCTGCCGTTTCACAATGAAGTCTAAATAAATTTCTGAACAATGATTAAGTAGATGTAAATTCAAGGATAAGGCATAAAGTTGGACCATGCTACCCCTATTAAAACTTAAAAGCAACTAATCTCTTAGCTTTATGTCATGTAAATTTGCAATGGACGAGTTCTTGGTTTCGTCAATTAACTTACATAGTAAGACAATGCAACAAAGTAAATAGGATAAACAGATGTAATATTATATTACAAACATAAATATTTCTGGACAAAATATTTCAAATGGAAAGAAGCACATGTTGCCTTTTCAAAGTCCACACGTATAGCAATTGGAACACTATAACATAAAAGCTAAAGATGGGAGAACCAACAACAAGATTAACAAATGATGCATACAGGTGGCACAGCAATTAATGAAAACAATGGAAAAGCGAGATACCTGCGCCATTTTGCTTCCTCTTCATTAACGACTTCATCACCAGGGCTGATCCTGCGCTGTAATATATTGATTATATCTGCTAACAAGAGATCATACAAAATGTTAAATCCAGAGTTTAGTGCATATGAACAAAAGAACATGTAAATTGCATATGAACAAAAGAACATGAAAATTGGAACTGTAACAATGTAAAGGGTGTGAACTGCAAAAAACTAGTGAGCATCAAGTGTAACCTGAAGAATCAACCAGTTGTTCACCATCTACCGTCAATATTGGGACCTTCTTGTATTCAGACCACTTGATTTCCTTTTTACTCAATGGATTAACTTCCACAACTTTGTAGGGTATATCATGATAGTCTAGAAAAGCTGAAACAAAGTCAACGATGAATGGTTAGACTAAAGGAAATTGTGCCAGAACAGAGAGAGAAGCAATAAGTGCAGAACAATCACCTACTGATCTATATAGCAATCAATTTTAAATCTTCTGAATTACGACCACTCTTTTAAAACAATAAAAACCATCAATGTTATGAAAATGTAATAACAAAACCCTGTGGGGCCAATTGCCTATAAAAATCCTTAAAGTTTTATGTGTTTTAGTGTAAATCTTCTCAATAATATTAGGTCTGTTTCGCAAAAGCGACCCCATATGGCATAACATGGCTCCACAAATGGTCCGTCAGGATTGCCTATTTGCCTGTGCACTTGCGCTTACATTAAGCTCGCCACTTAGTTATCCAACTATATTTAACTACATATAATTTGCAAGTTTCTGCACCAAGCTGTGCAATTGGCAACTGAAAACCTTAGACAAAATGCCATTTCAAGATTCATCACAAAGTAAATGGTCATCAGGTCATATCATACTCCAATCAAATTAAATTGCAAAATAGTAGCATCTAACCAACATGCTGACATGCATCGAGGGTACTGAACTACTGGTTTTCAAAGTAACAGATAATATATGTATTACAAATTTACATTTGTCAATACCTGAATAACAGGGAAAAAATAGGCCATTCATGACACAACTAATCGAAAATACTAACAAGTAACTACAGTAGTTGGACAAAAAGTACTGGTAAGCTCTTTTCAAGTTTATGAAAACAAAGATAAAAACAATACAGTGGTCATCCATAAAGCATTATTTCTTGCTTATAAATTTATTGTCTATGTTAAATTGTTAACCATTTCCAATTTCTTAATTAGATTCTGGAGATTTCAATAACTCTACACTCAACTGTTATATTTTCGTAACTTAGGTGACTGTTTCTAATATGAAATATCATTTGTGTAATGTGCAGTAATCAAAAGTAAATGGGAAACTTAGTTGGGTGCCACTCCACACTTCTATAAAATGCTACTCCAACATTTTGACTCTACTCAGTGTCACTTCAAAACCAGTTGCATCAATTATACACTACTCCAAAGTCAACAAGAGTCACTCAGGGTTTGGTTGACAAGAAAATGAGCCAAGCTGAGTCAATTTTTAAGACTGTTATATCAATAAACTGAGCGGACTGGGTTCATGCTTCTGGCGAAGGTTTGCTGCAGCCTTTGGCAGTCCCTCAAGTTCAACACAGGATCTCTTTTTATGCCGATGATGTCATTATGTTCCTCAGACCCGCAAGAGATGATATTTGCCTGGTTAAAAAGCTGCTGGAAGTTTTTGGTCACGCCTCTGGCCTCAAAGCGAATTTGGAGAAAAGCTCGGTGACGCCCATTCAGTGCTCTGTTGATGATCTGAATCTAATCTCAGATCTTGTGCCTTGTGAGATTAAGAAGTTTCCCATCAGTTATCTTGGCATCCCTCTCATCATCCGCAAGCCATCTAGAGTGGAATTGCAACCACTTGTGGATAAGGTGGCTAATATGCTCCCTTCTTGGAAAGCCTCGCAAATGAATAAAGCTGGAAGACTCATTACTGTGAAAGTCGTTCTTTCAGCCATCCCTATTTTTCTTATGATTGCATTGGACATGCCTAAATGGGTTATCAAGGCCATAGATAAGAGGCGGCGTGGGTTTCTTTGGAAGGGTCATGAGCAGGCTAAAGGGGGCAGTTGCTTGGTTGCTTGGAGTAAGTGCCAGCAGCCGTTGCAATATGGGGGACTTGGCATTCTGAATTTGGAAATTATGGGTTGGGCGCTGCGCATCCGTTGGTTGTGGCAGCAGAAAACCGACCCCTCCAAACCGTGGGTAGGGCTCCCTATCCAGGTTTCGCGTAATTCCCAAGCCTTATTTGATATTGCTGTTGTGTCTCGAGTTGGCAGCGGTGAAGACACCAAATTCTGGACAGATCGTTGGCTGCAGGGTAAAACAGTCTCAGAGTGGGCTCCTAATCTTTTCAAGTTGATCCCTAATAGAGTCGCCAAGCGAAGGACTGTTAAGGAGGCATTAACCGGCAGAAGATGGGTTCAAGATATCAAAGGGGTTTTATCTGTGCAGGTGATCCTCGATTTCTTAACCATTTGGGAGTTGGTGGAAGATCTGGCTCTGGACCCGGCTGCCCCTGACCAGCATTTTTGGCGTCTCTCCAAGAATGGACTATATAGCAGTAAGTCAGCTTATGAGGCCTTCTTCTTTGGTGCAATAAAATTTTCATCCTGGAGACGAGTCTGGAAGAGTTGGGCCCCCCTAAAGTGCAAATTCTTCATTTGGCTGGCTATCAAGAATCGCTGTTGGACTGCAGACCGCCTCGCAAAGCGAGGTTTACCTCACCCGGCTGTCTGCCCTCTTTGCGACCAGGCTGAGGAGACCGTGCAGCATATTCTGGTAGCGTGTGTTTTTGCTAGGCAGGTCTGGGCGGTCATTCTTCACAAGCTGGGTCTTGCTTCTTTGGTGCCCCAACCATCTGCTGATAGTTTTTCCGACTGGTGGTGCAAGGCCATTAAAGGGTTGCCTAAAGACTTAAAGAAGGGGCTAAACAGCTTGATCATTTTGTGTGCCTGGGAGCTTTGGAAGCATAGAAATTTTTGTGTCTTTGAGGGTGGTAGGCCTGACCTTCAGTTAGTGCTCCAAAGTGTGAGGGAGGATTGTAGTCTTTGGTGCTCTGCTGGAGCCCGAGACCTTAGCTATTTGTTATCCTCTTCCTCACTTGTGTGGAGTTGAGTTAGATAGTGTTTAGCAGAGGTGTTGTCCTTTTGTAGCCCCTTTCTTCTTAATATAATGACGCGCAGCTCTCCTGCGTCGTTCGAGAAAAAATAAACTGAGCATAATTCAAACCAAGCATTCAAGCTTACATTTTCTAGGTTCATTTATAAAAAATCCAAAACTTCTGAAATCCTATTTACACCTAATGATGACAATACAGTGCCGCAAGAATGCAAGGAATCTAACTATGTAATTCAACTCTAGCTCTTTGACAGCGTTACTAACAACTCAATCCTAGTGCAAGGAAGCAGTAGGGATTGTTTGGAATATAAGGTTTTTGAAGGAATCAGCATTGGAAGCCTATAGGAGTTTTTCCTACTACACCCAAGGCAACATCTCTCTTTTCTCCCCATTTAAGAGGATTTCCAACACTATATCAAACCTCAGGGTAGATTTCCTTTGAGAAGTCCCATGCAACATCTCATGTCCAAAAGACCTGGACAACGTATTAAATGAAGCAATTACTCCTTTTCACAATTTATATAATCGTAACAGTTGCGCTCTCAGCTAATTTCGGGTAATGATGATCAATCAGATCCCAATCGAAAGTGTTAGTGTTCCAAACTCGTGGCAATTGCTTGTCCTTCAGTTTCTATGAGGACTTCAAATCTCCTTCTTAACCTTGGAAGCTGCTATTAAAGTCTAATTCGATCGAGTTAGAACCAATGTCCAGACCAGAAAGCAACACTTAACACACTACAATCGTTAAAATTGAAAGCGAAGCCACCTATGATTAAATTTTTAAGTGCAAGAAGATCAGAAGGAAAATATATCTAGAAAGTTCTACTGCATCCAAAATGTCAGATTGGAGCATGGCACGGAGCAAGAGCACCTCACCTCTGACCTTGTTGCAGAAGGGGCACGCCTGGTACTGGTACAGCACTACGTTCTGCGGGAGCAGATCCAGCGGCGGCCGCTCCTTCGCCTTCGCCTCAGCCGCCGCCACCGTTGCGAATGTCAGGGAGAAGGATACCACGCCCGCGATCCTGGCCGGCATCGCCCGCGGGGATGACGCAGGGGTAGGTGGCGGCGGCGGGGCGCCCGACCGCCCGGCCGCGGCTGCGACGGCGGCGGGAAAGGCGGCTCCGTGGAGGCCGCGCGCGGAGAGGAGGAACGAGCGGGAAGCGAGGGCTTGCGCTACGCGCAACGACCTCATCGTGGCGAAATGGGTTCTAGGATTTTGCAGCGGTCGCGTCGTCGGCGACGGGAAAGGGGAGGCTTGGCTTTCGGAGGCGCTCGACCTGGAGCCCTGGAGGAAGCTAGAAGATGCTAAAACCCTGGGTTTAAATTTTTAATAATATATCTAATTGCGCTTTTTCAGTTTTTACATTTTGCTCCTTTGAATATTTTGAAATTGCATTACTTTCGTGGGTCTGCAGGGGGGAAGGGGCTCATGCGTACGGTATCCGTAAATTGATTGATTTGAGGAGCCTTTGCGCTCTTTATCTTGGCTTGAGCCCCGGCCGAGCTCTTCTTCTTGCGGAAGAAGAAAAAAGAAGAGCACGAAGGTAATCCGCTGAACAGTGGAATGGATACCTGGCTGACATGTGGACCAATGACGAGTTTGTGGTCCATATGTCAATGCAACTACTGCAGTAAACCTACCTGGCTTAGCTTATACGTAGGGATGAAAAATGAATACGAATTACTCGTATGATTCGGTTATCGTAGTCGATAGGATGCGAATATGTTATAGATTTTTCCATCTGATTAACAATTTCTATCCTATTCATATTCGAATTAGAATTCACATAAAAATATAAATACGAATATGGTATAAATTTTTACCATCCGAAATGTTATTTTATCCGGACTATTCGTATCTGTATTTGTATTCGACGAAGTCGTATGCATATTTTATTACAATACGACTAATTAGTTGGACAATTTTTTAATTGAACATGAATTCGTGTTTTTTAGATGAAGTAAATTGTTGTAGTTACAGACCAAACAGACAGAGAGCGTATGGTAGTGGAGAGTTAGGTGAGCAATGGCTTAGGGTTTCTCCCCGTGGCCCGTGCTGTATATATCCACATGGGGAGTGCTTTTACAATTATACCCTTACATCCGAGCATTCCCCTTAGGGGCACTTATGTCATTACACATGTCCCATTTTGGGCCTTATAACATCCTAACAGGCCTGCTAGGCTTAGGTGGGGGCCATCCCTACAACAGGAGCCTCTCATGGTGAAGGACTTCACGGGCCGAAGCCATGTTGCTGAGTCCTTTGGCCCCCTCCATCCCTGCGGCCTGTGAGCTCCTTTAATGGTTGGCGGAGCCTTATTTGCTGGTGTTTTACTAGACCCGTCGCGGGGGTGCGACGCCGGATGTGTTGGCGAAGCTGCCTCCCTCGCGGGGCCCGTCATAAATGACTGTCAGCCTGCATGGCGAGACCTGGTTGGCGCGGCGCGAGACTTAGGCGTCGTGGCCATACTGTGTTGCGATGTTCCTTCTTCTGCCGGTCCACGTGGCGAACATGCTTGGCGCGGTGCAGGGCCTGAAGCGCCGCGGCCATGCGACGCTCCTCCGCCGGTTGAGCTTTCGTCCCGCCGGTTGAGCTTCCTCCGGTTGGGCCCCTGTCGGTTGGGCTCCCCAGCTGATCGGGTATATATATTCTGATGGTGCTGCGTTGTACCTGCATTGTACAGTCGGATAGGTGGCCTCCTGCTCGCGCACCGTGCTCCCGTACAGAAATGGCAAGGTTTGACCTGCTCTCGTAGACAGATATGCTTGAGTCCATTTGCATTCTCTGATTGCACCAACCGGCGTTACCATCAGGGAATGTTGATGTACTAAAACTTATCTGTTTATGAGAACAAGTCAAAACCTGCCGTAAATCAGCCTTCGCGTTCCCGAATTACGGGGAACCCAGGCGGTTGGATCCCCACCGGTTTGGGCTATGATTGCCGCGTGGACTCTAAAGCCAAGGTGGCCGCCTGCGCTGCTCTTGCGGATTCGGTCAGAGCTGAACACAGGGTCTTCGTGCGGGCTAGGGGTCGAAAGTCCGGACTGTACCCCACGGCTCGAGGGTGGCAGTTGGGTGCATTGTGGGCTAGAGCAGTGTTCGCTTACCTTCGCCCTCTGCTTCGCCCAGAATGTCCCGCCAAGGGGAAGCCAGACCTCTGACGCGTGGTGCTGAATCGGGGGCCCGGCTGGATCCCAGAAATGTAGGCCAAACTGGGCGTTCACGCGGAAGTACCAGGGGCGGGGTGAGCTTCGGCCTTGCCGCGCAAATCTGCAGCGTCGAGGCGAGGTACTTCCCCGCGAAAGTGGGGCCGAGAGCGACACCAGAGTCTTGCTGCCGAGGCGGAGCTCCCGTCGAGGCTGCCGTCGAGGTTGTTTGGCCCGTGGCGGCTTGCTGTTACACCCCGGCGTAGGGCCGACGCACGGGGCCGAGCCGAGGTGGAGGGCGGAGTTTCTCCGCTAGAGCGGAGACTCGCCCGTCTTAAGCTGCCGAAGTCGAAGTGGCCTGCGGGTTTGTCGCCCAGACGGGCCAGGGCGGAGGCGGGGGTCTCTCTATTGAAACAGAGACTCCGCGACGATTGCTGCTGGGGTTGGTTGGTCCTTGCCTTATTGGAGGCAGACCTCGCGCCACAGGTTCCCCTAGGCGCGGGGTGGTTATGGCTCCGCGGTCCGGTAGTGCGCTTTAATGACTCCTGGAATTGCGCTGACCTCTGAGCTGTCAGGCTACTGCAGCTGTGCGCGTTGTCCCATCGGGAGTGTACACGCGGTGGGTTGCGATTGGCGTGTCGTGCGCTGTCCGACGGATTTGCATCTACGCCTGTTCGGTTGCCTCGGTTGGAGTGCCACTGGTTGAACTTTCTGTCGGCTCTCGGTGCGACGAGTATACATGTGTCAGTTTCCTTGGACTTGATGCCGAGCTCTGTGGCCCACCGAGTACGCCTTGCCACGGCATGCGGTCACCTTCTCACGAATGGGCCTACTTTTGTTCCTCGATCATGAGGGCGCGGGGGCTGGCCCTTCGCTGGCGGAGGCCAGAGGGTTGCGCGGACTTCGGAATCGCAATGACTTCCGACTTCTGCGTGGCATCCCAGCGAGATGTCCCTTCGTGGGGACGGAGCCGAAGTCAAAGCCAGGGCCTCGTTGCTGGGACGGAGACCCCGTCGAAGCTGTTACGGTTAATTGGTCTCGAGAATTGCGCCGACACGGGCCGGGGGCTGCACCACGTCGCATGGCCTGCATTTACGCCTGGTGGGAGCCGACACGTGGCGGGGCGCTACTGGTGCGTCGTGCGCTTACAGGTCTTTGTACGACCGCGGTCATGCCCGACTCGCGTGGGCGGTCGCGACGCTTCGGCTCCAATCGTGGGGAGGCGAGCGGTTCGTCGTCCGCCGGTTACGCTTACCGGCGGTGCGGGAGACGAGGGGTCTTTAAATACCCCCATAGTACCACGTCTGCGCCTCCTCCACACGCTTTCTGGTTGCCCGTCTCGTCTCCTGCTTTGCTTTGCTTTTCTTGCCACCGCCCTTCCCTTCCACCGTTGACTAGCTTCCGGATAACGATGGCATGCGGCGATGAGCGCGCCCAAATAGTCGGCGACTACGCCATCCGCCGGCGGTCCTTGCCGCTTGAGGTGGTGTACACGCTCGAGGGGCGTGACCCGGCAGCGGCAAACAAGTGGTGGGTGGCGATGGAGAGGAAGGAGGGCCCGTACTCCAGCGCTTTGGGTCCGACGCTCGTGACGGAGGAGACGATCCGTACACTACTACGCGAGGGGAAGCTGTCGGACCGCCAGGCGGTGCGGCTGCCCGCCAATGACGAGGTGGAACCGCGACCTGAGGAGTCGGAGGCGATCGTTTTTGTCGCCTACTTTGAGGCCGGGCTTCGCATCCCGGTCGCGATGATCGTTGGCGATGTGCTGCGGAACTTCAGGCTGGAGCTGGCGCAACTAACTCCGAACGCGCTGGCTCGTCTTTCCATGTACAGCTGGGCCTTGCGCTCGGAGGCGTGCTGGCCCAACGCCTCGATGTTCGCCTATCTGCACGATGCACGATGCCAGCCGAAGGAGTGGAAGGACGGGACGCTGTCGAATTTCGGCAGCGTCAACTTTATTCTGTGGTCGCCGTGCGGGAAGCTCTTCCCCGCGAACTCAACTCGAGCGAAGTGGGAGTCTGGCTGGACAAGAAGGTGGTTCTACCACTGTGTGGCGAGCGGCAGCAGCCTCGAGTGTACGGGCCAGCCAATGGCGTTCAACACCACACCCAGCATAACGCTTGGCCCCGAGGATAGGCGAAGGGCGCGAAGACTCGTGGGGGTCACCGCACGCTTCAACATGCGTGACCTCGCCGAGGAGTACGTTATGTACGGCGTGGCGCCGCTCGCCTATGAGTGGCGCCTCACTGCTGGGAAGCTCTGGGACGACAATGTCCGCCCGTCTGTTTGCTCGCTGCCAGCACCCTCCGGCCTTCGTAAGCCTCGACCGTGTCCTCCTTTCCATTTGTGCTCGCTGCCTCGCGTTTAACCATTCTTCTTGCCTCGCCTAGGAATGCGCTTGAAGGACGCGGAGCGCACGGTAAGCATGTTCCTTGGGCCATATACGGCCAGGGAGCACGAGCAGCGTACAGCTGCGACTGCGAAGGCGAGGCTGGGGTGGATAAACCGCGTGTGCGAAGCCCTGGGCGTTCGCGTGCCGGAACGTGCCCCTCCGGCCCCGAGCCAGCCGCGACATCAGGATGACGGCACCCAAGGAAAAAAGGCGCCGTCTCGCGGGAAGACTTGCGCTTCTGCGACCGCGGCCAGTACAGCGTATGCCGTTGCCCCCATCGTTGCGACCGGCGCTGAGTCTGATTCGGCGAAGTACGCTGATTCGGACCTGGAGACAAGTGCGAATGATGGGGGTGAAAGATCTCCGAGCCGTCGAGGAGGCTCTGCACGTAGCCAGGGGGACGCACTCCGCCAAGGACGATCGCATCCACCACTTAGAAGCAGAGTGCGCGGAGACGAAGTCGTACGCCGAGGCACTCGTGGCGGCGGCGCGGTCATCAGCCACAGAGGCAGCGCGACGAGAGGTTGCGGAGGAGCGAGATGGCTTACTCCAGTAAATCGCTGCGCTAGAGAAGGAGAAGAGCGAGCTTGCTACATCTCTAGGGGAGTGGGACCGGACCCTGGGCGAGGCTTCAGTGGCCGCGTGGGATGCCATGCTGGCCCTGGAGGTCACCCTTGAAGGTCTCATCGCCGAAGTACTGCCCCGCTCCTTTGGGCCCGAGGAGCTGTCGCGGATGCTTCGGCGGATCGGGGATGCGGCCAACATTGCCCGCAACTCCGCGACGACCTTCGGCAACCACTGCTCCTACGTGACCTCGTGCCTGGTATGCGCGCTCCTGCGACACCGGGGCTGCCAGCATGTCAGCGAGCTGGCTGATCCCCGTTTGGAGTTGCCGGCCGGGGCTGGGGTGATGTCTGATGCCGTGCGCGCTGTTCGCCGCCCCGCGGGAATTTTCCATGAGAGGATCTAGGAGTACATCGGGGAGACTGCGGCGAAGGTCGAGCTGCGGAACAGCCTGTACGACGAGGGGAATCTCGGCCTGTAGCTGGATGAAGTCCCGCGTCGTGACGAGGGCGGCCCCACGGATTCGGGGGGTGACGCAAACTCTCAGGTGTGACGCCATGGTCTCCGTGCGTTGGTGTGTGTTGTAAAACACAAGCCCCTTTGTCTTATGAATAAAGTCCAAGTTGCCTCACCGGTGTTCTGACTTGTGTGCCCACATGTCCCGAGCAGCTACCCGACCAGGGCCGGCTACTAATTTCTGACCTTGTGACCCGACGACGTCTTCGGCGGTGGCGGAGGGCCGAGGAGTCGCTGGACTTCTGGGCAAGCCGGGCTTCTTCGAGTGAAGCCTTGGCGCGAACGCGCATTAAGGAGGAGCCGGCCGAGTAGCGGCTTCGAGCACCCGAGGCTGTTTGTACATTTCTATTGCATGCCTTTGTAAACATGTTCCGATGAATATAAACAGGAGGGAAGGGTTTTAGTTGAAAATATCGCCTGTGCCTCCATCCTTGTTTACGACTATGCAGTCTCGTGCTAGATTCAGGAAACTACACCGCGCTCGCTTGTACGCAGCAATCTGGGTCTAGCCAAAGTCGATGCGCGAGCGCTCCGTCCCATACCCTTCGAAGTGGTGGCAGCGGAGCTGGCGCCTTAGTCGAGGTAGACGCGCAAGCGCTCCGTCCCCTACCCTTCTCTCCGTGGGACCTGCATCGCGGTTAGCCTCTGTTAAGGCTTGTCGGTGCTCCGCGTGATGCTCGTGAGTGTAAGCTACCACTACGTCTCACGCCGACTTTACAAGGCGCATGCGGAGGCAAGCCTCTGTTGCCTTTTGTGCGATCGCTACAAGGTGCATGCGGAGGCGAGCCCCTGCTGCCTTTTGCGCGATCGCTGCGAGGTGCATGCGGAGGCCAGCCTCTAGCGCGTCTTATCAAGACTCAAGGTGCAGGATTCGTCGACCACGCGTTGTTTATACTCCGGAGAGTACGCCTAGGGATAATACCTATACGTGCGCGGGAGCGTCTGCGTCTTATTTATACTCCGTAGAGTGCGTGGGACTATCAACCACGCCTTATTTATACTCCAGAGAATACGCATAGAGATAGTACCTATGCGTGCGCAGGAGCATCCGCGTCTTGTTTATACTCAGTAGAGTGCGCAGGGACAACATCCGCGTCTTATTTATACTCCGTAGAGTGCATGCGGAGGCGAACCTCGGCGCTACGTCTTATTTAGAGTCCGTAGACTGCGTACGGAGGCAAGCCTCCGCGCGTTGTGGGCGGTGAAGTTGCGTGCGGAGGCAGACCTCGACGCTACGTCTTATTTATACTCCGTAGAGTGCATGCGGAGGCGGACCTCGGCGCTACGTCTTATTTAGAGTCCGTAGACTGCGCGCGGAGGCAAGCCTCCGCGCGTTGCGGGCGGTGAAGTTGCATGTGGAGGCGGACCTTGACGCTACGTCTTATTTATACTCCGTAGAGTGCGTGCGGAGACGGACCTCGGCACTACGTCTTATTTAGAGTCCGTGGACTGCGCGCGGAGGCAAGCCTCCGCGCGTTGCGGGCGGTGAAGTTGCGTGCGGAGGCGGACCTCGATGCTACGTCTTATTTATACTCCGTAGAGTGCGCGCGGAGGCGTCCCCCCACGCGTCTTTGTTTATACTCATACCCGTGTTTTTCACAAAGAGTGCGCGCACGAATGCGTGTCTTCGTTTATACTCATGCCCGTGTTTTTCACGGAGAGTGCACGCGCGAACGCGTGTCTTCGTTTATACTCATGCCCGTGTTTTTCACAGAGAGTGCGCGCGCGAACGCGTGTCTCCGTTTATACTCTTGCCCGTGTTTTTCACAGAGAGTGCGCGTGCGAACGCGTGTCTTCGTTTATACTAATGCCCGTGTTTTTCACGGAGAGTGCGTGCGCGAACGCGTGTCTTCGTTTATACTCATACCCATGTTTTTCACAGAGAGTGCGCGCGCGAACGCGTGCCTTCGTTTATACTCCTGAGGAGTGCGCGCGAAGGTAATCCTTCGCACGCTTTTGCGGGAAACAAGACAATTTTTTGCAAACGGTGAACTTTATTAAATTCCCGTTTGTGCGGGTGAGCGATTACAAAAGATGAGGTACTGATCACTGATCGCTTGAAGACGGAAATGGCCGCAGCCGTCGTTGCCCAGTGGCGAGCGGGGCACGGCGGGAGCCTCTGCTGCTGGGGCAATCCGCGCGGGGGCCTGGCGGGGTGCTTTCTGGGGCCTCCAAGGATCTTCGCACTTGCACCCCCGACCTAGGTGTTCTGTTGAGCCTCGTGGTGCGGACCTCTGGTGCCAAGCTCTATGCGCCGAGCCATGTCCTGATCGCCGTGGACGGTGATGATGGCCCGCGGTCCGGGGAGCTTCATACATAGGAAGCCGTGGTGTGGGACCGCCCCGAGAGAGTTTAAGGTTGGCCGCCCCAATATAGCGTTGTAGGGGTACGAAATGTCGACGACGTCGAAGGTGGCGTCCTCGCTCCTCACATTATCGTCTTGGCCGAAGGAGACTTGGAGGCATATCTGGCCCAATGCCCGCAGGGGTTAACCTCCGAAGCCCTGCAATGGGATGCCCGAAGGGCTCAATCGACTCCGGGGGATCCCCATCTGATCGAAGGCCGCTATGAACAAGATGTTCGCGGAGCTTCCTCCGTCGACCAGGACGCGCCTAACCTCGCATCGTGTGATGACGACCTGGACGACCAGGGGATCTTGGTGGGGGAATTCCACGCCTTCAGCGTCAGTGGGCGTGAAGGTGATTTCGTGTTGCGCCCACTACGGTGGTGCCTGCGCTGGATATGCCGCGACGTGGTGCAGCCTCCTCACGTAGGCCTTCCGCTATCGCGCCGAGGTGAACTCCAACGAGGAGCCCCCGGAGATGACATTTATGACCCTACGCTGGGCTCCTTCCGGGGCTTGCAGCTGCAGGAGGCCCTCCCGAGGTTGCTGTATGTGGGCCTGAATCCGCAGGGGCCTTCCTGGGGTTGCATCCCTTGATCCTGGGTGTGTTGGACGTGAGCCACGATAGGCGGACGCGCCTCAGGGTTTCTATCCCTGGCGACGCTTTGCCGGAGTGCTGCGATGGTGGTGCACGCACGCGTGTCGTGGCCGCCCCGACCGTGGACTTCGCACCACTGCCCATGGTGCTGGTTGTCGTACTCCCCACGGGCTTTGTCGTCGCGACCCCGCCCTCGGCCCTGTCCCCGGCCACGGCGTCCTCTGCCGCCGCAATCGGCGGGAGCGTTATCCTCGGAGCCACCCTCGATGTCGAAGACATAGTGAGGTTTCCGAGGTTTGCGCTGGTCGCGTTTAGGCTTGTCGCCCGACAAATCTTTGTGCTGGATATCCCTGCGCTCGGAGGCGTCCTTTGATGGCTCCTGCTTACGTTTGCCTTTTGAGGAGCCCTCCTTTGGTGAGCCATCGTTTTTCGCCGAGCCCTCCGCATGATTGGTATTAGAGTCGTCGTCGTGTCGCCGCCGCGCGTCCTCTTCCGCTCTGGCGTACTCTTCCATCTTGTCGAAGAGCTTCGCCACTATCTTGATCGGTTTCCACGCGTTGTACTCGGCCTCGGCCCTGGGCGGAGACCTTGTATCGCTGCGTTGATGACGGTTGTTTCATTGACATCCTTGACTTGGCAGCGTACCTTCGCGAAGCGTTTGAAGTAGTCCCGGAGCCTCTCCGAGGGTTTCTGCTTGACTGCGAAGAGCTGGTCCGCATCACGCGCTTGACGTAGTTTTCCTGAAAGTTGTTGTAGAGCCGGTCGCGGATCTTCTCCCATGCGTAGATGGAATTTGGCTTGATGGTGAAGAACCAAGAGAGCGCCACCCCCTGCAACGCGAGGGGGAGCCCCTTCGCCTTCGTGGTGTCATCTCCGCCAGCGGCTTCGATGGCAGTCTCATATACGCGCACGAATTCCGTGGGTTCGTGTCACCTTTGTACGCCTCGATGACACTCGGGAACTTGAAGTCCTCCGGCCATGCCGCCTGCTGCAGGCCCGCGAAGAGCGGGGACTCTGGGTCCACGTGTCGTAGTGGGACGCGGCTGGATGTGAGGGCGTCGCGGCTATCCGCCCTTTCTGGCGTGGGCTCCGATGCGACCACCGGTGGGGCCTGTTGGCTCCGAGCCTCTTGCATGTCCCGCACGGCCCCGCGGAGATCCGTTAGCTCCCGCTGAAATGCGTTGAGGGCCGCCAGCAGGGCGTTCTCGACTGTGGACGTGGTTGGGGCCATCAGCACGCCTGGCGGTGCGACCGGAGCAGCGGCAACCACGGCCTGCGCTCCCAGACTACCTTTGCGTTGGCATGAAAGGCTCTGGAGCCGGTGACAAAGCCCGCGTTGCCGCAGGAACTGCTCACCATTCCTGCACCGGGTGAGGGAGCGGACGCCGTGCCGGCGTGGGCACCGGCATGGCTGCCTCCGACCACCCGGGCAGTACTACCGGCGACTGTCGTGGTACCTGCAGTGGGGTTACCTACCATGCGTGGGGCGGTTTCGACTGCCGCAGCGGCGGTGGCGGGGAAGAGCGTCGCGGCAGTGATGGCGGGGTCGATTATCGCGGCGGTGATGGCGGGGCCGATCGTCACGGCGGTGGCGGCGGGATCGAACGTCGCAGCGGTGGTGGTGGGACTGAACGTCGCGGCGGTGGTGGCGGGGTTGAGCGTCGCGGCGGTGGTGGCGGGGTCGATCGTCGTGGCGGTGGCGGCGGGATCGAACGTCGTGGCGGTGGTGGTGGGGTTGAGCGTCGCGGCGGTGGTGGTGGGGTCGATCGTCGCGGCAGTGGTGGCGGGATCGAACATCGCGGCGGTGGTGGCGGGGTTGAGCGTCGCAGCGGTGGTGGCGGGGTCGATCGTCGCGGCGGTGGTGGCGGGACCGAACGTCGCGGCGGTGATGGGGTCGAGCGTCGCGGCGGTGATGGCGGGGTCGGGCGTCGCATTGTGAACACCGGTGTTCGCGACCGTCACACCCGCATCGCCACTCACGCCTGCGACTGCCAACACCGAAGCCCTGGTATTAACACGAGATTCCGCCGCTCCCACCTTCTTCTTCTTCGCTACCGACGATGAAGCTTTCTTTGGTGCCATTCTTCTTCGGATCTGGAGGCTTGCTCTTGTCCTCCCCACGGACGGCGCCAACTGTTGTGGTTACAGACCAAACAGAGAGAGAGAGTATGGTAGTGGAGAGTTAGGTGAGCAATGGCTTAGGGTTTCTCCCCGTGGCCTGTGCTGTATATATATCCACATGGGGAGTGCTTTTACAATTATACCCTTACATCCGAGTATTCCTCTCAGGGGCACTTATGTCATTACACATGTCCCATTTTGGGCCTTATAACCTCCTAACAGGCCTGCTGGGCTTAGGTGGGGGCCATCCCTACAACATAAATGAATTAGAATGATGAAGCATGATTGTACAAGAATAAAATATCATTAATATCTTCATACTACATAAATTATGAGGATATCTGGATCCGATCGAATTGAGTAGATATTCAAATCGAATTTGTATCCGGTATTTATCCGGTCCGTATACGTATCCGACATTTGTTCAATTCATATTCAAATCCGAGAAAAAATAGATACGAATATGATTTGAGCACTATCCAATCCCTATTCGATCCGTTTCACCCCTACTTATATGTGCATCGGAGGGGAGTACAAGAGGCGGGAGCATCTCGTCTCTCATTTGGGTCGTGCCTCGGTTCTTCCAAATCAAACGAAGAATTTTCTTCGTTCAAGTCCCGAGATGCTTGCAAAGTGGGAAGGCAGCTTCTTGGCGTATAGAAACTGTTGGTATTGCTGCTGCTTGTTGTGTCGTAGCACTTGTTAGGATTGTTGTTTACTTACCCTGCATGGGCTCCTGCTGACATTGCTGCTTTCTGTCCCGTCATAACGTCTTTTGGATTGCCGCTTCTAGCCGTGTAGTAGCTTCTACCAAAGGTAGTGCAGAACTCCTTGGCCATCACCATGGAATGTCTCCACCCATATGGCATATGGCATATCCTACGCTGTGGCATATGGCATGTCTCCCAGGTTCCCATGCTTTCTTCCTTGGCCGAAGCTTTTCTCCTTGCATTCTTCGTATGCCATTCTGATTAGGGTTACAATCTCTCCCCTTTAGCTGTCCTCACCCCCCTCCTCGTTGGCTTTATTTTGTTGGCTAAAAATAGTACTAACATGTGATATAGCTTCAGTTTGCAAAGCTGAAACACAACTCAAAGTAACAATACTATTTGGTGCCACATCATCCCCTCCCCCTTCAAGCAAAAGCATCCTCAGTTTTGGGGTAATTTTTGAAGCCTTCTTCTCTTCCACAGCGAGCTTGATTTCAAACTTGGTTGCACTGTTCGCCATTGGCTTTAGCATATGTCATTTCCCTCCATACTTGAACATGTATGTGTTGATTCTCCCAACATGTGTGACATCGTGATCGTATTGTCATGGCCTTCCCAACAGCAAGCCACACACCTCCAATGGCAAAACATCACACTCCACTTGATCAACATACCTGCCAACTAAAAATGATACATGCATCATGTATGTTATTTTCAGTTTTTCGGCCTTGTTCAACCATGCCACATAATGAGGTTCAAAATGCCTCTATATGGACAGCCCCAAAGCTACACCAAATCCTTACTAATAATATTGGTAAAACTTCCACCGTTGATGATCAACATGCATGCCATGTCTTTGACTTCACATTGGATTTTGAAAAGGCTCCAATGCTACCCTTTTGCCACCTTGTCGACGTTGTCGCCTTGTATCCTCTTGGCTTGGATGCTTAGCCCACTTGACAGTGCGTCGTCCTTCTTTTGGTCGGGCGTGGAAAAATTTTTAGTACCCTTACCCGGTAGCTTCACCTCCCCTTGTGTTGTGGCCGAACCATCCTAAGCAGCAGCACCCTTCTCAATTGCGCCTAGGGTTCCCTTCTTTTTGCGGTTGGCAACACATGGTAGCAAGGCTTCCTTCTATCATGGTGGTCAACTTACCTTTCTTCGTGGAGTTATTTTTGTGTTCACGTGATGACCAAGTAAATTAGCATTGCGTCAACATCTTCATCTCCACCCATGTAGTGCAGATTGGATCGCCTAGTAGATCTCGATTCCATTGCATATTTGTTCACCAATGCAATGCAGCACCGATCAACGTCGTCCTGGCCAATCTCACCTTCTTGATAGAAGAGAGTTTTTAGCCCATAAAAAATTCCCAAGTCCTCCACCCACTTGTGGTAGTCTTCCAGAGTGCTCTTAGCGAACAACGACATGATATACGATGGTAGCCTCAGCATGCATTGATCGTGCTCCAACATCTTCTTTCTCTACAAGCAGCACGTACCATGATCAATGGGGACTCTAATACCACCTAATGTAGATTCAACTAGCAAGCTAGCTGAATCACGTGCTTTAGCCTTGATCTTTCATGATACGCCTCGCTGATCGCCTTCTCCTTGCTCTAGGGTTATTGCACACCCAAGAACAGCACCATCTCCTTGATAGAACCTTCTCCCACACACACACACATAGCCTGTGAATGAAAGGTAGTAGAACTGAAGTTCCATTGAGTAAAATCCAATACCACAATTAGATTCAACACACCTTGAGCAATTCCTCGATAGAAATCTCAAGAACACACACAATGGCCACCAAACACTATGGTGATTTTCTGGTATATTTCTCAATTCTATATCATAGCTAATACATCTTAGCTCCATGCACTATTCTAAGATCACGTGCCTATGTTTCCTTCCTGCACACACCAGCTAAGTCCCATGCACCAATTCTTCTTGGATCATGCGCCTCATGCACCATCGCTCCCCATGTAGTTGCCCACTTTGGCTTGCTCCATGCACCCAGGTTCACATGCTTTCTTCCCTGGGCAAAGCTTTTGTCCTTATTTTCTTCATGCACTGTAGTGATTAGAGTTACAATCTCTCTCCTTTCGCCATCCTCACCTCCCTCCCCCTTGGCTTCATCTTGTTGGCTCAAAATAGCACTAACATGTGATGTAACTTCAGTTTGCAAAGCTGAAACACTACTTAAAGTAACAATGCTAGTTGGTGCCACATCACTTGGTGGGGAATCCCTCTATTAGAAGATGGGGATGGGAAAATTCTTCCCCATGGGGATTGCAACCGGGTCTTACATTCTCCATCGGGGATGGCAGTGGCAAGGACGTTGTTCCCCAACCCCTATATCCATTCCCCACGGGGACCCGATAAAGCCTATGGGAGGTGGGTATTTAGACATTTATATATATAGCTCATATACCTTATCACAAAGCTTGATCTAAGCACTATGTGATGGTATTGTATTTTTGTTTGCACTTTCCAATGAGTTTACATATTGTTTTTACTAATTTGATCATTATATTATTGTTGATTATGATTAGTTTTAACTAGTTTACTTATTCGTTACTAAGTAACATGCCCTAAACAGGGGGACGGTAGGGACTCCCCTGTTTGGGTTGTGGTTGTCGGGGTCGGGGAATAGGTTTGGAGTCTTTGGTAGAGAATGACCCTATTGCTATCCCTACAGATGCAGGACTATTATAATAGAGGGTATAGAGTAGGAGACGTTGCCAAGCCAGCTGTTCAACATGCATTGTCGTCACAGTGTCACTCGCTTCCTGGGATTCTTATCTGTTGTCCTAGGTTGGATCTGTTGGTGACTGGGCTATAAGATTGAGGAGACTGACTAGAGGGGGTGAATATGCAATCTAAAAAATTCTCTTTCAATTATTATCAATCAAAGACTTTTCTTTTTGTCTAAACCAAGTATACAATACAAAGCTTAAATCAAATTGATTTAGCACAAATGAAGCCTAATTCACTTATGCTCACCTAAGGGCACCAACACCCCTAGAGCTATGTCAAGGTTTACAATCCTAGAATGACAAGCAATCAATTTAATTCTATAAATATAAATTGCTTAAATGTAAATTAAGTACAAGAAAACAAACCACAATTGACATGATCTCTTTTTACCGTGGTGTACGAAGACTTGCCGGTCTCCCCTAGTCCTCATTGAGGTTAGCCCAAACGAATTGGACTAGCTCCACGAATTAACTCGAAACACCTCAATGCACTAGTGATAGCTCTTTTCTGCTCCAGGTATGTGAGCTCCAACCTTCACACTTCACTGGATTTTCTCACAACCTTCTTTGAGAAGATCATCGTTCACAATGCCACAAACGCCATCTAAAAGTCGGCAAACTCCAAGAGTAATAAGTTAAGCCCCTCGCTTGACACTCACCACGTGCAACGTATGCACAAGCTTCAGTGGATACACAATCCACCTCTAAATGCAACACATGCAATCTAGAGACTCCCTCCTTACTTACAAGGGGCAACACATGCACAATTGAGGGGAGGACCTCACACTACCTCAAGAGAGTGAAATGGAGTGCAGCAATCCCTTCTCCAACTAGCCACATGGGGTATATATACCCATAACACGAAAACTAGCCGTTGAAAGCAATGAACCAATAAAATCAGGATTATCAGAAGTACCGACGGTAAAACTGCGGTAGTTCTGCTCTTCTCACAATGCTCAAAAACCTAGCCATTAGAAGCAAAGGACCAGTCAAATTCGGTAGTTCTGCTGTACAATTTTAGGTAGTTCTAATCATCAAAAATACTGCTTCTACATGTGGAACTACCACTCTCGCGGGGAGAAGAAGACCACCACACAGGTGCTGCTCTGGAAAAAATGTACCACTACTGTTGTGGCTACAGGCCAAACAGAGAGAGAGATGGTAGTGGAGAGTGATGGAGATGAGTGTCTTGGCCCTCCTCCCCATGGCCTGTATTCATATATATGTACACATGAGGAGTGCTTTTACAGTTATACCCTTACATCTGGTTATCCCATCTGGGGGCACTTATGTCATTACACATGGCCTATTCTGGGCCTTATAATCTCCTATCAGGCCTGCTAGGTTTAGGTGGGGGCCACCCCTACGACAGGAGCCTCTCATGGTAAAGGGCTTCACGGGGCCGAAGCCATGCTGCCGAGTCCTTTGGCCCCCTCCGTCCTCGCAGCCTGTGAACTTTTCCAAACTTGACCCGGGCTGGGCTGCAGCCAAAGTAGACGCGCGCCGGGGGCGTTGCACCGGCACAGGTCAGCGTAGCGGGCCCCTGATCCGCCGCATGAGCCTTAAGTGATAAGGGACGTGCCGTGACGCTCGGTCTGCCGGCCGTCCACGCGGTGAAGCGTGCTTGGCGCGGTGCAGGCGTTTGAGGCGTCGTGACCATTAATATGGCGGCGGACTCCCGGCAATTGGACTTCTGCCGATTGGCCTTCCGCCGGTTGGCTCCCCTACTGATGGGGTATATATATGACGCTGGTGCGGCGTTGCTCCTGCGTATATTGTGATAGAAGCTGCTCCCCTAAAATGGGCCCCTGCCGTGCATCAACATTCCTAGGTGACGCTGAACGGCTAGGGGAATGTTGATGCACAGAAGGAGGTCCATTTTTCTTGGGAGCTTGATCAGCGCTGGTTATCGACAGCCAGCCGCGCTTCCTGCCCCCGCACCGCGCTTCCACAGGCGACAGCATGGTCTGCCCTGTTTTTCTTAACAGGCCTACCTACAGTTGGCGTTCCTGATGGAGCCCGCCGGCATCACCTTTTATGTTGATGCACTGTAGGTGGTCTGTTAAGGAAAACGAGGCAGACTTTGCGGGACAAGACCCCCGCCTTTGCGGCGCCCCGCCGAAGTAGACACGCGCGCTCCGTCCCGTACCCTTCGAACGGGTTGCAGCGGAGCTGGCGCCCAGCCAAAGTAGACGCGCGCGCGCTCCGTCCCCTACCCTTCGAACGGGTGGCAGCGGAGCGGGCGCCTAGCCGGAGTAGGCGCGCGCGCTCCGTCCCCTACCCTTCGAACGGGTGGCAGCGGAGCTGGCGCCCAGCCGGAGTAGCCGCGCGCGCGCTCCGTCCCCTACCCTTCGAACGGGTGGCAGTGGAGCTGGCGCCGCTGGCGCCCAGCCGAAGTAGACGCGCGCGCTCCGTCCCCTACCCTTCGAACGGGTGGCAGCGGAGCTGGCGACCTTGCGTCGCGAGCATCGCCACGCATGCGGTGACTTGAGATCTCGCGATGCGGTCTTGCGCTGTAAAGGTGCCTATACCGTGCGACCCGCCTCGGCGTGCACGGGGCACGTGGCGGCTTATGACTGATGCGCGGCGGGATGTGAACGGTTGCATGCTCGCGGCCGCTCGCCTCTTCCCTAGGCAAGGGGGACACGGGGCGGGCGACGAATGGCGCAGCGCTGATGCTGTTGTGATCCCCTGGCCCATTAGTCCGCCTTTAATAGCGGCTAGGGAGCGTCGTGCTGTGACAACCCTTGGCGCTCGTGGTCGTGGCCTTTCAGCTTTGGGTATGGGGAACAGCGCTGGACAGGCGGTTGTACGACTGCGGTCGTGTCCCGCACGCGGGCCGATGCGACACTTCGGTACTGGGGCGAGGTGGCTTAAAGTAGCCCCCGCGACCGATCCAAGGGCTTCTGCGCGCGGGGAAGTTGTCCGAGCGCCAGGAGGTGCGATTGCCCGCCGCCGATGAGACGGAACCGCATCCCGAGAGGTCGGAGGGGGTCGTGTTCGTTGCCTTTTTTGACGCGGGGCTCCGCATCCCCGCGGCGGCTATCGTGGGCGACGTGCTGCGGACCTTCGGGCTGGAGCTGGCGCAACTGACTCTGAACGCCGTGGCCCGGCTTGCGGTGTACAGCTGGGCCTTGCGCTTGGGGGCGTGTTGGCCCAGCGCCTCGCTGTTCGCCTATCTTCACGAGGCACGGTGCCAGCCCAAGGACCGGAAGGACGGGACGCTGTCGAGTTTCGGTAGCATCACCTTTATTCTTCGTCCATCGTGCAAGAAGCTCTTCCCTGCGAACTCAACTCGCGGGAAGTGGGAGTCTTGCTGGATGAAGCGGTGGTTCTACCACCGTGTGGAGAGCGGGAGCGGCCTTGAGTGCACAGGCCGACCGATCGCGTTCAAGCCCTCGCCCGGCCGGACGCTCGGTGACGAGGACAGGTGGAGGGCTCGGCGGCTCGTAGGTGTGGCCGCCCGCCTCAACATGCGCGACCTCGCCGAAGAGTACGTGATGTACTGCGTGGCCCCGCTTGCCCGCGACTGGCGTCTTGCCGCCGAGAGGCGTCGAGACGACAATGTTTCACCATCGATCTGCTCGCTGCCGGCACCCTCCAATCTTCGTAAGCCACGACCGCGTCTCTCCTTTGTTCACGCGAAATGCGCTATATGCTGATGCTATCTCCGTTGCTGCAGGGATTTCCTTGGAGGAGGCGGAGCAAGCCGCGCGCGTATTCCTAGGGCCGTACACCGGCAGGGAGCACGAGCAGCGCGCGTCTGCTATCGTTGAGGCGGGGCTAGGGCGAATAAACCGCGTGTGCGAGGCCCTGGGCCTTGCCGTGGCGGATCGCGTCGCTCCCGACGACGGTGCGGCGAAGAAGAAGAAGAAGGCGCCGTCTCGGAAGAGGGGCCGCAGCGGGGCGCCTGCCGCGCTTGGCGCGGCAGCTGCTACTGCTGCTGCTAGTGCTCCCGAGGGCGCGGCGGACGCCGAAGGCGACGTGTCTTCGGCGAGCGCCCCGGACGGCGGGCTTGAACCCGTGCGGACCGGCGATGCTGACGTGGAGCCTCCGGCCGTGGCCGGTGTGATGCCGGAGGCGCCCTCCATGGGGGCGCACGGAGCCATGCTACCTTTACTGACAGCGGCAGAAACCGAGGTGCCCCTGCGACAATTGCCACCGCGGAACCTTCGCCCCCGGGCGCTGCAACCGCGGGGGCTTCCCTAGTCGTGACTGCGGGGGCAGTATCGCTGTCGGCTGCCCCGGCTAAACGGCCGTGTGTGCGGCCGGGGCTCCACCGGACACCGCGGGGATTCGTCGTGGCCACGGGCGTCAGAAGCTTGTGGGACTCCAGTGCAAATGCCGGAGACCCTGCGGCATATGCGCCTTCCGCCCCTCTGGCCACGCCGCCCTTCGCGCAGGGACAGCCGCCACCTGCCCCGAACGCGGAGGCTTCTGCCCGCGGTGGGACCATTCCTTCTGTGGGGGCTTACGCCACCGCCGCCCCGCCCGGGGATGGGGGGCGAGTCCCCGAGACCCTTCTTCTGCTACCGAAGGTAGGGTGGCTTAGCTTACTCTGGTGTATTCTTTCATGCCTTGCGGTGCTGACCTGCAGCCTTGTTTGCAGCGCTGCTCATTCCGGAGAGGGAGCACTTGGCGGACCACGGGACCTCCGCGCGCGTGAGCCCCGCAGACTTCGTGCCGCCCCCGGAGACGCTGAGGGCATGGCGCGGGATTGTGAATGACGCGGCCATCAGCGTCGACCCGCAAGTGCTGCAGGCCTATGGGGCAGGGCGCCTCGAAGACGCCTTCGAGGTGTCTGGGGTGAGGGTAAGTAGTCATGCGACAACGCCTGTGCTGGCTGATCTTGCTAAGTCTTTCCCTTCTGCAGACACTTGTGCTAGGGCAGGCCTTGCAAACGGCCTATGCTCGTGGCCGAAAGGCGCTCGAGGATAGGCTGCGGGCCGCCGAGGAGGAGCTACGCGAAGCTTCTGGAGCCCGCTCTGCCCAGGACGCCCGCATCCGCCAGCTGGAAACGGAATGCGCCGAAGCGAGGGCACACGCCGAGGGACTTGTTGCGTCGACGCGGGAGTCGGCCGCGGAAGCTGCGCAACAGAAGTTTGCGTCGGAGCGCGACGGGCTCCTAGAACAGGTCGCCTCGCTAGAGAAGGAAAAAGGCGAGCTTGCCTTGACTCTAGCGGAGCGTAACCAAACGCTTGGCGACGCCTCGGTGGTTGCGTGGGACGCCCTGCAAATGCTGGAAGTCCACCTCCAGAGGCTTGTGGCTGAAGTGCCGGACCACGCCTTCGGCCCGGAGGAGTTGCTGCGGGCCCTTCGCTGGATCCATGACGCCGCCGACGTTGCGCGCGGGGCTGCGACGACCTTTGGCGACCACTGTGCCTATGTGGCGTCGTGCCTGGTGTGCGCCCTCCTTCGGCACCGTGGTTGCACGCACATCGCCGAGCTGGAGAACCCTCAGCTGGAGATGCCCGGCGGGGCCGGAGTGATGTCCGGTGAAGTCCGTGCCGTTCACGGCCCCGTCAAATTCTTCTACGAGCGCATCTGGGACTACATCGGGTAGCCGCCACGGAGGTCGAGCTTCGAAAGTCCCTTCGTGGTGGGGGGAACCTCGGCCAATTTCTGGATGAAGTCCCGCGGCGCGACGAGGGCGGCGCTGAGGCCTCCGAAGGTGCCGCAGGCTCACAGGTGCGGCGCCAACGTGGCTAGGTGTGGGCGTGCGTTGTAGCGTCTGCCCCTTAATTGAATGAATAAAGTGTGTGTTTGCTTCACGAACTGATTACTTGCCTTTATCCCAGGCAGCTTCCTTGCTGGGGGTGATTGCTCGCGTCTGGCCTTGCGACCCGGCGGCGCCTTCGACGCTGGCAAAGGGCCGAAGAGTCGTTGAACTTTTGGGCAAGCCGGCCTTCTTCAAGCGAGGCCCCAGCTTTAGCGCGCGTTAAGGACGAGCCCGCGGGATAGCGGCTTAGAATGGCAAGGATGCTGCCGGACCTTTGTACTTGTGTGATTTTGCCGATATGCAAATTTTCTGTCATCTTAAGATATGCGCTGTGTGTTGATGCCGCTTCGGGTTCACCGGTACGCCACATGCTGCGTGGGGACAGGCTCTCCACGTTCGATGCGCGCCGTTGGCGAAGTAGTCGCGCAAGGGTTCCTTAGAATGGCGCTTGCGGGGGCAGTCCTTGGCGCATCACCTTTTTACCGTCCCTAGACAGGCGGGTGCGGAGGCGGACCTCGACGCTTCGCCTTTTTACACACTTAAGGAGCACTAGGCTTCGCCTTTTTATAGTCCGTAGACTGGCGTGTGCGGAGGCGGACCTCGGCACCTCGCCTTTTTATAGTCCGTAGACTGGCGTGTGCGGAGGCGGACCTCGGCACTTCGCCTTTTATAGTCCGTAGACTGGCGCGTGCGGAGGCGGACCTCGGCACTTCGCCTTTTTATAGTCCGTAGACTGGCGCGGGCGAGGGTGGAAGTGCGCGCACGTTCCGTTCCTCTTGCTCCTCCTGGCGGGGGTAGCCTCTGGCGCGCTGTGTCTTCGTCAACGTGCGCTGCGCTCACCTCCCGCAGTACGCGAGGGTGAGCCTCGCTCTGCTGCGATTAATACTCGTGTCCTCCGCTCACGGTGTGAAACGTGTGGGAGGCCTCCGTAGCCTTATTTATGCTCCGCAGGGTATGCGCAGGGACGAGGTTCCCGGCATGCGCGGAATCCGCGTCTTGTTTAGACTCCGTAGAGTGCGCAGGGAGAACATCCGCGTCTTATTTAGAGTCCGTGGACTGGTGTGTGCGGAGGCGGACCTCGGCGCTACGACTTCCTTTATAGTCCGGAGACTCGCGCGTGCGGAGGCAGGCCTCTACGCTACGTCTTATTTAAAGTCCGTGGACTAGCGCGTGCGGAGGCGGACCTCGACGCTACGACTTCCTTTATAGTCCGGAGACTCGCGCGTGCGGAGGCGGACCTCGACGCTATGTCTTCCTTTATAGTCCGGAGACTCGCTCGTGCGGAGGCAGACCTCGACGCTACGTCTTATTTAAAGTCCGTGGACTAGCGCGTGCGGAGGCGGACCTCGACGCTACGACTTCCTTTATAGTCCGAAGACTCGCGCGTGCGGAGGCAGACCTCGACGCTACGTCTTATTTAAAGTCCGTGGACTGGTGCGTGCGGAGGCGGACCTCGACGCTACGTCTTATTTAAAGTCCGTAGACTGATGCGTGCGGAGGCGGACCTCGACGCTACGTCTTATTTAAAGTCCGTAGACTGGTGCGTGCGGAGGCGGACCTCGACGCTACGTCTTATTTAAAGTCCGTAGACTGGTGCGTGCGGAGGCGGACCTCGACGCTACATCTTATTTAAAGTCCGTAGACTGGTGCGTGCGGAGGTGGACCTCGACGCTACGTCTTATTTAAAGTCCGTAGACTGGTGCGTGCGGAGGCGGACCTCGACGCTACGTCTTATTTAAAGTCCGTAGACTGGCGCGCGCGAGGGCGTCCCCCCGTTGCGTCTTTTGTTTATACTCAGGCCCGTCACCCTTGGCTACGGCGAGTGCACACGCGGACGTGCGACTTCGATTTATACTCAGTCCCGTACCCCTGGCTACGGCGAGTGCACACGCGAACGTGCGTCTTTGTTTATACTCAGGCCCGTCACCTTTGGCTACGGCGAGTGCACACGCGAACGTGCGACTTCGATTTATACTCAGTCCCGTACCCCTGGCTACGGCGAGTGCACACGCGAACGTGCGTCTTTGTTTATACTCAGGCCCGTCACCTTTGGCTACGGCGAGTGCACACGCGAACGTGCGACTTCGATTTATACTCAGTCCCGTACCCCTGGCTACGGCGAGTGCACACGCGAACGTGCGTCTTTGTTTATACTCAAGCCCGTCACCTTTGGCTACGGCGAGTGCACACGCGAACGTGCGACTTCGATTTATACTCCGGAAACGCGCACGCTGGCCAAGCCTGCGCGTGCCTCCCCCTCGTAAAAGATTGTTGGCAAACGGCGATCTGCATTACATCCCCGTTTGCGCGGGTAAGCAATTACAAGGGGTGGATATACTAACCGTTTGTCCTTGGTGCGGCCAAAGCCTCGGCGCCTCTGAATGGCCCCGCGGACCCCCGCGCTGTGACGCCAGCTCTAAGAACACCGCTGGGCTTCGCGACGCGGGTGCCTGGCACCTGGCTCGATGCGCCGGGCCATATCCTGGTCGCCTCGGACGGTGATGATGGTCCGGGGACCCGGGATCTTCTTGCATAGATAGCCGTGATGTGGTACCGCACCGAAGGAGTTGAGGATTGGGTGCCCTAATATGGCATTGTAGGGGTACGGAAGGTCGACCACGTCGAAGGTGGCATCTTCGGCCCGCACATTGTTATCTTGACCGAAGGAGACTTGAATACCTATTTGGCCCAGCGCCCGCAGGGGCTGCCCCCCGAAGCCCTGCAGTGGGATTCCTGAGGGCCCTAGGCGGCTTCGAGGGATCCCCATCTGGTCGAAGGCCGCCGCAAACAATATGTTCGCGGAGCTACCGTCGTCCACCAAGGCACGCCCCACGTCGCATCCCGCGATAGTGACCCGGATGACCAGGGGGTCCTGATGAGGGAAGTCCACGCCTTGGGCGTCGTCGGGTGTGAATGTGACTTTGTGCTGCGCCCAGTCCGGCGGTGCTTGCGCTGGGTATGCCGCCACGTGATGTAGTCTTCGCGCATAGGCCTTCTGCTGGCGTGCTGAGGCGAATTCCAGCGCAGAGCCTCTGGATATGACGTTAATGACCCTGCGGTGGGTTACCTCCGGGACCTGCAGCGACAGGAGGCCCTCCCGAGGCTGCTGTACGTGAGCTTGGATCCGTAAGGGGCCTTCCTGGGGTTGCATCCCTTGCGCCTGTACCTGCATGGGGGCCTCGTACGGGAATTGGACGTGGGCCACCGCAGGCGGACGTGCCTCCGGGTTCCTGTCCCTAGCGACACTATCACGGAGCGCCGCGATGGAGGCGCAGGTGCGGGTATCGTGGTTGCCGCGGCCATGGACTACGCACCAGAGTCCCTGGTGCTGGTCGTCGTAATCTCCACGACTTTTATCGTCGCGGCCCTGGCCACGGCCGCGCCCCCGGCCTCGGCGCCCCCGACCGCCTCGGCCTGCGGGAGCGCCCTCGTCGGAACCGCCTTCAATGTCGAGGACGTACCGGTTTCGCCTCGACCTCTGCTGGCCGCGCATAGGCCGATCGGACGACTCCTTGTGCGAGGCGTCCCTGCGGTCGGGCGTATCCCTGGACGACTCCTGCTTACGTTTTCCCTTCGAAGAACCGTCCTTCGGCGGATCTTCGGCTTTTGCCGAGGCTCCGGCCTGGTTGGTGTCGGAGTCGTCACCTTGCCTTCGCCGCACGTCCTCTTCTGCCCTGGCGTATTCCTCCATTTTGTCGAAGAGCTTCGCCACCGTCTTGATTGGCTTTCGCGCATTGTACTCGGCCATCGGGCCTAGACGAAGGCCCTGTATGGCTGCATTAACGATGGTGGTTTCATTAACGTCCTTCACTTGGCATCGAATCTTGGCGAAGCGCTTGAAGTAGTCCCGGAGCTTCTCCGAGGGTTTTTGCTTCACAGCGAAGAGTTGGTCCGCGTCGACTCGCTCGACATAGTTTCCTTGGAAGTTGTTGTGAAGGCGGTCGCGAAGCTGCTCCCACGCGTAGATGGAGCATGGCTCTATGGTAAAGAACCAAGAGAGCGCCACTCCTTGCAGCGCGAGAGGGAGTCCCTTCGCCTTCGTGGTGTCGTCTCCGCCCATGGCTTCGATCGCGGTTTCGTACACGAGCACGAACTCGCGGGGGTCCGTGTCGCCTTTGTACGGGTCGATGGCGCTAGGAAACTTGAAGTCTTCAGGCCATGCCGCCTGCTGCAGTCCCGCCGAAAGCAGGGACTCCGGATCTACGCGCCGCAGCGGCGCACGGCTAGACGTGGGGGCTTCGCGACTGTCCGCCCTCTCCGGCGTGGGCTCGGGCGCGATTACTGGTGCGACCTGCTGGCTCCGAGCCTCTTGCATATCGTGGACGGCTCCGCGAAGGTCCCCTATCTCCCGCTGGAACACGTTGAGGGCTGCTAGTATGGCGCTTTCCACCGCAGGCGCTGTCGGGGCCGCCGGAACACCCAGCGGACGGGTCGGTGCAGGGACTATCGCTTCACGATCTCCAGATCCGCCGGATGCTTCATTGCGGCTACCCCCGGCCACCTGATCCGTGCCAGCGACGGGGTTGGGTGTCGTTGTAGCGGCGCTGGCGGGGTCGGTCGCTGTGGTGCCAGCGACGGGGTTGGATGTCGTTGTAGCGGCGTTGGCGGGGTCGGTCGCTGTGGTGCCAGCGACGGGGTTGGGTGTCGTTGTAGCGGCACTGGCGGGGTCGGTCGTTGTAGTGCCAGCGACGACGTCCGCGACCACGGCGCCTGCGCCGCCGTCAGCTCCTTCGGCGGCCGATGCCGAAGCCCTGGTATTCACGCGCCGCTCTGACCCAGCCATCTTCTTTCCCTTCGCCGCCGCTGATGAAGCTTTTTTCGGTGCCATCCTTCTTCTTTGGTCTTCGGGCTTGTCCCTGTCCTCCCCACGGACGGCGCCAACTGTTGTGGCTACAAGCCAAACAGAGAGAGAGATGGTAGTGGAGAGTGATAGAGATGAGTGTCTTGGCCCTCCTCCCCATGGCCTGTATTCATATATATGTACACATGAGGAGTGCTTTTACAGTTATACCCTTACATCTGGTTATCCCCTCTGGGGGCACTTATGTCATTACACATGGCCTATTCTGGGCCTTATAATTTCCTATCAGGCCTGCTGGGTTTAGGTGGGGGCCACCCCTACGACAACTACAAAAGCCAAACATTCAACAAATCAGAAGTACCTCCCACATAGAGCCGGTAGTACCACTCATTGATCAGACCGCTCACACAGAGCCGATCAGACCTCTCACACAGAGCTGGTCGAAAGTACCGATCATCGACTGAATTGGTCCCTAACCACGTCGGATGGTTCGACTACTCAGGTCTCCGACCATGTTGTCTAGTTCGACCACACAGCTCTCTGACTATGCTGATCTCCAACCACAATAGTCTTCGACCATGTCATCTAAATCGACCACATAGGTCTCCGACCATATTGGTTTTAACCACTCAGGTCTCGACCATGTCAACCATATCAATTTTCGATCACATCAATCTTAGATCACACAGATCTCGACCACACCTGTTTTGACCACATTAGTTTTGATCACACAGATCTCGACCCCGTCAGTTCCGACCACGTTGGTTTTGACCACATCAATCTTCGACAACACAGGTCATCAACCACGTCGATCTTTGACCTCGCTGGTTTGACTACGTCAGCTTCAACTATGCTGGTTCCTAACCACATTGATCTTCAACAACACAGGTCTTCGACCACATTGGTTCGACCATAATTGTTCTCGACCACGCAAGTCTTCTGACCACCAATAAATGCGTTAGTTCTGTGATTACAATGCCGGTAGTTTTAACTAGCGGTAGTACCGCAGAATACACTACGGTAGTTTTGATTTTCTGAGAAGTGAATATACTTCAACATATTTTGCAAAACACATTTACAAACTATAGTATCATGCACATAAAGATTATCCATGATTCCCAACAAGTTGCAAAACATATTTGCACACTTTTAAAAATCATAACACAATGATTATATATGACCTTCAACTATTTACAAAACACAGTTACAAATATAAGCCTCATATTACAAAGATTGGAAACATGTATTTCAAATACTTGTAAAACACATTCGCAATATATAGTCCCATGTTACAAAGATTCACATGAGCCACAACTATTTGCAAAACACATTCGCAAATATAAGCCTCAAGTCAAGGAAAGCTAGAAGAGGTGAGGTTGAGCTATCAACACATGAAGAGACTCAAGCTACTAGATAAGACGTCTCTTAATATTACGGCAACCTATACTAGCTAGTCATACCTTTGCCTTGAATCATAGTCTGGACATGAATCAACACATGATGCATCCATTACTTCAATTCCATCAACACATGATGGGTCTTCACTTGACTTGATGATCAACACATGATCATCTCCTATTGGATATACATCAACTCATGATGCATCCACCACTTGATTTGATGATCTTCAACACATGAAGTCATCTCAAGTCTTCCTCATTTGTGGAATCTAACCTATTCATCCAACTTATAAAAAATGTTAGTCCACAAAAACAATTATCATCACTTATCAAACTTCACTATTAACACATAATAGCGGGATTAGAATCTACAATCTTTCCTTTTTGGTAATTCATGACAATCTCAACAAATAATGAGAAAGAAACTAAATTGCGAGTATACAACATGTACACAACAATTATATACTCTAGAATAAGCTTTCAAAGCAAACCTTACCTATCTGGTTGTCATTAATCATCCAACCATCAACACATAATAGAGAAACTAGATGACAACCCAATTATGAGTATATATGAACTACAGAAGCTATATACATTCAAGCGATATGTTTAAAAGTAAAGATCCTTAATATGTGAAAAGATGAACATGGATCAATACTAATGAAACCACAAAACATAAAGTGAACTGCCCCCTAAATATGTCCATACAAGAATGTGTAATAGAGACATATGCACATATTCATGTTTGACTATTTGGTGAAATTCTATCTATATTTTGGATCCGAGGAAAACAATAAGAAATAAGAATGTGATATAGAATACATACCTCTTATAGTTTTTACCTTTTCATCCAAATGAGACTAGGTAATATCATAATCAATAAACAAGTTAGTCTCACAATTACATTTGTCATTATCACCAAAACTAATTTAATAGAGTTTAAACTTACAATCTTCCTCTTTTTGGGTGATGAATGACAAATCCATTAGAAATAGTAGCATTTGGATGAACATTAGCACATGATAGCAAATTAAAGACTATTGGTGAAATTACTTCCCCTTTTGGCATTATTTTTAACTCTCCCTTTTTGATATTGTTCAATTTAACTTTAAATTTAACAATGTTATTCTCCCGTTCTCCCTCTTTTGGCATTTTTGCAGTTCTCCCCCTTTTGGGCATTTTCCACCATATAGCATAATTCTCCCCCTTTTGGCATTGATCAATATTTAACTTTAAATATATTATTCTCCCCCATTATCCAAAGCTATTATACATTATTCTCCCTTTTGGCATTAATCAACAAAAAGCAATAAAACTTGATAAGCTAAAGACTTTTTAATACATGGAGCCAATAAACCAATTAATTCTACTTAATGTAGTCATAAGAAGAATGAAGATAAATGCATATGACCAAGAGAGAATTTGAGAAAACTAAAAGAAAAGATATTTGAAACATATTCAAATAATGTTACTCATGAGAGCTCCTTGAAAACTTCTGATGTTTCCCCCTTTTTGATATTTGATACCACTTGTAGCATTTGAATCACTTTCAGGATTTTGCATTCCAATTGACCCTTCAAAAGCTACCTGAAAAACTGACTTACAAAAATCCAATAAATCTGATAAAATTATTAGTATACATTAGCAATAGGGGATTAAAACTCATAATTGTAATCACTTCAGATTATGAGCACACTCAAAGATAGGAAAATCACAAATCTGCTCAAAATCATGTAAAGCTCTGAAATTTTCAACATTTTGAAAGCAAGAGATTACATAGATTTTTCATTAAAACTCAAAAACCAATTTAAGCAAAAGAGAATGAAACACATTCATTTACAAGATCCATAAAACATTTAGGCAAATAGGTAAAATAGTTTTCCCAATATTAATATTTTACCCTTTATGTTTTAGCAAGCTCAAAATAATACACATATTTTTCACAAAGAAAAACTCCTCCTTACACAAATGTTCTTCTTGACAATATTTTATTTTCCTTTGACACACAAAGTATTCTCCTCTTCTTGTTTTTCTCTTTTCACATCTTTTCCCTTTTATTTAAGCCTTCTCTCCTTATATCATCTAGCGCTAAGATTCAAAGATGTCACTTGTAAACCACTTATCCATAATAGGTGTTATTTAACCTTTTGTTATTCTCTTGGTCTTTTCCATGGGAAGCATATACCATTTTAAATGATATCCATGCAATGCAATTTACACAAGGTTAGAGGCTAAATATATCAAAATAGATACTTGTTACCGAGATGCCATTGGTTCATGATGCAGCATGATCATCCTCAAACTTGGCTCCCATTATGCACATGGTGGAATTCACCTCTTCATGTTTAAACCAAGCCTCCAATGTCTCTCCAAGTACCTATTAATCATTTAAATGTCTTTTGGTACCCAAAACTTGATTGAGTCCACCAATATTAGTTACAATAGATTTGGGCATCCAAATGGCCCTAACATTGAATTTTTGTGAATTAATATTTTTAGCAAATACATTGCCATTTTTATCTTTCCTAAGCAAATAGTGTTCATTAACAAGAGATGACTTAGGAATGATACTTTTGGGATAATCCTTACTAAAATGTCCCTTTTCTCAGCAATTGTAGCAAGTTTGGCAATTTACACCTCTTCTTATCTTCTTGTCTTGCTTATTGCCGTTTTGCCTCTTCTTGAATGACTTTTGCTTGTTATCCATCTTGTTAGGGGCACATCGAGGCGAAGGGGCCCTTCTTGTTGCATCCAAAGTATTTGACTTTGTTGGATTGATTTTCAAATTGCTTTAGGATGCACTTCACCTTTTTCCTAGAGGTGAAACCGATACCTTTCTTGTCATTTGACTTTCTTTGACTTTCCAATATTATGTCAAGAGAGGCCTTCCCTTTATAGTACTTTTCCAAGTCGTTTTTCAAAATTATGACTTAGTCCTTGAGCTATTTGTTTTCCTCTACAAGGTTAGTATCACGAGACATAGAGAAAATAATATCATCTAATTTTGAGTAACAAGATATATCTAGCAAATCATCACAAGATGTGGATATACTAACTTTAGATGATATGCAAGAATTAGAATCTATATATGGCATATCATCTATTAAATCATATGTAATGCCTATATCAATATTTGGCTTAGAGTATTGCTTGAAAAAAGATACTTATGTTTTTCTTTTAGCACATCATAATTGCTTTGAAGAGTGATATATTCTTTCTTCAAAATTTTAAACTTAGCCTTTTCTTTTTCTAAGGAATTCATTTAGCTCTTCTAACATATCCATTTAAACTTCGCCTTTTCTTTTCTAAGGAATTCATTTAGCTCTTCTAACATATCCATCAACTCATCATAAGAAGGTGCATCATTGTCATCATCATTATTTACTTTCTTATTACCTTTAGCTATAGAGCATCAAGTTGATGTGGAGGGAATGGTGGATTCTTCATCGTCGGAGTTAGAAATTGAGCATTCTTCTCTCGACATCTACTCTTGTATGCAATCTCCATCGGATGAGGTGGGCACTTCATATTTATCTTGAATCCACATATCATGAGCACTCTCAAGATTGCATATTTTGTTTAGCAACTCTACACTCCACCAACTCATCCACGATCACAAGCATCAAGATTGGTTTCATTGATTCCATTGATTCCCACAACTTGACATGCGAGTTGGACGTCAAGTTGAGGGACTCAATGAAACCAATCTTGATGCTTGTGATCGTGGAGGAGTTGGTGAAGTGTTGACTAGTTGATTATTCAATCTGACACCAAAAACTCAAGATGGCGTGATGGAGGCTGTGCTGGACGTGCGCGTGGTGGCAGAGTGCTTGCTCTCGATCTCTGCGCTAGAAATCACGACGCCCTTCTGCGAGACCATGACAGACACGAAGGCCAAAGATGAAGCAATTCAAAGCCCGATGCGCCATGCCTTCTCTAATCTGGTTCTAATACCAATGCTTTTTTTAAAACTCTAGATTAATTTTGTGGAGATTTTCAGTTTACCTTCTATTGCTCTGTTTTATCCGTGGTGACACTAATGAGACTAGAAGGTATGGACGTATTTATAAACTCTACTTCCAGGTGTTACAAAGTGACCCAACTATTTTCGGTATTCTGTGAGACTCCTGAACCATGTCACCAACTATGATCAGACATGCTAGTTTTATGAGTCTAAAATATATTAGTCCTAAGCACACATGTGTGAGTCGTGCTCCATGATCAGATTATTTATGAGATCAATTCCAATCTGATCATGTGGGTCAATAGCCTGTAGAGCCGATCCTGTAAAACAAACTCAGGTATTTCACCCTGTGTTGTACCCAGGTTAAACAAATGCATACATATTAAATTTCAGTAGACTCAATCTCAATAAATATGTCTACTATATTTCAGCACAATCATCCTCAGCACATTGAGTATTAATTCCTCGAGTTAAGTTCCGCATTAAAATATTCTCTATCACTTGCATCAATAATATAAATAATTTCACATTGAGTAAAACAAACAATAACCACAATAAATATTGAAAGCTACATAAAAATCCCAACAATCATTACTAGACACTTATCTAAGCCTCTCTGAAACTAGAGGCTTCCTTCAAACAATGATGTGTATGTTTCGTAGCAACACATGGGTATTTGGCTAGTAGAGAAATAAATAAAGGAAAGAATTAACTGTCGTTGTTTTGCATGAACAAAATAAAAAGAAATCAGGAGATTAAAAAAAAGAATAACCGGAATCTTGATTTTGTGGGAATTGGATTTCTGTTTTTGTTCTGGCCGCGCAAGAAAAAGGATGCGCAGAGAAATCGGCCGGTGCACCGTTGCTATTATTTTTCCTTCTTTTATTTCCTTGGGAGCACTTGGATAGGGCCCACCAGCAGACACCGTGGACATGGCGTCCAGGGCATCAAGTCTTCCTCAAGAAAACCGATCTGGTTTTTGGGAGGTTCTTAGAAACACCGAATCAGGGTGCTAATTAGTTTTGGGCCTGCGTGCCTTCTGTTTTCTGGGCGAATCAACATGAGGTAGGTTGTATTTTGTTGTTTATTTGCATACATTGAGTCATGTTGGTTTAGGAACGTGCGTGAATGTCTATATAAGGCGTAGGTGCGTCCAATGTAATTTAAGAGTTTTTAGGATGAATTAAACCACCGTGGGACTTTTGGCCTTGTATTATTAGGGTTCAATCCCTGTTATCGAGTTTACTTATTCTTGTTAGAAACTTGTCATCGTGTGCAAGTTGACTAGGTCTTGTTCTTGTCATCGTGTGCAAGTTGATTAGGACTTGTTCTTGATTGCGACATCAGGTACCTAGGTTCTCAGGATACATCTCTTGTTCCACAAGTCTTTCTATCAAAGATCGGGTTGCTTTATCCACCCTGAAATATTAGATTAACTACAGATTCAATCTTATCTTAAGGTTTGATCTGCGTAAAAGGTAAAGCCGTTTACAGCTCGGTTTGATGCAGCTTAAATCGGGAATAGCTCATGATCCATTCTGGCCCAGCACAAGCATGGGTCAGAAATCAGAACATATTAGGCCCACGTCCACCTCAAAACAGAACCAGCAGTGCATTGCATTTTGTTACAGCGATCTATACCGCCTCGTGATAACATCGCGTCTCCCACCTCGGCCCACGGCCCCATGCAACGGCCCGCGCTTCTCTCCTGGCTATATTACCTGGCTCGGTCCGTTCGACAGACGTGTTTCCTTTTTTTCCCGGCTCGATAGTATGTTTCTGTTTTTGTTCCCGGCTCCTTTCTTTTTTTTCCGGGCAAAATCCACGGTTCGTACCCTTTTCCTGGGCATCCCCGGCTCCATTTGTCAACTATGGTCCGTTTCTTTTTTTTCTTTCTTCCTTTTTTTAGCTGCAACTTTTTATTTGAATGCTATAATATGTCATTTTTTATTGCTGTTCCTCATGTTGCTTTCTTTGTTCCACTATTTTTATTAGTATTTCTTTATTTGTTTAACCAATATTTTTCATTTGTTGCACTAACAGGATTTCAATTGTTCAACTAACAGTCTTGGACTATTCCACAAGCACGTTTGATTTGTTTCACTAATATTTTTTATTTCTTGCTCGATCGAGGATGACTACACTGGGGATATCTTGCTCAAGGTCGAGGTCACCAGGGATGGCCTGCTACGATAGGGCGGTAGCCAACGGAGTTCGGGAGGGCGACGAGACCGGACGGAGGCGGAGGGGGCAGTGGTGGCGTGAGAGGGGGAGGGGGCGTCTCAGTCAGGGGAGAGGCAGACCATGGTGGAGGCCTAGAGGCGGTGCTGGTGGTCAGGGTCTCACTATCTAGGTGGCGGCGGGGCGGGGGCGAGGTCGAGGTCGAGGTGGAGAGGCGGAGGATTTTGGGGCGTCAGGTCGGAGGAGACATGGATAGGGGTGGAAACGGATCGGATATGGTCGAATAGTCTCAAATACGAATACGAATCCATATTTTTCAAACGAATACGGATACGAATTCGAATATTCTCAAATACGGATACGAATATTCTCGAATACGAATACAGATATTTTCGAATACGGATTTTCTCAGATACGAATATCGGATAAAACGGATTCCTAGCGGTTTTACCGATTTTTCACCCGTTTTTGACCGGTTACCGGTTTTAAACCGCCTAAATTCAAATTTTGAATCACAAAATTTGTACGAATTTTTCATAGGTTCTAGAAACGGATCGAATAGTCTCGAATACGAATACGGATACGAATATTCTCGAATACAAATGCGAATACGAATACTCTCAAATACGGATACGAATATTCTCGGATACGAATACGAATATTTTCGAATACGGATTTTTGCTTACCATATTTGTGTTTTCTCGGATACGAATATCCGTTACCGTTTTCCACCCCTAGACATGGATCAGGTCAATCTGAAAATTTCACGGCCGTCTCCTCGGAGACGTCCGATGAAAATTTCACAGCCCGCTCTTTTTTTTTCGGGCCAGCTACTCTCGCGCGACTCGTTTTGGGCCACGCTAATCTTTTTTCTGCCGCGGGCCATGGAGATATGTCGGCAGACGGTGTGTGGGCCTTTTGGGGGCATGCAGCTAGCCCAAACGGTTTGTCCCTGCTATAAATTTTACCGGCAGTGTTAAAAGATTTACTGACAGATAATTTGCCTTCATTTTAGAAGGACGCTGATATCAAGAGTTCCAGATAATCAGAAGGACGCCTTCCAAACACACAGAAGATAAGCATGAACCGAATCAAATCGGATGCCACCCAAGATTCTGAGTTGCCTACTTGCATTCCTCCAAGGTCCAATCTGGCCTCTTATAATTGGGTCCCCAATGCTAGGCTGTCCAATCACACTGGTCCCTGCCGGACTAAAATTTCCACTACCTTCCACATCCCTCAACGGTAGATGCTGGATTTCTTTCAATGAGGAGCTTCGCAGCACAAACAAACAGCTTGTTGCCTTGCTCCACTATCGTTACAAACTTACATGCAGTCACAATTCACCTATACTCACGTTGGTTACATCTTTGCAACACTTTGATGAAAGTTAGTCCATACGTGAAGCGCTTCCACAAACCTGACGAAGCTTTGAGCTTCTCCAGCAATCCTTGCAAGTCTACCAGAAGCTAGCCGGCATGGATAGTAGCTGGAAAACTGACTAAGCAACCACTGCTACTAATCCGTTACTAATTATCATGTGTGCTCTAGCTGAAAAAGAAAATTAAGGCTATGAAGTGTGCTCGGAGCTTAAAGTATTCTACTTATGTGATGCGCAAAGCTGAAAATGCTAGCGACTGCTCCGTTTGTTTGGTATGGAATATCTTGTGTTTTGATTTTAGGTTTGCGACGACAACGACATCCATTGGTTCCTTACGTTTTCTCCAGAAAAGAAGGTCGAGCGGCCTACGCACTTCTGGGCGCCGCTCGAGGTTTCCAGTGTAAAGTGATGGGGAGTAAACCCTGAATTATTTCTGTTTTGACGTGACACCGAAGATTATGCGTAACATCGCGGCCTGATTTGCTTTCGCTCTCACCCAATCTTGTGTATTTATGTTAGGATTTTTGGGTGCGTATCTTCATGTATCTCTTTCTTCTATCATGGTGTATATCGCTGTATCAGGTACGAGACTTCAAATTTGAGGACCACACTTGACCGGCCTGCACTACTACAGAAAAGGTCATCACAGACGGTTCGGAAACGTCATCACAGACGATTTTCTGAACCGTCTGAATTTATGGGTCAGTAATAATCGAAGGTTATCACAGACGGTTCGATCGAACCGTCTGTGATATTGATATATCACAAACGGTTTTTAGTTAAAAACCGTCTGTGATAGCTGCTTATCACAGACGGTTTTTAACTTAAAAACCGTCTGTGATAGGTGATTATCACAGACGGTTTTTAGGTAAAAACCGTCTGTAGCAATATGAAGCAACAAGCATCAATAATAGAATCAATAACATTCTAAACATGAATATGTATCAATTAAGACTAGCAATAAGCTCAAGTTTTAATTGATTAATTTGTGCTCTCAAATTGTAGGGTTGCACAAGATTAATCTTGGCCGTCCCGCTACTAAATCATATACTCTTCCTTGATTGGTTATGCCAAATAATGAATTCAGTCATTTGAGCTCTAGATACAAACTCTACAATCTCAAGATCAATATATCCAGCATGCATATATTCAGACAGCAGTATTTAATGAAGCAAATCCATCCAAATACAAGTTAACTTTCACTCAATGAATGAGTCTTTAACTTGTCAAAACTAATTCCTAACAGATCAGTATATGGATTTGCTATAATATGAAAACAACAAGAACCGAATGGCACAAGAACAATATATCAATGTCTAGAGAATGTCTTCCAGAGTACAAACTTAATTGTGATAACAGAGTTGACAATAATTAGAGCTCAAAGACTAATTTAACCAATCTCAGTATATGATTTATATCATCATCGAGCAACAACCAATCCCACAAGCAATCTATGTCTCCCAGTGCACAGCCCACACAGATTGCATACAAAAATCACAGACTCACTCACAAGACCGGTGATATTCGAAATCACCAGAAGAACAGGGGCTAGGGTAGGCGGCGGCGAGGGCTCGGGGAGGCGACGGCCCGGGGAGGCCGCGGCGGCGGCGAGGGCTCGGGGAGGCGGCGGCGACGGGCTCGGGGAGGAGACGGGCCCGGGGAGGCGGCGACGACGGGCTCGAGGAGGCGACAGCCCGGGGAGGCGGCGGCGACGGCCCGGGGAGGCGCTGGCGAGGGCTCGAGGGAGGCAGCGGCGAGGGCTCGGGGAGGCAGATCGGGATTTAGATATAGAATAACTGCAGAATACACAGAAAACCCTAGCCAGAGGGTGTATATAGGGGATTATCACAGACGGTTCTAAGTTTAGAACCGTCTGTGATAAGCCTACTATCTCATACGGTTCTAAACTCAGAACCGTCTGTGATAAGGCAGTTTACGAACAGTCTGTCATATTAATGTATGAGACGGCGGTTATATACGAAGCGTCACGGTCTGTGATATTAATGTAAGAGGCGGTGGTTATATACGAAGCGTCACTGGTGGTTTCGAATATGAACCGTTTGTGATAATGCTTATATTTGCACGCACTATTCCATTTCTTCGATCTAAACTGTCCTCTCCCTCATCTTCTTCGATCATCACCACATTTCTCAACAATGACATCTAACATTTTGTTCATCTCCTTCCTCTCATCTATCCATCATGAGTTGTTCGGCCGCAACCTTACACAGGCGGCCAACAATTTACGTCTGGAGCAGCTCCTCCGCTCACGCCCTGCTCTCCTTCCTCGACTCGCTTCCAATATCGTCCGTCAACTAGACCTCATCATCCGCCGTCAACGGAGGTGTCTCGTTGCTGCTCACGAAAAGGAAACCGCCCTCAGCCTTGTTCTTCTCTACAATGTCCACAAAGCGGAGGAAGCTCTTGCGGAAGTGCAGAGTGTGATAGATAACCTTTCCGATCAAGCAGAATCGGCCGATTCTGTTGAAGTTTATCATGGCATCCTCTTTGAGATTATGGGCCATGCTAATGATTTACCCAGGCTAGAGGAGGAAGTGGAGAGGGCAAGGACAATCTTCACGACATTCGAGAACTCAGCGGCTGATCCTCCAACTCCAGAAGTTGAAGAAGAAGCATATGAAGCCCAGAAGATTAAAATCTGGGAATCTCTTTTTCTCTTAGATTTGTAATAAATTAAATTTGCCTTGAATTAAAATCTGGGAATCTCTGTTTGTCGAACTTTTGTAATGAATTAAATCTGTCTTGAATTAAAATCTGGGAATCTCTGTTTGTCGGACTTTTAATTTGGAGGCCGTATGTGGTGTTTGTGGCAGGAAAAAGGAGTATCATAGACGGTTTATGTTTAAAAATCGTCTGTGATAATTTGGAATATCACAGACGGTTTTATAATAAAAATCGTCTGTGATATTCCATTCTCACAGACGGTTCACCGGTAAGAACCGTCTGTGATACTCCTTTTTCCAACCACAAACACCACAGACGGCCTCCAAATTAAAACCGTCTGTGATAGTGTACGTCACAGACGGTTTCACAAAACAATCTGTGATTTGGCGTCTAGTATTAGGCTTTTTGTAGTAGTGCTGCAATCTGCAACTTTCCCCGCTTCAACCAGCTTTAACTTCTAATTTTTTTTAATTTTGAGCTTATTTAAACTAGAAGTTGAAACGAATCAGCTTCTAATTTCAGCTTATTTTGATTTTTTTAGTCCTTTTGCCTTTTCTTTTTCTCCCGTAAAAATGAAGGAAAAATGTTATATTTTTACGGATAATAAAAAAATAAAAAGACGACGTTAAGAATCCAACGTGTTCAAAACGGCTTCTAACGTTTGGAAGTTAGAAGCTAGAAACCACTTTTGGACTTTTTGTTTTTTGCTTCTTTGAAAGTCGAAACAAATATGTCGATTTCTTGAAAAGGATTCTCCGAACGGTTTCTCGAATCTAAAATCATGTACGTCGTCTATGTTGATGTCCCTACTATCCACTGTCATCTCGAAAGGTACAATTAAAAATCATCGATGGTAGCTAAAAGCTATTTGGAATGAGGCCTTACCTATCCTCTGAGCGCTATCAACCAGTCCTCAGAACCCCTCACACGATCGGACGGTTCAGGTCACAAGTTTGTGTTATCTCGCTTTCAAGAGTGTGATTTATAAGCTTTTGTATTCAATGTCACGTTCGTAAAATACCACATCGCGTCGCAAGATGTCAATATAAAAAAAATTGCAGAATAGTAACCGTAGATATCTTTCGAAATGAAAAAAGAAAACGTATGCATACATTTTCACTTTTCGGCTCGCCATTCACATTAAGATCGAGCTGGCCATTCACATCACGGTCCAAATTAAGATTAACAACGAGTGCTCGAGTTGATCGAGGAGGAAGCTCGTTCATGGCGCGTGGTCGGAGGGAAGGGGCCCTAGGCTGAAAGGCGCATGTTTCTGCAATCTCAGTTTCTGCTCTTTTTTTCATGCGCCTGTGCGCCCTATTTATAGGGGGAAATCCATACAGACTGTCATACGTCACCTGCTATTTCAATTTAGCCTACATATCTTATTTTCGTTTAAATTCCTTAAAATCTAAGTTGCCGTTCAAATACCCTCCTAAGTCATGTCGAATGTGTATAATTAGAAAAGATAATTGTCAAAATTTGTATATCAAAAACCGTGCTGATGTCTAAAACAATATACGAAAGCAGCGGGGAAGATGATTTTTATGGAATTAGTTCAATTGAGTATGACATCGTGCTGTCTGTAAAGTCATCACTTCCTCCCTTTAAAGCTTGGCATTTATGATAGACTCTAAGAGTGGATAACTATTCATCCACTCTGTAATACTACGTTCATTTCTATTTGTCATTTTAGATATTGACATGATTTTCAATACTCACCTTTGATCATTATTTTTTAATTATATGTTAGCAAAAATTACAAAAAATATAATGATATGAAAGTATTTTTATAACAAATCTAGTAATATCATTTCCACGTGATAAATTCAAATGCTTTTGTATATATTAGAGGTCAAAGTTTTAAATGATTAACAGCACGCATTCTAAAACGGCATTAAAAAGAATGGATTGAGTATAATTTCAAGTGAATATGCTTTGATATGCTCTCTTTTATATAATTAATTTGTTAATTTTGTTGGAAAACTCGATATCGCTTAACTCACACATTGCATAAATCATATAAATTAGTTTTTATTTACAATAAATGTGGTTTACTACTCCTACGAGTAAAGAACTATTAAATGAGTGAAAGACTAAATATAACAACAGAGAAAGGTGAATAGTGCCTTAACAAATTCCCCCAAATGTTCACAATCCTTTACTCCAATAGCTGCAAAATTATGAAGATCATATTGAAAAGCCAACCTGGAAGCTAGAAAACAAGTACCTAAGAATTCTGAAAAATTCAGCACAAATAGTACTATCGTTGTAGAAACTGCAGTATTACCACGGTGCGGTACGACCGCTATGGTACCAGCGGTACTACCGCTCTCTTGATGAACAGAGAAAACAACCCGAGTTCAAAAGCTAAAAACAATGGAACTTTTGATCCAAAGATCCAAATATCATGAAAATTGGCAGGGATCTATTGTAGGGCATTGTAAATCTATTCGAACAAACGAACATGAAAATTATGATCGAAATTAAGACATTTTTAGTTTGAAGGAAAAGTGCACCGCACCCAAGTCAAAACCAAATCCGATGAATACAACTTGCTCGTGGGTAGATGATGACCAAGAAGGGTCTAGATGTATTTCCACATTTAACAGCAAGTTAGATCACCAAAGAAACTCAGCCAAAAACCCTCAGATCAAGAGGTGGATGAGAGACCATGTGAAGGTGTCCCCATGTTTGTGATGAGTAATTGACAGTTGTGTTAGAGAGTTTGAGTTTGTTTTGGGTATTCTAGAGTTGAGTACCTTTCATTAATGCTATTGTTGATATGCTGTTTCGTGCGGTACTATGTGACGGTTTGCTTGTCTGTGTGACTGCAGGACTTCGGAGCTAGGTCATGGTGAGGCGAGGAGGACCGGGACTAGGCACAGGAGGTGTTGAGGTACAGACGATCAGTGATGCTGAAGGTGATCGAGGCTGCTGAGGTGGTTGCGAGTCGGGAGACGAGGAACCGGAGCTGGAGCTACTGGTGGTGGACACGACGGGCAACGACGAGCGAACCGAGACTAGGCTCAGGGAGGAGTCGGAGGTCCAGACGGTTAGATGTCGGTTGCGGTCGTGTGCGACGGAACAGACCAAGACTAGACTTAGGTGGAGTCGGAGGTCTCGGTCGGAGTCAGGTGGACATGACAGGCAGCGGCGAGGTGGATCGGGACTAGGCTCAGGGAGGAGCTGAGGTCTAGACGGTCAGGATGCCGGGTGCGGTCATGTGCAGCGGAGCAGACCGGGACTAGACTCAGGGAAGAGTCGAGGTCCAGACGGTCAAGGTACCGGTTGCGGGAAGGTGCTTGAGGGTAATTTGGAGAATTCACTCAAGCATAAGTGGAGGGGCTGGTTTCTCTCCTAAATTGGTTGCTTTGACTTTTTGCCTCATATGTGTGAGAGGTGGGAAGTGTAATGTGTATGCCACTTCTTGATTTTCCAGATGTGGGTGAGTTTCTTCCTTCATATGCGTGGGTGTAGGAGAGGCAATGGACATTCCTAGAGAAGCAAGGAAAGAGTGGGTGTGTTTCTTAGTGTGTGTGAGCGAGAGAGCTCAAGCTGTAGAAGCATGTAGTGTGTTGCTATTTCCAATTGCGTATGGGGACGTAGGAACCATTATGTAATCATTCATCTCCATTCAATACGAGAATCTATGTTGATGAAATGCTTTTATTGTTAGTCTTCTTGTGTTCTATTGGTCAGCTCTCCGTTCTTCTTTTCTTTTGGGTTTTGAGTTGATTTCTAGTTCTAGCTGCTGCAAAATCATTTTGCTCTGAACAGGGATTATCTCCAAGGCATCTTGGCCAGCTTACCCAAGAGCAAAAGACAGATTCAATGCTTATTCTTTTTTTTCACTCCTGCGTTCATTTCCCCTGTTTTGGAAAACTAGGGTTTGATGTCAGGGGACTCCTGCACCATTGATGTTCTAATAGCAAATATGGCTTTGGGGTGTGATTCTACCTTCTGAGATGATCTCACTGCCATATTCAAAAGTTCTTGAGGAGAGGATCTAAGAATCATGAGTATTTTGGATTTTGCTTCATCCTGCAAGTTCTTTTTAGCAAAAGCAGTAATTTCTGTTCTCAATCACTTTTGGCTGCAATCTCTTCCTCTTGAGATACTTTTGGTAATTAGTTAGAAGTCCTTGTGAAGGAGGATTGAAAAGAGCAGCAAAAATCTCATAGATTTCCTAAAATCAGCAAACTTCTGTATTTACTGTTCAAGTGGTTTTTCAGAGCTCTTCTGCGCTGGCTACCTGCTCTGTTTACAAACCACCGGTTAGACCACTAGGGTTTGGCCTGGTCTGACTGGTGTGTCCATGGTGGTCAGACCGGCCACCCCACGGCGGTCAGACCGGCGCCTGCCAAGCGGTCAGACCGGTGCCTCCTAGGCGGTCAGACCGGCAAGGGCCAAGCGGTCAGACCGCTCTCTCAATAGCGGTCAGACCGGCCTCAAATTCTTGCTCACAGGATTTGATTTCAGTTGGCTCTCATGTCTGTGCTTTTCTCTTGGATTCCCTTGCTGGTTGAGTTCTCTGTTTTGCCAGTGAGCTTTTATCTCTTTTCTTCATAGTTTCAATAGCTATCGGAGAAGGAAATGCCGTGGATACTTTAGGGGGCAAATTTTTAAGAGGCACCATTCACCCCCCCCCCCTCTGTTACCATTTCCGATCCTACAGTGGATCATAGAGGTCAAAGTCAAGCAAAACCGAGTTTTCTCATAAGTCTTGCTATCAAAATGCCCAGATGGATAGAGATATATTTCCAAGAATTATCTCTATCTCTTATACGTCATTGGCACAGTAAGATCATGGGAAAAGAATAGGAGAGATAAAAACCAACTAAACCAAGGCCATCAATCAAAACAAGAGATACTCCAATGAGATGCACAACATTGATGTATTGCTTACTTGAGAAGATATGTTTTATAGCCACTCTACCTTGGAGGACAAAGTGCACATAAGACACTCACTCTCAAACCCTAACCCTAGACATGGAAGCATAAAAGAAATAGGTTGGATGGTTAACCACATGTCTCCCTCCCAACCTCTTATATAGGTGAGCAACTAGCCACCTATTATCCTTAATGGATACTATCCACTTAGCATAATTGGGGAATTCAGTAACCACACACATGACTTTTATTCATATATGTTCACTTATGCATGTTTTTCAAAGCGCATAAGTCTGTATATGCTAAATCCTTACTCTTGATCTGTCTTGGTCAAACCAACTCCAACTTGACCTAAACCGCTCTCCAACGCACCGCTCTCCAAGTCTCTTTTATCTTGGTTCCACCGAACCACAGCTCACTTGGCCCGTCCAAGTCACATGGTGCCATCCCACAGTTTGAACTCGCCTTCAACATTTCCTATTTTTCTTGTGCCATGCTTGAGCTCACCATCTTACCCAACATCCTTGATCATCTAGGCCTCAGTTCCTCCATAAGCCTAGTCCCAATCCTCACCGTTGACCATGGTTGACTCCAAGCAATCCTGCACATCCAAGATAAAGAAATTGTTTTCAGGCACAAGTTCTTCACAACTTAACCCACGTTAGCCAAAACATGCATCATGCAACCTTAATACAAAGACCTAGGTCATCCCAACTTATTCCATGACTCAAATTTCCTAAAACCCTGTTTTTCTACGAAGATCGGTAGTATCGCACACAACATGTCAATACTACCGCACCTTGCATTCCCGAAAAAACCTCTCTGGAAAAAATGTGCTGCAGCTATGGCTGGAACTACCATTCGTGCGGTATGCTCACGCTCACAATGTCGGTACTATCGTTGGAATGAGGCGCGTGTTATGCATGCGCCGCATCCTATAGTGCTCCGCCTCCCCCCTCGCGCACCTCCACCTTCCTCTGCCTCTCTCCTAGTCGGTCATCGTCATCCTAAAAAAATCCAAGACTCATGAAAAATCAAACTATTGAGTCGAATCCAACCCCTTTCAACTCAAAAAAAATTTCATGGTTTCAACTCACATATTGAAAACTCGAGTCAAAATTTCAACACTTTCAACTCAAAATCAAGGTTTCAACTTGCGAAAATTGACCTTACAACTCGGATTCCATACTTTTAATTCAAAAACTGAGAACATTCAAATCAAAATTTTCAACTTTCTACTCACAAATTGTGAACTTCCAACTCGGATTTGAAAACTTCCAACTCAAATTTCTAAGCTTTCTACTCTATACCATAGACTTTCAACCCTACTTTTTATTGTTCTAACCTGGGGAAGACGACGACTGTAGCACCGCCAGGGGTCATGCTTGGTTGATGGCAATGGTGCCTCGGGATCAAGTCCTCTTGGTGAGGCGCGGTGGGTGGTGACAGACCCCTAGATCTAGCCCCTTCTGGTGAGGCACTGTAGTTAGTGAGGCACGAGGGGCAGCGTGAGCAACGTGATCCTAGGGGAGCACATGGGAGTGGATATGGAGGTGGCGATGGCTGGGAGGGAGATTGAGGTGATGACGAGGAGGAGAGAGGTGGATGCAAAGAGGGGAGCAGAGAAAAGGAAGAGACAAGGAATGCGTGCAAGTTGCGGTCAGGAGTTGCAACGCGATCGAAACTACTGTGTTAACGCATATCTTCCTCACAAAGTGAACCTTTTAGTAAAGGCTTTTTGAGAATATGCCCCACCTTTTGTTGCCACCTGGTAATATGCCACAGAGTTCCCAAAAATTGATTATTCGTCCCATCTTTCACCGTTCCCTTGACAATTTGCTTTTAGAGAAAAAAATGCCCATTTTGCCCTTCTCCATCTGTTCTCTCCCTCCTTTCTTCATTCTCTTCCCCTCCGCTTCGAGCCATCCGTACCACCGCCACTAAATGGATTCCACAGCGCTACGGGCAACAGTTGCGGGCGAGAGCGGGAGGAGGTGGCCGTGTGGCGCCGCTTGGCCAATTGTGGCATGTGGCGGAGGGGTCGACGGCTGGCAGCGGCGCAAGGGCAAGACCTATGTGGGGTTGGCCATGGGGGCGGTGGCAAGGGGCTGGGGCCCGCTAAGGTTTTGGCGAGGGGGTGGCGTACCACCAATGGAATCCCACGAGGCGGCGGGGCATCGGCTGGCGGTAGAGGATTGGAGGAGAAGGTTCTGGAAGTATGTGGAATGGTTGGGGTTTATTTGGGGAAAGAAAGAGGCAAGATTGCTTAGGTGGTGGAGGGAATTGAGAATATTGAGATTTGCTAGGTCAACCATAGTCAGAGCAAGTAGAAAGAAGAAAAGAAGAAGAGGGAGGAGGAAGATAAAGGCAAAATTATCAAAAAGGGCAAATAATCAATAAGTCAGTGAAAGATAAGGTAAATAATCAATTAAAATCAATTATAGGGCAAATGAGTTGATGCCAACAAAAGACGGGGCAAATAATTAATTATCTCTTTTAGTAAATTCTTCTCTCATCATTGTACGGCTTAAGATTTTAGCATTGTAAGTTTTATTTCAAGGCTCTCATTTTTTTGATTTTGAGAAGTTTTCATTTCTATCCTAACTTGTTTGGGATAAAAGTGTTGGTATTGTTGGTGTTGTTGTAGTAAATTCTTCCCTCGTCACTCATTTACCCTTTATTCCTTCCGATTAACATTAAAAATGACAGGAAACAAGAGACCCTTATTCCTTCCAATTAACATTAAGGTGGTGATCGGTTCGGCTGAAAAGCTCATGGCTTATGGCTGAAAACACTGTAGCTGGCTGAAAAAAGCACTGTAGCTGACAGAGACTTATTTAGCATAATTAAATTTAAAAAATTTAAAAATATAAAAAATATGTTAGCCCATTACGTATAATACAAACAAATACGGGAAAAAAAGAACCGGCAAAAAAGCTCAACAAAAAGCCAAAAGTTCAGAAAAAGACGAAACTTATGAATAGTGAAAAATAAATCAGAAGTCAGAAGCTGAAGCCGAGCTGATCAGAAAATGACAGGGAAACAAGAGAAGAAAGATCGAAGAGCCTTTCAAGCAACACACTGTCGGAGGAGCTGGGTAGTCCACTGTTCAACGGAACGTTGCGAAAGCGGACGGACGCGTAGGCGCCTGTGTTTTTTTTTGTTTTTTTCCGTAGCTCGAACGCTCTCGCCCTACCGGGTTCCGCGTTTGAAATCTCTCGAACCGCCTTGGCGCGACGCGCCCTTCTCTCTCTCTCTGGAAACTTCCAAAACGGCCTTCAATTCATTCAATCGGACTCCACGGCCGTTTCGGTTTCCTTCGTCCTCGCCGCACGGGAGGAGTGACCAGCGAGTAACCGTTACTTCTTGGGGTCACTCGCTTCTGTCGCAAAGGCAGCAAGGAAAGGAAGGAAGAAACTGTTGGGGTGCCAGGCAGGCTTACTCCTTTTGTTGCTCCGATACACAGGGACCCCATCTAGCTGCTCATCGGTACTCACTCGACCAGTACATCGTAGCCTTCTTACATGTCTGCGTCCTGTTTTAAAGTGCTTTGGCTGAAACGATTTTAGTTGTTGTTATAATTAAAAGTAATAAAAAATAGAAAATGATAAATACCATTATATTTCTAGAATAATATATATATAATAATTAAAAATAATATTAAAAAATCAATACATTCTAGATGATTTTTGGCTTTAGCAAACCTTGTTTGGAGCGGGGACTGCAGGTCACAGCATTTATGTGCAAACACGCAAAAGCTGCGCACGGGAGTATGGCGTGTGCTCAAAACTTGCGAGAGCTCTCCTGAAGGCTTGTACAATGCGTGGGGATGGATTAGGGCCCCCCTCACGGTTTGAGTTTCTGATTTTTTTTATTTTTAAATTTTATTATTTTGGTTTTTTTTAGCTTTTTTTATCGGTTCTTTTTTCGTATTTGTTTGCATTGTTGTGACAGGTTAACATGTTTTTTCTATTTAAAATTTTTTAAATTTAGTTGTGCTAAATAAGCTACTATCAGTTATAATGTAATTTTAGTCAGTTACAGTACAATTTCAGTCATAAATCGGTTTATTTCAACTCAACTAAACGGAACCTAAGGAGGCTGCATGGTTGGTAATTCACCCATATGACCAGATTTTTACTTATGAGTTATGCCCGATACTTCATACTAGTGTGAAGTTCTTTAAAAAAAAAGATTTTTAGTACGCGGATGACTCGGCATTACATAGTCCAGTGGCGGAGACAGGGGGGCTGGAGGGGGCCGGTACCCCCCAACTTTTTATTAATCCTTTATCATGTAGTTAATTACATGTGTTTAATTAGTTGTTTGGTCTCTCCCAATTTAGCCTAAATGTAAAGTGTGTTTAAAGCCCAGTCATATGCAGCCCAAATCCTCTTTGTTTTGTTTCTTGTTTTAGCTTTGTATCTACTGATCTTTGTAAATGCGGGTTACAAGGTGGTGCGTACCGTGATCTGTAGAATATGTATGTTTGTGTTCTTAATATTAGGATGATTAATGTAGGCTGGTGAGTTGACTAGAAGCTGTTGTAGCTAGTCATAGGTGTGATTGAAGATCACTCAAGCACTACTAGCTGGTGGAGTACATAATGCTAGGAACCTTTAATTAAAAGCCAAGAAAATGTTTTGGCCGAATTTCTACGGCAATACAATGGACATGTTCTCATGGATTTGTTTTTTGATTTCTTCGAAAATCAAAATAAATAGAATGTTTTTAAAGCAGTTTTTTAAATAACTTCTCGAGTCTAAAAATATATGAGCCGTCCACGTCAATATCTTTACCGTTCACTGTGGTATCAAAAAATGTAAACAAAAACCATAAGTACACACTTCAGTAGTTGCTCTCACATCGCATCTAGGTACTCTGTTTTAATCGGTTTAGACCCTGTTTTAGTCGTAGAGCTAAGTTTAAGTTAATATAGATGTAATTTTCTTTGTATTGTAATTTGCGAAATATATTACTCTGATATATGACTATTGGATCGGTAAATCCGGCATGGTTCATTGGTTCTACTCTACTTGTTGTCCATATTGCCCCCTATATCCAATTTCTGGCTCTGCCTCTGACATAGTCTAGTGTGGTATGGTCAGAATAGTTTAAATCGTATATATACCTGGAAACAGTCAGGTAGGTTCGAACAAGAGAGCAAAGCACTCAATTTTGAGCAACAGAACAAACATCCACCCGATAAGTATGGTCTCTAAGACAAGGTTAAAACGTCTGTGATGAAGAAGAAATTCCCCAACAAAAAGGGAAGCTATAGCGAGGATTTCGAAAACCATTTTCACAGTTTTTCGTGTATCCTTGGCTGGGAACCCTCTCTTCAGCTCCCTGATAGTCAGCTCACGTAGATTTGGAACCCTCTCTTCAGCTCAATTATTGCCACGTGGTTAAAAACCGAAGTTCAATTCCTACGCTTCACTTGTTATGCTGGGTAAAAGTTAAGAATTTTCCTTGAAACAACTGCGATGTCGGTATTGAGCTGTTGTTTTCTATTGAGATTTACGGTTTATGATTATAGCTGGTGGTTTTTATCTTTAGAATAAATATTTATGTGAATGAACTAAATATTTATTAAAAAATTATAAAGAACGGTCCCACTTACCGCGACTTGGACGGAGGTAACTGAGGTAAAGGCGTGAGTGACCGCGAAGGTGAGCTCTGCCTGTGGCCGTGCCACACGAGCACGACACCTGCCGCCTGTCCAGTTGTGTTGTACCGGCGCGCCCACTTGCACCGCTCCGCTCCGCTCAGCTCACGCAGGCGCGGGCCAAGCCCAGCCATGATCATCACATCCACGGTGCCCGCTCCAATTCCCGTCGCTCACATGGCCTCGCTGTACCTCTGGCCCACACTACCCACCATCACATCACTCCCCTTAGCTTCTCGCTCCTATGATGCTATCGCTACCAACCAAGCTTGCCCCAAAAAGAATCAGCAGTGATGGTAGTGAGATAGTAGTAGAAGCTAATTATTGCTTGCACTGATCGTGCGCGCCCCTTCTCAAATAGTAGAAGAGATCGACTCTTGCGTCATTGGAAATTGAAGGAAATCGAAATTAAAATCATCCGACCTCACAAATAATTCAACTTGTTCCTTACATACATTTTCTCTCTGGTTTCTTCCACCAACGATCTTTATGACAATTGTATGTTTCAAGTACACCCTTAAGCGTTTGAACGATCACGATCAAGAGAGCTATCTAATTAAAACACTGTATTTACAAAAGTAGTATAATGCTATGTTTAAAAGTGCTGTGATTTTTATCTTTTGACTAATTGTGAGAGAGGTTAAAAGAGTAATAGATACTCGCGTTAAGAAACGACTCTATTCAAAATGATTTCTACAAACGGTTTATAGAAACTAGTTTAAGAAATCACTTCGTTCAAAAATCAATTTCTAAAAATTAAAAGTTGGTTAAACTTGTGAAGTCTAGAGATAATATAATTAAATTTATGCCAACCTAGTCTCTTTAATCAAAACAAAGCCCCTGACCTGGCCGTTGGACCATAACTAGCAGGCAAGGAATGCATTTTACAGATAAATGCATGGATATTGAGCAACGGCGTATTAACAGGTAAGCACCCGATAATAATGACAACCCCCCGACAGCAGCTTCGATTGTAAGGCTGGAAACATAAGGCTTGTCCTGATCTAAAGCCCTGATGGTTATTTTCTCAAATATTTATTTAGTATTTTTTTTTGCATTAGATCAATTAACTATCTTACCCGCGACTTCATCATCTGTACATCTTCTGTATTTGGCGTCTATCATGGAGAAGTTAGGCACCAGAAGAGGAGGTAGTGCAGCCAAGGAAGCTACGCTAGGTTGTAAAGATGAGCCATGCATCGATGGCACAAAGTCCACAGGCGCGCGCACACCCTTTTCTTTCACTTTTACAGCGGCCTTTTTCTATTAAAGACAGCGCCGCAGCTCAATAAAACCCCCCTCTCCTAGCCTTCCTTCTCCCCATGACCCACCCCATCCATCAGAGAGAGACTAGAGAGAGAGCAGAGCTTAGTTTAGCGCAGTAGCTTGGTGAAAGTAGCTTGGTGAAAGCTCAAGGGAGCGGCAATGTCGAAGGAGGTGAGCGAGGAGCCGGAGCACGCGCGGCCCAAGGACTACACTGACCCGCCGCCGGCGCCGCTGTTCGACTTTGGCGAGCTCCGGCTGTGGTCCTTCTACCGGGCGCTCATTGCCGAGTTCGTCGCCACTCTTCTGTTCCTCTACATCACCGTCGCCACCGTCATCGGGTACAAGGTCCAGTCCGCCGCCGACCAGTGCGGCGGCGTCGGCATCCTCGGCATCGCATGGGCCTTCGGTGGCATGATCTTCATCCTTGTCTACTGCACCGCCGGCATCTCCGGTCTCTCTCTCTCTCTCTCTCTCTCTCTCTCTCTCTCTCTCTCTGTGGCTTCTTTAGCTTGTGATGGCAAGTGACTAGTGAGTGAGCTAAATGTACTGCGTGTGTTCTTGCAGGAGGGCACATAAACCCGGCGGTGACGTTCGGGCTGCTGCTGGCGAGGAAGGTCTCGGTGCTACGTGCTGTGCTGTACATCGTGGCGCAGTGCCTGGGCGGCATCGTCGGCGTGGGCATCGTGAAGGGTATCATGAAACACGCGTACAACGCTAACGGCGGAGGCGCCAACATGGTGGCCACCGGCTACTCCCGCGGCACCGCCCTCGGCGCCGAGATCATCGGCACCTTCGTCCTCGTCTACACCGTCTTCTCCGCAACCGACCCCAAGCGCAACGCCCGCGATTCACACATCCCGGTGCGTGACGTCACCTCCCTACTGAGCTAGCTACATGCCTAAGCGCTTCTTGTGCTAACCTCGAACCCTTGTCCACATTCTTTAGGTGCTCGCGCCGCTGCCCATCGGGTTCGCCGTGTTCATGGTGCACCTGGCCACCATCCCCATCACCGGCACCGGCATCAACCCGGCCAGGAGCCTCGGCGCCGCCGTCATCTACAACCAGAAGAAGGCATGGGACGACCACGTAAGCAAGCTTCCACTCTCCACGCTCTTCCTTTGCTCAACGTCACTGTTATTTTCTCTTCAAAGAAGCTGAACGCCAACTTCGCATGCATGCAGTGGATCTTCTGGGTGGGCCCGCTCGTCGGAGCGCTGGCAGCGGCGGCGTACCACCAGTACATCCTCCGGGCGGCGGCCATCAAGGCGCTCGGCTCCTTCCGGAGCAACCCCAGCAACTAAGCCGGTAAACCGTCAACCACCGCGCTTCAGTCGCTGCAGCGTGGGGCCCCTAGCTAGCTAGGCTGCTGCTGCTCCTCCCAGCTCTGGTTTTACTTGGTCAGCGTTGTGCATGTTAGTGTGAGTGATGAATGGGGAGGCCAGGTGCATGATTTGTTGTTTCCAACTTCAATTATCTTCACTGTTACTCTTGTTAATCAAACCGACCGGATTTGTCGTACCCTTGATTAATTAGTTCTCTCTCCTTGTATCAATCTTTAGATGATGTCACCCTTGTAAAACCGCTGTAAGAACTTGCACAATTTAGCATGTTTGATGTTTGTTCTGGTGCTAGCTACTTCAGTTTCGAATGTCATCTGGTTCTTAAGCTTGTGCCTGCTGAGGTGGCTTGGAGTGCCAATGATTGTTTCCGGAGTTGATTAGGTGGTGATCGGTTCGGCTGAAAAGCTCATGGCTTATGGCTGAAAACACTGTAGCTGGCTGAAAAAAGCACTGTAGCTGATAGAGGCTTATTTAGCATAATTAAATTTAAAAAAATTTAAAAATATAAAAAATATGTTAGCCCATTACGTATAATACAAACAAATATGGGAAAAAAAGAACCGGCAAAAAAACTCAACAAAAAGCTAAAAGTTCAGAAAAAGATGAAACTTATGAATAATAAAAAATAAACCAGAAACCAGAAGCCGAAGTCGAATTAATCAGGGCCAGTCCGCTTAATGGTGTCCGAATCAGCAAGCACGAACAGACTCCGTGAGTTTAAGGTAAGCGTAATGCTGTGTTTGTAGTAGGGCTCCTGCAATAATTGGTGCTTGAAGTGACTGCTCTCCAGAGCCTTCCACCAGCCTTTGTCTGCACCCACCGGCGCGTGCTTATCCATACCCTGTTTAGTAGCCCGCTCATTTTTAATTTACTGTTCTTTAATTCCGTTTATTTCTGATTTTTTACTTTTTTCGATTTTTATCTTTATTCCTTTGTATTACCTTTAATAGGCTAATCTATTATCTAGACTATAAGCTATTAGCTACGGTGATCACATATGTTACTAGTGGTGTACTGCTGCTACTACTGTAGTAGTTGTAGTCATAAGCTTCCTTTTTTAATTTATGATTTTCCCAAATTTATAAATAAAACTAATTTTGTCATCTTTTTAAAATAATTTATTATTTATCAGTATTTGATTTATTGATATAGCACCCTAAAAACCAACAAATGCAACCGAAAATAACCCACCGTATCGGCTCGTAGCCTACTCGAATTTAAGGCTTAAGAGAGAAGCTTATTATCCAAAATCTGTGTAGATCTCTGTGAGACGACGTGCATTTATGTTACGTCCTTTCTGGAACAACTAGCAACTATGCGTTTTCGGAAGCTCTTGGTTTGCGTTCTATGGTAGTGTGCTAAGAGAATTGTGTTCTCTCAAAGCCTAGCAAACGCCGAATTCTCGGCCAATTTAGTCTCCAGCGGTATGGTAATACCGTATTTGGTCTTCTTCCATAGCCGAAGAGCACGCGAGGGGAGACGCGCGAGGTAAAGGACCGCGCGAGAGGAGATAGCACGGTCAAGGCCGTGTGAGGACGGTGGCATTGTCGGACTGCGTACGAGGGGATGGTGCAGTATTGGGATGCGTGAGGGGAGGTAACGTGGTATGGGGCCGTGCGAGGAGGTGGCATGGTAGAGGGCGATGCGCGGGTGAAAAGCACGATGATGAGCGCGCGGATTGCGCCACCTCCTCTCGCACGCTCCGCGGCCATGGAGGAGGCCAAAGACGGCAATACATATAGGAGGAGGCCTAATACGGTATTGCCAAATTGGCTGAGATTTCGCAAACGCCACCTTGGGCTAGCTGTGATGAATCAAATATCTAGATCGATCTGATTGTAGCTGGCTATGTGCTCTCGCTAGGATTAGGTCATGTTTGAAAAGTGATTGTTTTTAATTCATCTAGAAAATACATTGTTCAATATGAAACTCCTCTGGAATTCCTACGTGGCAAACTAACAAACTAAAGATTGTTAGGATTACCTAATCGCAACATATTATGGTCCTATATAGAGAGTAGCTGCAGAACTATGCTTTCGGAGGGCTGTCTTAACAAGAGGCTAAAACGTCGTATATCATCTATCATCTACACTAATAATCCACCAGTTAAAATTATCCTACATCCACCCAACAATTACCTGCTCCACAGTCATGACCTTAACTACGTCCACACCACAATATGCACCCAGAATTACACCATCCTAAAAACGTCCGCACCAGATTAACTCTCCTCTATTCTCTCTCCTTACTCAACCATATCCGACGATCATCCTTCAATGGATCTGCAGTACCCCTCCCGCGTCCTGACGCTCGTCTTAATCGCGAAATTTCCGCCTGGACGCTGCTCCCCCCACCCCCCCGCGCCGCGTCCCTCCTCCCGCTCCACCCTCGCTCCTCCTCCAACTGCCGCCTCCCCCGCTCCTCCTCCTCCGCGTCCTCCCCCGCTCCGCCGCCGCCTCCTCCTCCCCCCACCCCCTGCGCCGCCGCCGCCTCCTCCTCCCCACCCCACCCCGCGCCGCCGTCTTCTCCTCCCCACACCACCCAACGCCGCCTCCTCCTCCCCCCACCCCTCCGCCTCCTCCCCCCACCCCGCGCCGCCGCCTCCTCTTCCTCCTCCCCACCCCACGCCGCCGCCTCCTCCCCTCCCTCCCCCCACCCCGCGCCGCCGCCGCCTCCCCTCCCTCCCCCCCCCCCCGCGCTCCCGTCGCCTCCTCCTTCCCCCACTCCGCCGCTCCGCCTCCTCCTTCCCCCACTCCTCTGCTCCGCCGCCTCCTCCCGCTCCTCCGCTCCGCTGACGCCTCCTCCTCCACACCCCGCGCTGCCGCCGCCGCCTCCCGCTCCGCCGACGCCTCCCCCTCCCCACCCCGAGATCAGCGATTGCTTGGAGACGGTGGCAAACCCTAAATCCCCAAATCGGCGGGAGGAGACGGTGGCACCCTTGGAGCTCGGTGGCGCGTGGCCAACCCCATGGGCAGCGACGACGACGAGGGAGGCAGCAGACCAGCGAAGCTCCACGGTGCGCACATGAGCCGGCGCCCAGCATGGAGACGAGGGAGCCGGCTGCCCGGCGAAGCTCCACGACGCGCTTGAGCCGATGTCCAGCGACGACGATGAGCTCTTTTCCTTCCGCCCTTTCCTAATCTCCGGCACTTCAAACCCAAAACCCTCCTCCTCCATGTCCTCCCCTTCCCGCTCCCCGTCGAGGCCGCCTCCGCCTCCTCCTCCTTCTGGCGCGGGCGAGTGCGGGATCGGCGCCCGCGACAACCTCTCCGGGACCCGCTGCGAGTCCTATGGATTGCAGTTGCTGTAAATTTGGTTCAAGAAGTAATGCCGATGCTGAATTTTCTCATTTGTATCCCCGCACGGCCAAACTGGTATTGACATTGTATACCATATTCTATCTTTTTCCTCTTATTGCGCGCTCATTTTATGAATTGATCTGTAACACAGGTTTATGTTCATATGTACCTCATAACAAAATTTTGGGCTGTGTGCAGATATGATGTTTTGGAATTACTTGCAGATCAAAGATTGCAGTTTTTTTTTGAAGAGATGAATGCAGTGTACATTGTGTGCCATTTGTTACAATATGAATCCCTTCTTTATTTGCTAAAGTTGGGCTGAGCCACAATTAGAATCATAATGACTATCGTCGTGATGGAGAGGAGGATGTGCTATCAGAAGTAGTTAGATGTGATCATCAATTGCGCAAAGATGTACAGCTCTGCATTCACCAGGAAAAGGTACTGCACTGTTCTTGCTGCTGCCTATGATCCATGTTTTGTTGAGAAAACAAAAACAAATACTCAGGAAAGGTCTAATCATTTCCTTAATTTCTTATAGCTTGCTGTATAGGAAGAGCTGAAGAGGGTTCTGGTTTGGAATGCTGAAATTAACAGTAGGTTAAGTGCTCATGGTTACCAGATTAGTGAAATCATGGAGTACAGTAAGGGTGGGAGCGCAGAGACTGTTATATCATGGCCTCTGTGATGTCATTTGCACCTCGAGACTCACATGAAGCTCAGGTTCAATTTACTTTGGAGCGAGGTGTTCCTGCAGTAATTGGAGTGTTTGGAACTATAAAGCTCCCATATCCATCTAGATCTTTTGATATGGCCCATTGCTCACGCTGCTTAATCCCTTGGAAGTCAAATGGTGAGTACGCTGCTTAATCCATTGATCTGCATAATTGCACACCAGTTATAGTCCATCGAGATCTGTGGTTTGTCTGTTGGCTCAGCTCTTATATATTTAGAGTTTACATACCAGTCAATACACTATTCTAATATACAGTTAATATTAATATCAATTGCATCAGGTATTAATAAACTTACCCCATCGTGCTCCTTGCATATGGAACAGGGACCTTTGCTCTGTTGTGTTTGGAGTTATGAAATCACTAATCGTTCGACAGAAGAAAATGTTAAGATGGTTTCTACTATGACAATTAGTTATATGTGGGCATGGTAATGGGCTGTTCAAATTAGGTTAGAAAAACATGCTCTTTATGAGCTAATTCCATGGAAGTAATGATCTTTGTGCATTTCTTACAAGATTTTCAACACCTACTATTCTGTAATGCATGTATTGCCTACCCAATTATTAGTTTAACAATAAGAAATATCAACTAAAAATCATGATTGTTCAACTGAGGCTCTAACGATTTTTGCATTTTACATGTGGCCTGGGGTTGGCACGAATGTTTTCCTTGGTGATACCACTGACATGTTATACTGACCAATTATTTACTATCTATGTTAAACTTTTACCAAGTCTGTGGAAAAGTAGGTGTATCCCAAATCATACATACATCAGTTCCCTCATTTGCCAGTAAAATGTGTTATATGCTTTTACTCTACAGTTTTATTTTACTATTTATTTGATATATGTTAATTAATCACAACCCCCTTTTCTAGAGATACAACACAAATATTTTACTAGAATTGGTAAAGGTTCTCTTAACTATATAGGTTCCCAGCATAGTGCAACACATCAATGTAAATTGGGCCTGAGGCAGCTGCTTAACAATATTATATCAATATCAAGAGGTGGACCTTCAAGTTTAGTGATTTATGATATTCATGCTTTGCAGGTAAGTGAATTTCTTCCATATTATCCAATTAACTTCTTGTCCTGTAACTTTTTTTAATTCAACATGAAACAAACCTGTGCTTAACAACACAACAGGAGAGATTCTACTTTGGAGACTCAGTCTTACCATGTTTTGAGAGTGGCATCCCCTTGCTGAAAAGTAGGCTTCAGGAGCTACCTGATTCCGATAATGTGAGTACGCCTTACTAAATGGAAAAAAGTTTTTATTTTCAGTGTTGATGTGATATACAGTCTGATGTGTTTCTCAATATCATTATCAGATAACCATAGCTTTTCCAGATGATGGTGCATGGAAGCGCTTCTATAAGCAACTTCAACATTTTCCTATGGTTTTTTTTTTGTCTGAGTACTTCTAAATATCAACCAAAAAAGGCATCCCTATCTATTCCCTTGTATGATGAGTTAATGACTTTCTTTCTATAAAATGTCTTTCGGTAGATTGTATGCAACAAAGTTAGGGAAGGGGGAACAGAGAATTGTACGTATAAAAGAGGGAGATCCTAGAGGCTGCCATGTTGTTATAGTGGATGACTTGGTGCAGTCTGGTGGTACTTTGATTGAGTGCCAGGTAATGAAATTTGTTTATGACTTAAAACTTCCTTTTTTATTTTGTAGTGATTACTTGTGGATCTTGAACTTGTAAGGCCTTTACAACACGCTCGTCGTCGTCAAATATTATATATTGCAGATCAATAATTTTTATCTTATTTTGTATTTTACCGTAGCGTTAGCACGGACACTATACTAGTGTTAATAAAGTTTGGCCAAAATTCCCGTGAATCCATCTTGGATAAACAGGTGCAGAGAGTAAAGGCCATGGGCTAGCATTTAGCCTTTTGAAGGCTATGGTCCATTTTGGATGGGAGAAGGGAGATCATCCCTTGCTGGTCCATGTAGCGATTAGCAAGTTTTGTAATAGAATCTTTGTTTCAAATTCTCTATGAGCTAGCATTGTCGTTGTTATTTTTTTCATATTTGAAACACACACTAAAACTGAGTCAGAGGTTATTTTAATCACATGAATTTCACATACAAGAATTTTACATTTAATTTTGCATAAAACAATACAATTAATCAAAAATTCCTACAGGAGTCGTAGGTTCCAATCAGAACCTTACAGAAAGCAATACACTACAGTTAATCTAAGTTCCTTCAAAGAATCATACATTCCAAATGAGATCTGCTGGAATACATGGAATGTCACCTAAGAACACAACTCGCACAACAAAACAACCATCGAGGTCCTATTTAGAATAAAGGAAAAACATAAGAAAAATTCCTGTGAAAGCCTTTGGAACAAAGGGTTGTACTACCATAGGTACTTTAGAGAAAAATTTTCATGAGATCATACCTCATGTTTTCTTTTCTTTGTCTCTTGCAATCTCGTGTTTTTCCTATGTTGCATCCAAATACCTCTTTTAAAGTTTTTTTTTCTGAGTTTCTGGTTCACGTAGGATTTGGAAGGATATGACTCAATTCCTGTGTTTATCCTATTTCTGTGTTTTGAATTTATCGTGTTCCAAATGGGCCGTGACTTGGTAGAATGATTGTTTGTGTTGTGAATTTACCGTGTTTCAAATGGACCTAGGTAGAATGTTGTTAGTAACGTGGGCAACTGTACATGCTCAAACCATCATTTGTTGTAACCTCGTGCTGGTGATGCTGGCTGGTGTCCCCCAACTTCCCAAGCCGGTGTAGCCGTCGATGGATGACCTGGCCCTTGTGGACAGGACGCATGACGCGTCAACGAGGAGTTTGGCTTGCAGAAGGCGCAAGTTATTTGGAAATTGGAATGCTCAGATTTTTATTTTTGATTTTTTAGTTTTTATTTTTTGTATTATTCATGGCGATATAACGATTTTTAATTTTTTCTAAATTAAATAATTAAAAAATTAATAACTACTGCAATACACTTTTAGCGGAAAGCCAACTAACCGGAAGCCACATCTTGGTGGTGATCGGTTGGGCTGTGGCTTATGGCATATTTTACTGTAGCTGGCTGAAATTACACTATAATTGAAGGTGGCTTATTTGATATAATTAAATGTAAAAAATTTTAAAAATAGAAAAAAATGAGTTAGCCCATCACGTGTAATGCAAACGAATACGGGAAAAAAGAACCGGTAAAAAAACTCAAAAAATAAAAAAATCAGAAAAAGACGAATTTAGGAATAGTGAAAAATAAGCCAGAAGCCGAAACGATCGGGGTAAAACCCGTTTGGAACGAATGGGGCTTCCCTATCCCCCTCTCCCTATTCCCTCAATCTAAACCACTCAAATCTCATCCAATGGCTAACTTTTTTTTATATTTTCACCATTTTCTCATCCATCATAAATAATAAAAAATACAGAAAAACAAAATTTATTTTTTATTATATTTTTTTTACAAAAATTATAATTTTATTTTTTCTGTAAAAAAATTATAATAAAAAATAAATTTTATTTTTTCTGTATTTTTTGATTATTTATGATGGATGGGCAAATGGTGAAAATATAAAAAAAAACTAACCATTAGATGAAATGCGAGTGGTTTGATTATTTATGATGGATGGGCAAATGGTGACGGGGGGCCACCGACCTACCACGCCACCGTACTTATCAATAACATTAGCTACCATATTAAGTGTGTTTGGTGTATAATTAGAGCAAGGCTAATAATACAACCTTCAGCTGGCTGTATGGACACTTACAGCCCACTTATCAGTCCATTCATATAGTAGTTTACAGCCAGCTGAAGGCTGTATGACCCACCCTTTTCTCTCACAAAGTTTCTTGGTTCTTGTGCTTCAGCTGGCTGTAAACTTACAGCCCACCTCTCTTCTCTCTCCTCCTCTCTCTCCTCCACCTCAGCATACAGCCTACTAACAGCCTCTTATTATACTTGCTCTTAGTGGTGAATTAGTTCTATGGTTAATGTATTAATTGTTAGCAAAATATAATTTGAATTTGGGCTATTGGATTAGAAAGATCAATGGCTGAAATTGAATGTGCATGGCAAGATATGGAATGAATATTCACCATTAGATCAAGTTGATCGGAGGGCTCAAAATAATTCATGTGCACAAAGTATGTGTTGCAAATAATGCATAGAAAAATAGAGATGAGAGACACGAATTTTTACATGAAAAATCCTTACGAGAAAAACCACGGGTGCTCAAAAGCAAATTACTATAATGAGGAGATTGTTAAAGAAGTTCTGGATGAATCTCCTCTGGGGTCGCTAGGCCACTTGCTTGCGCTTGCGGTTGCCTTCCAAGTTCTTTCTCTCGTTCTCTAAGATCAATGTCTTGTTCACCAGTTGATGAAAACTGGAGAAGTTTTGCACGATCAGTTGTACACATAGGTTCTTATTTATGTCCTCGAAGAACCTATCAATCTTTTCTTCCTCGTCCGCCATATCTTTTGGGGCATAGCGGGTGAGTTGGTTGAATTTGGTGAGGTATTCACTAACTGACATATTTCCTTGCTTTAGGGTGCGGAATCCATTCTTCTTCATTTGCATTACTCCTGCAGGGACAAAGTTGGCTTTGAATCAGGGCTTTCCACTGCCCTCCATTTTGTTTTTTTCCAATTCCACCCACAAGGTTTTAAAATAGAACTATATCTAGTTAAGTCCCCATGTCTGCCCTTGACCGTGGGCACGACTATTCGAATAGTTTTGACTCTGCAGAGTTTGTACACTTTATCCACAAGAAACAATCCACTCGTTGCCCCACACGATTCCTTAGTCATGTGGTTGAGTAGACCATCACAGTAACTTTTCAAAATATCTAACCCCTGTTATCATCTCACCCTATGGGCTGCTCCTAGTTGCGGTAGATCCCATATGTTGCGCGGGATGTAACAACGGATACTAGTACATTCGGACTCCACTCTCCACAACACTAGCACGACTGGTGAGATGAGTCCGGGGGTTTCGATAGATTTACTTAGCCAAGTTGCACTTTGCAGACTTGTGGTTGTACTGTTGTATATAGGAGATCATGACAAGATTCAGTTCTCAGTGGTATCTGGGCGGTTCTACCACAAACCACATACCGTGCTTACACTGCAACACACAACAGCCCCGTACCATCCGCACAAATATTTTAGCAAGTTGGGGTTTTTGGGAGCATAAAATAATTATACCCAAATGTACCAGTTATTTCTACCAAAACTTCCCAAATCAGTTGTTCATATTTAAAAGGGATGCTTGGGGCATTTTGGTGCCCCCGAATATCTAAGTAGTGCTAAGCATAGCATATAATTAAGGACTTATTTTTTTGAAAGTTTTACCATTATAATTTTTGCTAGGGTGACAAAATTCAAGTATTCCAATACTCCAAAGGAGATATAATATTAGCAAATCAAATCATGGGCATATAACTAAAATCTTAAAACAAACATATATTTGCATATAAAATAACAGCATGCAATTTGATAATTTAAACAAAAGTAAATTTGGAGAAAATGTAGGCTCAACATGATCAAAGTATTGACTCACCTTGATCACAGTTGACTTGGTCTTGATCGTCGAGGGTTGCTTCAGCCTCAGCTTCTTCCTCTTGGGCCTCGTACGCTATTTTTACGTTGCGCGAAAATTTGGATAAAAATCAGTAAACCACACAACTCTCACCAAAAATTCAATAAGCTTTAAAAATTATGGTTTTGGTTCCATTGGATAGAAATTGAATTTAGAAATTTGTTTCACTCAATTTGGAGTTAAAATGAATAAGTTATGCCTTTTCGAAGTTTTTAGTTTAAATAAATCCGAAAATAAATAAAATCTGACAGGTGAGGCCCACAACAGGTTTTTAAAATTTTCTTTTATTTTCTCCGTACCTATGACAGGTGGGACTCGATACTATTTATTTAAGGGCATGGCCCACATGTCAGTGAGCAATTGTTTTAACTACTCATCATTAGCATTAATTACTCATCATTAACACTAACTAACTGTCTTAACCGTAATTAAACTTCGGAACTATAGTGTCTTCTTCGCCCTACCGATGCTTGGCGAGCTCGCCGCCGGTGGAGGAGACGGCGGCCGGAGCCGAGCATCCCCAAAATGGGTTACTCACGCTCGTGCCTACCCGAAGGCAAATCTCTTCGGCCAATTGGCCGGTCAAGTCCACGGCATGGCAGCGGCGTTGCTACGACACTCGCAATGAGACTGCGGCTAGGTATGTGTGTGATTGCACAGTGGCAATGTCAGCACAGTTGACGACGCGCGAGCCGAGGCGGATGCGACGGGGCAGGCGCACTGTGCTTGACGGGTGGCACGACTGGCGCAGAGGTCGGTGTTGCTGTTCATGACGTGGCGGTAGCCCCAAGGGTTGACCTCAGCGGTATGGTACAGTAGCAAGCGACAACCAGCGGAGCTCGCGAGGCGTGGCGAGGAGATGCGTGACGGCGATGCTGGCGAGGCGAGGCAAAGCTTCGGCTTGCCGAAGCAATGGAGGGGAGGGAGAATATTTTTCTTTTTTATTTTTATTTATTTATATGTATATATATTCACATGTGTATATATATACATATCTATTTTCATTTATTTATTTATTACTTGCATGATCATTGTGTTTATTTATTCATTTGTTATTATGGTATATGTTTATATATACATATTTATTTACCTCTTCTATTTATTATTAGTTTTATTATTATTATTACTATTATGATCACTAGGCCCAAAGTGAAATTTCAAATTTTGATTCAAAATTTTACCCTTTTCCTTTTTGATGGATCATCTTTTCATATTTGTTTTCAAATTAAAATTTTCTATTACATTCACATTTCCTTCATGGCTTTCTATTAGTTTTATTTTTCATGATTTTCTTCATTTGTTGGAACCTCAACTAAAAAAAATCCCAAGGAAATCCATTAAAACCCAAATATCGAAAAGGTACATTTCAAAATAATTCAAGGCTACACATTTCCCCGAAGTTAAAATTTTTGGATGTTACAGATAAGTAGATCATCACAGACAATTTTTGTTCTGAACCATTTCTGATAAGTACGGACATCATAGATAGTTTTTATTTCGATCCGTCTATGATGTATCACAGACGATTTAAAATAAAACTATCGGTTCTTTCCATCGCGGTGAACTTAGACGATCCATCTTGTAAAACCGTCTATGGTAATTTTATCACTGACGATTTGTGTTTAACCGTTTGTGATGAGGTGTCCAGGATTACCCTTTTTATAGTAGTGGTGTTAGTGATGCTTGGAAATGTTTTAAAGATTTGTTAGCCACATGACCAGATCGTGGAATTCCTTTTGCAAACATTTTATATTGCTTTGTCTCACCCGTTGGTGGAACATGTTAATGCAATTGCAGGATGTCTATTTCTTGACAAATGTCCAACCGAATGCAAGGAGATCCTGAACAAAATTGTGATGGCTCAGACAATGTTCGACTCATGGGATGAGCTTAGAGAAGATTGTCAAGACAAAGAGGAATAAAAGTCCGAACTTGTTACATTGAACATGGTTGTCACCCTGAAGCAAGAAGAAAAGCCAATTGCTATTCAATTGTTGAGGATGCAGCCATAAGAAAAACTTGTTCACCTAAAAAAGAGCCCGAAACACGTCCACTATCAGATTTTGAGCAATCGGATTAGATCCCAATTGAACTTAGATCAAGACTTTCAGCTGGATGACCCTTTGTAGAGCAAGCCTATCCTTTTGAGGAAGCCATATTCATATTGGCCTGAAGAGCAACATGGAGACATTATGCTAAAGTCCAATGAGAAGTGGAAAGTCAACACTTATGGCATTGGGAAATTGTTCAATTCAAATGAATATTTGGAAGTGCCTTCAATATATTAGGTGGCGGTGATCAAGCAAGTGTTGAATCCAGCTGAAGACCTGTTCTGATGTGTAAAATATGTATGCGTGTGCAAGATTGAAGCTTTAGAGACTGAATAATAATGTGCCTCCATGACACCATACATCCCTTGCGCTATCAAAGGCCAGAGGTTTGGAAACTCCCTTTGCGATATGAGAGCTTAGGTGAGTGTACTTCCCCATTATATTTTTAAGTGCTTATTTCCAATTGATACACCTATTTTAGTTCCTTCAACTAAACTACTAATATTAGCTGATGATTCTATTAAGAAATTATTAGGTGTTTTGGAAATTGTGCTAATAAAAATAGGAAAGTATACTACACACGTCAATTTTTACATCCTAGAAACTAAAAATTATGTTGATAATACGATCATTCTAGGAAAACCCTTCTTGACCTTGGTTAAAATTGTGCTAGACATAGGAGAAGGGCAAATCTCTATGGAATTGTGATGAGGACATCCCTATTACACATTTTTCATCCACTCCAAGTGTGCATGACAAAGCTAGTTATGAGGCTCCAAAAGGTCCTATGACAAGAGCAAGAGCTAAGCTACTTCAACAACATGTGCTTTTGTTTCTTAGAGAGTCTCCTACTATGTTAGATGAGAATAGCATACTACCTAATGCAAATATGTTATGTGTTCTCAATTTTGAAGCAACAGAAGATCAAGTGGAGAAGGACCAAGTGGCCACGAGTCATGACAAGAAGAGTCCATGCGGGCAAGGAGCTGATCAACGGAAGGCCACGTGATCACATATCTCATGGCGTGCACAAGATGTGGCCTGCGTGTCAAAGGGTGACCGAGTCCAACTCAATCTCGGTCTTGTAATTGGATAGGGGCTTAGCCCGAAAATAAAGGAAACAGATTGCTAAGTTTTAGTAATTGGAATAGGACACCTTGACCGAATAAGGGATTGATTCGGCCAAGACTTTCCTTGCGTGAGTTCAGGGAGGCACTATAAAACCCCCTTGTATCCCCTTTGTTTTGCTTAGACCACGTTCGAGAAAAAATCAATCTACTAAAGTTTTCGAGTTTAGCATTGCTGCTGAAGGAGTGTTTTCTTCAATCAAGATCGTTCAGCCTTTCCACTGGGAATTGGGTGCACGATTGATCTTCGCTTGGTGGTCGGCGAAATCAACACGAGTGTGTTTTGGTGGATTAAAGAGTGTTCATCCCTTGCACTGGCATTGGAGGATCATTACGATTCATCAAGACTCCCATGAGTATCCATCCTACGTCGAGAAGATCGGGCGACCTCGTATCAAATTGGGGAAGAAAAATTGGAATATGACTTTGTAAAAATTGTAAACTCTCTAATTGAACCACCATTTGAGGGGAAGTAGAAGAAATTCTTTCGGTGAATGCTTTAGGGATCCATTGCAACGAGTTTTGGAGGATAGCATTTATAGTTGAAGATTGGGATGAAGATGAACAAGATGCTATGAAAGAACTAGAGAATGTACTAGAATTGCATGAAGATACTCCACCTGAATTGCTCAGGGATGATCCCTCCATGGAAGCACCAGAGGTAGAACTTAAACCTCTTCGTCTAGGGCTAAGGTATGAATTTCTTAAGCCCAATAAGACTTATCCTGTGATTGTTAGTGATAGCCTATCTGAAACTGAAAGTAGGAAATTGTTGAATGTGCTTAGAAGTTAATGATCTTAAGGGAATTAGTCCTGCTTTTGCACTCATGGAATTCATATGGAGCCTGAGTATAAGCCTAGTGTAGAGCATCAATGCAGACTTAATAGTGCTATAAGGGAGGTGGTAAATAAAGAAGTACTTAGACTCCTTAATGCTAGAATAATTTATCTCTGATAGTGAATGGGTTAGTCCAATCCATTGCGTTTCTAAGAAAGGTGGTTTGACTGTGATTAAGAATGAGAAAAATGACCTAATTCCTCATAGAATTGTTACTGGTTGGCGTATGTGCATTGATTATAGAAAATTGAATAAAGCTACTAGGAAAGATAATTTCCCATTTCCATTCATTGATGAGATGTTATAAAAATTAGCCAAGCATTAATACTTTCTCTTTCTTAGATGGGCTTTGTGGATTTTTTCAAGTTTTGATTCACCCTGATGACTAACAAAAGACAACTTTAACATGTCCCTATGGTACCTTTGCCTATAGGACAATGTCTTTTGGTTTATACAATGCTCCCACCTTATTTCAATGTTGTATGATGTTATTTTTTTTGATTTTATTGAGAAAATAATGGAAGTGTTCATGGGCGATTTTTTGTCTATGGAAAATGCTTTGATTCTTGTTTGGCAAACGTCAAAAAAGTTTCGCAGTGTTGCAACGAAGTTGACTTGGTGCTTAACTGGGAAGAATGCCACTTCATGGTGCATGAAGGAATTGTTCTGGGTGATCTTATATTTGAGAGAGGAATTGAGGTGGATAAAATGAAGATTGAGACTATTCAAAATCTTCCACATGAAACCAACATCAAGATGATGAGAAGCTTTCTTGGCTATGTTGGATTTTATAGAAGATTCATCAAGGACTTATCGAAGAGCACGAAGCCTTTGACAAACCTACTACAGAAAGGCACACCATTTGTTTTTGACGATGATTACATGCAGGCCTTCAACACACTTAAGAAAGCATTGATTTCAGCATCGATTATCCAACCCCTTGATTGGAACTTGCCCTTTAAGATCATGTTTGATGCTAGTGACTATGTTGTTGGAGCAATTCTTGGATAGAGGAAGGATGGGAAGTTGCACGCAATCTACTATGCCAACAAAACTTTGATGATGCATATGTCAACTATGCTGCAACAGAGGAGCTATTGCAATTGTCTTTGGTTTTGATTTGTTTCAATCCTACATCATCAATTCAAAAGTGATTATCTACACGGGTCATGCTGCTATAAGATATTTGGTAACCAAGAAAGATGCCAAGCCAAGATTGATCTAGTGGATTTTGATGTTGCAAGAGTTTGATCTTGATGTTGTACATTAAACAGCTAGTTCAGAGGAAGAGCCCACTGATGATTGCCTACCTGATGATCACTTATATGGAGCGTCTTCAAAAGTTCAATGGTATGCATATATGATTTTGGCAATGAAGGGATTTTCACTTACACATTTGCCAAAGTATGAGCGATACAAGCAGCTCAAGGAGAAACACAATTACTTTTGGGATCCATTGCACCTTTATTGACATAGTGAAGATGGTCTGCTTTGCCGATGTGTGCCAAAAGAACAAATGGAGATTCTACAGAAGTGCCATTCATCACCATATGGAGGGCACTACACTAAGTATTGAACTTCAGCAAAAATTTGGAGTTGTGGATACTATTGGCCAACGATGCATAGAGATGCTCTTGATTTCATAGGAGATGTCCTATGTGTCAGATAATAGGGAACTTGGAGACCAGAGTGGTTATGCCCTTGAACTATAACCTTCAGATTGATATTTTTGATGTTTGGGGAATAGACTACATGGGCCTTTCCCATCAACAAATGGCTATGAATATACTTGTGGTAGTTGACTATGTGTCTAAATGGGTTGACGCTATTCCATGCAAAGCAACAAATGTAATTACCACATAGAGGATGCTTTCGAACATAATATTTCCAAGATTAAGCTTCCACGAGTGGTGATAAGTGTGGTGAGCTCAGAAATTCCTTGCGGAAATATGGAGTGGATCATCGGATTGTTATTGCATATCAACCATAGACAAACGTACAAGCATAAATCAAACAGGTAGATCAAGGATATTTTCAAGAAGACTATCAATCACTGTAGGAAGAATTGGTCTTTAAAGTTAAATGATGCACTTTGGGCATATCGAACAGCTCAAAAGACACCCATTGGAATTACTTCTTATCAGATGATGTATGGTAAACCATGTCATCTTCCTATTGAATTGGAACATAGAGCTTACCAGGCAATCAAGGAGATGAATTTCAACCTTGACGTTGCTAGAATAAAGAGAAAAATTCATATTAGTGAACTATCCTAACTTCGACTCTAAGCCTACCGCAATGCCAACATTTATAAGGAAAGAATGAGGCGATGGGATGACAAGAGGCTAATCAAGAAGAAATTCACTGTTGGAGACAAAGTTCTTCTCTTTAATTCACATTTCAAGCTATTCGGTAGAGGGAAGCTAAAAAGTAAATGGGATAGTCCGTACATAGTGCACAAAGTTCTTCAATTTGGTGCTATTGTCATAAAGGATGGAAAGCACAATTTCATTACAGTCAATAGCCACTGACTCAAGATATACTTGGAACATGATAGACCAAAGATAGAAGAATTTGATACTTATGAAATGACTACAGGTTAGAAGCAAACTCATTGGTCTAGCTCTCAATGTTAAACTAAGAAAATATAACACTCTGGCTTAGCAAAATCCCAAGATGTCACATACAATTACAATGACCACCAATTTTAACCAGGCTAGTAATCAAGCATTACCAACATCAAGACTTCAATAATAAACATTCAACAAGATAGTAAACATAAATTTCAGCAACACTATAAACCACAAACTGAACTTAAGATGAACAAACAATAACCAACATGAATCATAAACAAGTCTAAATTGAGTAAAGCATCAAGTAACAATACTAGGAACTACGAACACTAAGGGGAACCATAAATTGTCTAATCAATGCTATGAAAACTACTAAATTGTTCATGTCCATAAGTGATAAATAGCTAGGTGAAGTGAAGAGCTACACGTGTGTAATAATCAATGTTCTACATCCACCCATGCATGGCACAATCAACGTCCACCTAAAAACAACAAATAAGCATGGGTGAGTATCGACTCAGCAAGTATAAAGCAGAACAATAAGCAAGTTATCATCTTATTAGCAATTTATAACCATTTATTATAACTCAATTTCTCATATTCATTGTCATCAGTTTCCATTCACATATCTCATTAGCTCAAATGCAATGCAATGTTTACTTTTAATTAATTAGCAGTATTAAATAATTGGCAATAACATTATTTTAACTATAAACATCATCATTATAATTCTTCCATAAGCATCATCATTCTACCATGAACAGGTGAACATCATACAAACAAGTCAATTCATGTGAACCATCATGGTAATTATTTATTTAACCATATTAAGTATTTATTTAATCATATTAACAATTTTTGAAAACCCAAATACCATTCTACTATGTATTTTTCTTATTTTTGTGATGACCGGTTTGATTAGGAGATGACAACACACCCGACGTTACTTCTCCTATAGAAATTTCTCATTCTCAAAATAGGCTACGGCAATACAAGGAAACAAATAAATGACAACGCTCTTACACGTTCCCTGAACCAACAACTTTCCCACCTTACTGAACAGTCCACCCCGCTGTCTCCGTACTAAAATTATCATAGCTTTTAATTTCCATATCGAAATATAGCAAACCATACCAGTAATAGAATCTATACAAAATTACCTACAACTTCCCAGTTGATCAAATGTTTAGAATAATTCATCTAAACCCCTATTTTTAGCCCAGATGTTAGATCTGTCATCTTCTAGACTGCAAATTTAATAATTTCATATCTTTAAATCTTCACATGCAAACCTTGTAAACTATGATATTTTCATAAACTATAGGAAATTAAGTACCACTTTCTAGTTTTGCCGAAAATTCAATTCTACCATTAAATTAGTCAAATTAATTATTTCCCACACCTGCATCCAATAGTAACACGGTTCTGGATAGCAGTTTCTCAAAATTCATAACTTCTATTCTACTTATTGGAAAATCATATTATTGGACTCTATGGAAAGATAATGAAATTTTCTATAACTCTCCAGTTATTAACCAAACCTAATTCAATCTTCCTAAAGGCTTAATCCATCAAAAACTCTTAATCCATCAAAAACCGAAGCATCGCTCGATTGAAATGACCTGTAGGATAGCAGAATTACAAAGATCATATCATACAATATACCCAATGGAATTTAGTGGCCTTCAGCTTGTTGGAAAGATTACAAATTTATCTGCAACTCTTTAGTGCACCAACTCTCTAGATTCAGCCTTTACGGTTCTCAAAAATTGTTTAGATCTAAACTGCACGAAACAAGAAAACTTAGCAATCCTAAATCAGAATTAACACTATCCATGGGGCTAATCACACCCTAATTACCAAGTTAATTCACACAAAAATTCATCTACAGGATATGGAGAAAATATTAGAGGATTACCCATGCATTGAAGAAGATATAATGAAGAAAACATACAAATTCTTATCCTCCTTCTTAATCTCTTCCTTTCTACCCTTTCTACCTCCTGGAGCAGCTATGGCAAAGATCTAGGGAGAAGAAGAAGCCCTAGAGAGGTTCGCCCCTCGGAGGATGGTGACGACTGTCCTTTAGGGAGAGAGGGGTAGCCCTAGAGAAATCCAAATACAACTGATTCTTATAGGGCAAGGCTTCAAATGGGCTAGCCCCTCTGGCCCTCATACCCTAAATTAATTATTAGAGTCATTTTTACTATTATTATTACCATTATTATTATATTTAGTCATATTTGTCACAGATGTAGAACATTACATGCTAATTAGTGTTTAAGGTTGTACATAATTAGCCTACTAATATCCAATTAGAACAAAATAGCACCAAGTATTTAACTAATTTAATTAATTCTTAATTAGAACTTTTTGGATATTACATCCTACCCCTCTTAATAGAATTCGACCCCGAATTCTCCGCCTCACGGCTGTACTTGCAATATCTAACCTTCCAACTCACACCTACGAAAAGATTCTCGGGACACACACATACTCGGACCCCATGCTATGGCTTGCAGAGCACAACATATCTAAAGACCCCACAATACTTTTATGTGCAAATGAATGCAACACATCCATTGACTTCTTCATGCCTCGAGTAAAAAATTACTCGCTACTTAACAAGGAAACCCACTTCTAAAAGAATCACTCCATTTCGAAATAAACCATTCTTAGAAGAGAATAAGCTGTGACATAGCGATGTCACTATAATTTGAAAGGTGCATCTCTTTGACAAGAGAAACAAATCAAACACTCATTAAACCCACGCTCTTCCAAAGAGAATATGTTCTGAAAATGAAGTACCCATAATGAAAAACCCTCAACTTCCAAATAAACAATTGCAAATAAAATCACATAAGCCAATGGCAAAATATCTTAAATGCACCAATGAGCAATTTCCTCTTTTTCTTAAAAGGAAATGACCACAAATACCAATATAAAACCAACTCACTTCGCAAATAAACATCGGATATAAACACAAGGATCATAAGAACTAGATGGGTATCTCACTACCAAATTAAAACACAGTCTACTCAATGTTTTAGTCTTAAATTACTCTCCCATGCCACACCAATTCATTTCTCTCAATTTGGCAACCTCAAAGGTATGTGCAATCCTAAAGCAACATCTACACCACTGCAGAGAGGCTCTAGTAATACCAAATGCTCTAGTCAACTCCTCTACCAAAGAATTATCTTTGCAGATAATTCCAAGCGATCTTAATTATAGATTTCACATCAAATCTTATAACCTTAATTCTTTAAGGATAATCACCTTGAAGAACCTGACACACACTTATTTACCACCACCAAATGAATGTGATCAATGATCATCATAAATCTCAGAGTCAATTTTGTTCTCCTATTTCTGCACAAAATCATGGTCAATTGTAGTTCTAGACTAAAACACAAAAATCCTATTCCATCTCCTCGTATCCATATATTAAAACAAACTTCTATTGAGATTATAACCAAAAAAAATCTAGAAATTCACACTCATAAACCACCAAAGCTTTCTCTCATTACTCTTAGTATCTCAACCTCAATGGCTCCTACAATGAAGTTTCAATATAATTAATATGACAAATCCTCCAATCTGTTGACTAACTAATATGATAATCCGAATAGACTCAATCATTAGAACACCAATAGCGTAACATGACCTCCACTTACTAAATTCTAGAAAGATTCTAACTTCAAGAAAGATATTCACTAAAAATCAAATCATACCATTTAATAATTTAGCAATCCTCATCATTCAAGTATCCGCTACATCGATTCAATTACATTTCCATTAAACAACACCACCCAATTCGGTCTACAAGATCTAGTAATTTTCCACAATCCCAACATTTTATTTAATTGATCAAAATTCCAAACTTTTGATAACCCCAAATAAACCACAATATATACCCACATATTATTGTTATTCAATATCCACTATAGATTCTACTAGTAGCTACAATATAATCACTTTGATCCATTAGTAATTATTCCATGAAGTAAATTACCCTCCAAGATTTATCGTACAAAGATAAATCATCCTCCTATGCACTTCAAATGGCTTGGCACCCATTGCTTTATAAGATTGTAGACTTGATCACTACTTGACAGTTGTCACTATAAACCCTAAAGGACTTCATAATAGAATTAGTTATTTCCTTCACAAGAAAAACAATTAAGAGGTGATAAGAACAAATTTAGAAGAACAAAAAACGACAGCAAGTTGTAGCAAGGCAGCAGAAAGCAAAATTCCAAGAAAAATGATCAAATAGCAAGACACATTTCTTTTCTTTTCAAGACAAAATTTCGTAAACCTCTTATAAACCATGAGAAATCTCAACTCTTCGCCAAAGTTATTCTCGATGCATAAATAGAATAAAACGTCCTCATAAGTCATAAATCCTGCAAGCTCAGTGACATGCGTCATTTTTATATATATTTACTCGTCATTTTACCCTCATATTTTTCATATTTTGGGACCATTTATCATCATTTACACGTTTTCCATATTTAATTGCTCGAAATGGACCATTTTACATTTTTCTATATTTTTCTGCAGGCCGGCGCGATCGAGGCGCATAAACTACAAATTTGGCATTCTAGGGCTGCTCGGTACAGTTGTACGCGTCGTCACGGATGCGTAGGATCAAACCGCGCTGAAAACGGAGTTCTGGAGGTCTAAATCGGAAGAAATTACACTGGAAAAGGACTTGATTGCAATTCCTGAAAACCTAGAGGGCTAAATCAGAAAGTTGCCGAAATTCCCCATCTCCTCAAAAACCCTAGCCGCCACCTGTGGAATCCTTGAGCCCGGTTCTTCTCTCTGCCTGTCTTGCTCCTCTCACCGCCTTTCTTCTCCACCCACGGCGCCGGTGAGGCTGGGCCATACCTCGCCGGCGGCCACATCTCCACTGCATCGGCCGCTCCTCACCGCCTACTCTCGCCGCTCCCCGCTGTTCCTCTTCCTCTCCTCCACCAGATCAACCGGCGCGCCATCTCTTCCACCTCCGGCCGCCCACATCGGCCCTGCCATTCTTCGGCCACCACCGGCGAGCGCCGCCCCTCCTCTCCTCAGTTCGGCCACCGCCTTCTTGCTCTCCTCCCCCATCCTCTGCTTCGGCGCCGACGACCACCCACCACGCCGGCGCCGCATCTCCTTCACTGAGCCCACCGCCCACATCGGCGCCGCCGTTTCTTCTCCTTCCCCTACATCACTGCTCGGCGCCGCCACCTCTACTCCCTTATTCGCCTTCCTACACCGCCGCTCTTACATCTCCAGCCACCGAGCTCGACTCCGGCGCCACCGACGACCCCTCCAGATCCACGGCCGCCACCGACACCCTCCTCTTCTACCACGCCGGCGCCTCTCCTCTGCTGCTCCTCATCTTCACCGACCCAACTGCTCCCTCTGCTTCATGTTCTTCAAACAGTCCATTCCAGTTCCTCTTGATTTTCTTCTAATTCTCAATTATTGTTCATCTATTTTCTTCTTTGTTGATCATGTATGCACTATGATTGTGAGATGAGAACTGTGATTGTGCATGTGCTCACTGATCTGTGATTGTGGTTTGAGATCTGTGCAATGTTTTGTGTTGTTATATAATCTGTCAATGATGTTGGAAGTTGTTTAGCAATTTCAGTATTGATTACTGTGATTTGGAGTAGTTTGTGATATATCTATGATGGTTAAATTGTGGATTCTAATCATAGATTTGTGATGCATGAGATCAGTGGGTATTCTGTTATTGTGATATATCAGCTCATGTGATTTTGCAATTTGTGCTGTTAGTAGTGTTTTCAGTATTGCCAATTGTTACATGTGTTGGTAGAGAGTGTTATGTTAGCTTGTGAGTTGTGCTTGTGTTCATCTATTTGTGAGTCCAGCTGCTGTAGTTGTCTGTGTGTGTTTGTGTTGCGTGGTCTAGCTAGTCGGCAATCGTCCCTTCTCCTCGTGCTGTCTCGACTTTCCCTTGCTTCTCGACCTCCCTCTTACCTTCTTTCCGTGGTCTGTCGATAGTTAGATTGTGTGAATGTTTGTCGTAGTTTGTTGTGTTGTCGTTGCCGCCGTCGTCTAGTTAGCCGTCAACCGTTTCCTCCCTCGTTCTCTCTTGACTCCCTCCGTGCTTTTCGACTACCTCTTTCTGTCTCGCGGTCGGTAGTTAGTTAGATCGTCGATCGGTAGTCGTGTTCGTTCGTTTAGTAGTCGTGTCATCGTTTTGTTCGTTCGGTCGTACGACATCAATTTATACGGTCGTTCGTTCCGTCGTCATTGGTTCGTTCGTTTAGTTAGTTCCTTCGATCTCTTTAGTAGCTGTTTTAGGTTTAGTTCTCCCCCGTTTCGATTGACGTAGCTGAGCACCGGTAGACTCAGTCTAGTCCCTGTGGAGAACACGACAGTCGCCGCTATTTCAGTGGCAACCCGTGCACTTGCGGGTGTGCTATTTTTGCACGATCACTCAGAAGCACAGCAACTCCAAAACGTTCCATTTAACTAACACCATAAAATACGATCAAATTCTCTTCTTTCTAAAATGAATCAACACTATCCTCAATATACCTTTACAGATAAACCTGATATTATTAATTTACTAAAACTCTTAATAAAGATCATCAAAATCAAACACTCCACCGTAAAACTCTCCAAAACTCACTAGATGGCTTCAGACTAATTTATCATTTCATTCTCAAATTGATAATCCATCCAAACATCGCAACCTTTCTTCAATAACCACTTTATTCTAGAAGATATCTTGTGTACAAATAAAAAGGTTCTATTAAAATTCTTTTATCAATCGTCAATTATCATCCAACAAATCAACTATCATCCAACAATTATGTAACACCCCGGCTTAACAAAAGCCTAAGATATCACATACAACTACTATCATTACCAATCTTAACCAATAAACAAGCATTACCAACCACTAGAATTCAAGAATAAACATTTAACATAATAATAACATAAATTTCAACAATATTATAAACCATAGGTTGAACTAAGATGAACCAAGTAATTTACTAAGAGAACCATGTATAGGTCTAAACCAAGAAACACATTTAAAACATCATTAGGAACCATAAATAACTAAGAGAAAACCTTTGATCATCTAATTATTACATGGATTGTCTAAACTAAGTATGATAATGAATTATTGAACTCTAAGTGAAAAAAATATAAGCATGCAATATCTCATGTGCTATTTCCACCCATGCATATCGCCTTCAACATTCACCTAAAAACAACAATAGAGCAAGAGTGAGTCACAACTCGACAAGTATAAAACAGAATAATAAATGAAACATCAGCTTATTAATAATTCATAACCATTTATCATACCTCAATTCCTCATATTCATTTTCGTCAGTTTCCATTCACATATCTCATTATCTCAAATCACTTTCCACTTTTCATGAATGCTATGTAATACTCATACATATGTCTCAACTCTTCTTCTGCATATATCGGTATAGCTGAGTGTTCATTCGTCGGAGACACTCTTGCCCTGTCCTTTTTCATACAGATCACAACTCGGACTCTCGCCCTATCTTTTTTCAGATAGGGTCTTACCTCCACTCCTATGGAGTGCCTACCAAAGTAGGCCTTGCAACACTAATACTTACATGCAATGCAATGTTTATCTTTCATTAATTAATTAGCACCATTAACCGATTGACAACATCATCATTTTAACCATAAGCATCATCATCATAATTCTACCAGAAGCATCATCATTCTATCATAAATAGGTGAGCATTATAAAAGTAAGTCAATTCATGTAAATCATCATGGTAAGTATTTATTTAATCATATCAACAAGTTGTAAATACCCGAATACCATTATACCATGAATTTACCTTTTTAGTTGTGACGACCGGATTGATTAGGAGATAACACAACTGACGCTACTCCACCTAGAGCAATTACACATTCACAATATAGGCTATAGCAATACAAGGCAACAAATAAATGACAACACTACTATACGCTTCCCAAGCCCACTATTCTCCCCCGTTAATGGACAATGAACCTTGTTGTCCCGGTACTAATAATGTTATAACTTTCATTTCACAAGTCCTAAATAGCAAATCTTACAATTCTAGAACCTATACAGGTTTTTCCACAATTTTTTAGTTGGCCACAAGTCTAGATTAAATAATCTAATCACCTGTTATCAACCCAAAAGATAGATATGCCATCTTCTGGGCAACAGCGTTAAAAATTTCATATCTTTTAATATACACATGCAAACATATTGAGTTCTGGCATTTTAAGAAACTACAGGAAATTATCTACTACTTCCTAGTCATTCGTAAAATTTAATTATGTCCTTAAATTAATCAAATTAATATTGTCCCATGACTACATCTAGCAGCAACCCGGTATTAGACAGTAGCCTCCCAAAATTCATAACTTCTATTCTACCTATCTACAAATTGTGTTATTAGACTTTCTGAAAATCTTAATAAATTAACTACAATATTCATGTTGACCAAATTTCCAGATTAATTCATTTACTATTTTTAATCTAAAGGTTAACACATACTACCAATACACGATAAATCTACCAGACAATAGGATTATAAAATTCATATATCACAATTTACTCATCTGATCAAAAGAATAAAAATTCTACAAAAGGCTATCAAAATTCCTATAACTTTCTAGTAGATGACATCCTCATATTATGGCTATACGATACCTGTAAAAATAGTACAATAATACAACAGACCAAACCGATCTACTACTTGATTTCTCCGACTAGGAATTGTAATTCAATTCCTTCTCTAATCTTGTTTTTAATCTCTAATTAAAATAAACCAAAAATAAAGGAAGTAATCAAATCGTTATCCAGGTGACGAAACCCATATCGTGATTCCCTTCTCATTTTTCCTTGTTTCCCTCTCTTCCTCCCTTCCACTGTACAGGGCATGGCCGCACTAGACAAGCAGCAACAACTCAACGGCACAGCTTCCTCCTTTCTTCTCCTTCTCTCTTCTTGGCCTCATCATCTCCTTCCTCTAGTTTAACACCGGCAGTCTGTTCAGGATTCCAAACTCATAGTGACAACTAAACATGAGGGTTGTGCTTGTTGCGAGATTTAACCCAACACCTTAAAGCACAAGCTAACAACAGCCATGCATGCATCACTTGTGTCCACGTTCCCGAGGGCTTCCCTGTCTTCCTTCTGGTGTGAGTTGTGCATGCTAGCAGCAGCACCAGAAACTAGCTGTAGTGGGCACGTATGGCAGCCCAGCCATCCAAATTATCTAGCAGCCATGCAGCAGTAACGTCTGTGTATAGGGAGGAAGCAGCAGCACGCAGTAGCCCTCGGCCAAACAGATGGCCAGCAGTGCAACAACTGCATGGTGCGGCGGCTACGGCTGTAGATGTGGGCAGGGCGACGACATCCTTCTTGGTGGCCACGTGCGCATGTAGAAAGGCGGCGCACAGGTGCATGCCGTGCAGGTCTTAATATCGTGGCTAATTAGAGCAACTCCAACAGTAGCCCTCAAAACAGAGCCCCTACTTTTCATTTGAGGGCTCCCCCTACTTTTGAGGGCCCTGTTTTCTGGGCTGCACTCCAGCAGGAGCTCTCAAAACAGGGCCCCTACTTCTCAATTCCCTCTATTTCCTCACACACTATATGCATATGTATGGGACAAAAGCACAATACACAATAAAATATTTATGATTTCACAATGAGGGACAATATTTAAATTTATGAATTCAAATACGAATATTCAAATTTAAATTCAAATTTGTTCCGAATTTAAATTGAAAGCACAAAGTTCATCACATAACATCAAATAAACTCATCTAGAAGTCAGTAAACTCCAAGATTAATAAGTCAAGCCCCTCTCTTGACTCGTACCTCATGCAATGAATGCACAAGTTTGAGTAGGTATTCAATCCACCTCTAAATACAATACATGCAATCTAGAGTCTTCCTCCTTACTCACAAGGTGCAACATATGCACAATTGAGAGGAGGACCTCACACTAGCTCAAGAGTATAAAATGGCGTGCCAAAAATCTTGCTCCAACCAGCCACAAGGGGGTAATATACCAACACCACGAAAACTAGCCGTTGGAAGAAAAGGACCAGAAAAATCAGGATTACCAAAAGTACTGGTGGCAAAGCTGTGGTAATTCTACTCCCCTTGCAACGACAAAAAATAGCCATTAGAAGCAAAGGACTAGTCAAATCTAGTAGTTCTGCTATATATTTATCGGTAGTTCTGATCATCGAAAGAACCGCTCCAACATGCGAAATTACCGCTCTCATGGGGAGGAGAACACCACCACACAGGTGCCTCTCTAGAAAAAAGATTCCACTACACAAGTTGGATGTTCTGCAGATTGAAAGTACCACTCACACAGAGCCGGTACTACCGCTCACACAGAGCTGATCATACCGCTTACATAGAGCTAGTCGTAAGTACCAATTGTCGACTATACTGGTCCCTGACCATGTCGGATGGTTCGACCACTCAGGTATCTGATCACGTTGTCTAGTTCGACCACACAAGTCTCTGACTATGATGATCTCCAAGCACGCTGATCTCCAACCACGCTGTCCAGATTGACCACAGGTTTCCGACTACACTGGTCCCGACCACATTGGTTCAACCACTCAGGTCTAAACCACGTCGACCATGTCGATTTTTGATCATGTCAGTCATCGATCACATAGATCTCCGACTACTACATCGATCTTTGACCACGTTGTATTAATTATGTCAGTTCGACCATGTTGGTTTCGACCACACAGGTCTCGACCACGTTGGTTTGACCACATCGATTATGACCACACTAGACTCAACCATGTCATTTCGACCATCCTGGTTTCGATCACATAGGTCTCAACCACATCGGATCCAACCACGTCGGTTCAACCATGCTAGTTTTGATCAAACAGATCTCAACCACGCTGGTTTTGATCACATAGATCTTCGACCACACTAGTTTCAATCACAAAAATCTTCGACAACGTCAATTCTAACCACGCTGATTCGACCACGCTGGTTTTGACCACATAGATCTTGACCACGTTGATTCCGACCACGCTGGTTTAGATCACACAAATATTTGACCACACAGGTCTTCGACCACATTGGTTTGACCAAGTCGGCTCTCGGCCACTAAGGTCTTCGATCACCAACATACATGGTGGTTTCATGATCGCAATGCTGGTAGTTCCGGCCAGCAGTAGTACCACAGACTACATTGCGGTAGTTCTGATTTTCCTGAGAAGTGTAGATACTTCAATATATTTAGCAATACACATTTGCAAATAACAGTATCTTGCACACAATGATCAAATATGATTGCTAACAAGATGCAAAATATATTTGCACACTTTTAGAATCATGACATAAGGATTATATATGAGGTTCAACTATTTGCAAAACATATTTGCAAATATAAGCCTCATACTATAAAGAATGAAAATATGGACTTCAAACACTTGCAAAATACATTCACAATATATAGTCCCATGTTACAAGAAACACATGAGTTTCAACTATTTGCAAAACATATTTGCAAATACAAGTTTCATGCCAAAGAGAGTTCGGGCAAGTGAGGTTGAGCTATCAACACATGATGAGACTCAAGCTACTAGACTAGACCCCTCTTAATAGTATGGCAACCTATCCTAATAATCCGGTCTTCCAACCAAATCTTGTACCGGTAAAAGAATAGAAACACATCCTTAATCCTATCTAGTCATACTTTTGCCTTAGCATCTTCTTGAAGAATGATGACACACACCTTCACTTCAAGTCTAGGTCCTTGTCACTTGAACTCCATCAACATATGATGATCTTCACTTGAGTTGATGATCAACACACGATCATCTCCTTTTGGACATGCATCAACTCATGATACATCATTCACTTGACTTGATGATCTTCATCCAATCATCATCTTTTGTGGAACATAACCTATTCATCCAATTAATGAAAAATATTAGTCCACAAATCTATTGTCATCAATTACCAAACTTTACCACTAACTCATAATGGAGGGACTAGATTTGACAATATTCTCTTTTGGGTAATTCATGACAATCTCAACAAATAATGAGATAAAAGATTATTTTTCGAGTATACAATATGTATATAACAATTGTATACTCTAAGATAAACATTTTAAGCAAACCTTATTTATCTTGTTCTCATTTATTATTCGACCATTAACACATAATGCAGAAACCATATAACAACCCGATTATGAGTATATATAAATTACACAAGCTATATATACTCAAGGGATAAATTTCAAGGTAAAGATCCTTAATATGTGGAAAGATGAACATGAATCAATGCTAATGAAACCACAAAATATAGAGTGAACTGTAATATCCCAAAAGCCTTTCGGGAAATAATTGTTTAATTGGAGAGGGGGGGACCTTAAACGAAAGAATGAAATAATATTTCGGGGGGTTTTCTGAATTTTTCGGACAACCTGGGCCTGGGCCAAGGCCCAGGAGGGAAACCAGCCAAAGAGGGGGGGGGGGGGGAGAGGCGCCCACCCCCTCCAACCCTAGCCGCCCCTCCCCCTCTCCCCCTTTGCGCCGCCCCCTGCTGCCCTTGCGTGCCCCCAGCAGCACCTCCCCTCCCCTCTCCTCCATTGCCGGTGATCAATACCTCTATTCGCTGCCGGTCGAGCGGAAGAAGAAATCAATCGCAGCAAGACGATTGGATCCGGAGGAAGGGAAGAGGAGGGGAAAAAGAGGAAAAAAGAGAAGAGGTGGAACTCGTGGGGTGTTCGTCGTGTTCTTCAGCGAATCGTCAAGGGTAATCCCTGTTTTGCCCCAAATAGTTGTATATTTTAATTGTGCTAGCTATGTCGGTATACTGGACTGCTAGAATAGATTGGGTTAGACGGCTGTTTTGGGATAGAATTGTGGGGATTCAGGTCTGGACTTCTCCTGGAGAGTTGTATAGGACGTCATTATCTTTCCATGAAGTGCTAGAACGTGTTATTCGGACCTCTGTAGCAAAAGTTACGATTTTTCTAGTAGGACTGTTCTGCAGATCGGGGGAATTTCTGTCAGGTTTCGGTAGATTGGTCTGGGCGATTAGAAAACAGGAGAATCGGAGGATCTCCATATTATGAAAGTTGCAGATAATTTTCTTATATTTCCAGAACGGTCAAGAAATCCTGATTCCGACTCTTGGGGTGAAAGTTATGACAATTTTAGTGCGCTGTCCAGAGAACCCGTTATGAAACTGATGTTTTAGAAAATTGGATGGTTCGGGTAGAAGATGACCGAATCAGGGAGACTCACCAACTAGATTTAGTTAGATAATTTAATTATCTTTCCAGAAAGTCTGAGAACGCCCTATTCGGACTTCTGTACCAATAGATACGAATTTTTTGAAGTTGACTGTCCGTAGAGGTGGACAGCGTGGCCGAAAGGATTTGGCGTTTTGAGTCAAGCTAAACATGTTGGGTTAGTTTGGGGGTATTTTTATTTAATCTAAAAACTCGCTACTGTTGTCTTAGCAATCATTATAATTATTATTCAGGAGGAGAACGGATCCCAGGGGCCGCACCTTCTGCTCATCCCCTGTTTTCTCGTGATTAAGGCAAGTATAATGACGATCTAAACTTTATAGTGTGAATTGTTGATGATTGTTGGTTGGTAGATGTTTGATCTATATTATGCGTATATGTGATCTTGATTATCTTAATGATATGTTGGTATGGTTTATGGTCGATTGCAAATGAAAGTGGTCAGGAGAATTTCTGGTGCATAACTATTGTGAATGCATGTTTTATTTGCTGAGACATTCACGCATATGCATCATGCTGATTTATTGAAGTCTTGGTCACGAGATGACCAAGCGTAGAAGTCCCCGTCATGTTGATGACATGACGGGCTAAAGGTCCTCATACTTGTGGAGTATAGGCAATTGGTCCCTGTACTAGATGGTACAGGCATGGGTGTGCATTGACGGATGCACACTCCGCATTACCGGTAAAATGCGAAAGAGAAGAGATAAAGAGATTTTTGATCATATTGCATAGCATGGATTATTTATATGATTGATGGATGAACTTGTGAAATGATGTTCACTTTTATTCTTGTTACTACTTATTATATTTGCTGAGTCGTTGAACTCACTCTTGTTATTGTTGTTGTTATGGTTGCTGTTTGTTTTAGGTATCTACATGAGATCGGCATGCATGGGATAAAGAAGGATTAGTTTTGTTGCACTTACACGGTCTATTCACCATGGAAGAAAGAAAGAACATTAAACACTATTTGCTGAATAATTCAAGTGGTATTTGATTAATGTCTATCCGGTTTAAAATGTAATAAAAGATTAGAACTCTTTTACATTGATTCCGTTCTTTATCTAAGTAGTATTATTACGAGTGCGATGATGAACATAATCCAGTTTTGCTTATAGGTGATTATATTGCTTACTGTTATTCATATCATTTGATTATGCTTGTTGGAACCTCTGATTTACTCAATAAACAAAGGAGGTTCTGCCAAAATTTTGTAAGATGAATATTAATTTTTCTTATTTATGTTATTAGTTTGGTAGCATTCTAGGTCATTGATTGGCTGGGGTGTTACATGAACTCCCTCTAAATGTGTGCATACAAGAATGTGTAATAGAAGCATATGCACATATTCATGTTTGATTATTTGGTAAAGTTCAATCTATATTTTGGATCCGAGCAATGCAATAAGAAATAAGAATATGATACAGAATAATACTTCTTATGGTTTTCATCTTTTCATCCAAATAAAACTAGGTAATATCATAATCCATAAATAAGTAAGTCCTACAATTAGATTTGCCATTATCACAAAAACCAACTTAATGGAGTTTGAACTTACACAAGTAAGATTCAAATCGTAATAGATTGGATTTAGGTATAACCGTGTCAACGTGCACTACACAAGGAGCATGATCAGAAGTATTTTTATACAGGACATGAACTTCAAAGTGAGAAATGGACGTGGTCTGATGAGGCGATGGGGTCCCGATCTTCCGATAGGATGATAACTATCAATTTTGGTGGAGGTGACTCTTGCGATCCGACAACAACCGTACGACGTCGCTTGCGCCTTAGCAATCACTGAACCACACCCAAGTCGTTATCAACAGTGCCAAGAACGCGGTTGACCTGACCACGAAGGCCTATTCCTGTATGCAACCGAAGAACATGCAAGAACAAAATAACAAGTAATTTGAAATTGCAAATATTTATATTGAGCTCAAAAGGTGGGATTTCGTTTGATACTGATAGCACTAGCGGTCCCGATCTTTGGATGAAAGTGGTAGATTCGATTGGGAAGGAGATAACGTTGACGACCCGACTACAATCATCCAAGGATGTTGCGCCTTAGTGATCGATACACCAACTCCAGAGGTTGTTCGTGACCTTGTCGGCGCACAATCAACCTAACCACGAGGGTACTTGTTCCTGCAAGCAATTGAAGAACAAGCAAGAACAAGATGAACAACAACTCAATTGCAAATAAACGATGTAGGAATCAATCTGAAATACAAAGACGGTGGGGTTCCGAAGACAAGTATTCGGACGGTCTTGCCGACACGCGCGAGTACAAGGCGAAGTAACAAAAGCTAACTTAGTCTATCAAAACCCAAACCCTAGAAGAGGGTGCGGCTGCCTATTTAAGAGAATACGGGAGGTGGAGGGTCGGCCAAAACACATGGAAGCCGAATAGGACTCGATTACAAGGCCCAAGGCCCACTTTGACTCAGACTGGAAAAGTGATGTGACTTGTTTGGCAGTTTCTGACTGGCTCCTTTTTAGTGTTACTAACATTGCATCAACAATAACATTCTCCTTTCCATTTTTGTGTTTTATGACATAAGGAAAAGACTCTATGAATTCAACCCACTTTGCATGCCTACGGTTCAATTTTCCTTGACCTTTAATATGCTTTAATGACTCGTGATCAGAATGAATGACAAATTCTTTGGGCCATAAATAATGTTGCCATGTCTCGAAAGTTCGAACTAGAGCATATAATTCCTTATCATAAGTAGAATAGTTCAAACTAGGCCCACTCAATTTTTCACTAAAGTATGCCACAGGTTTACCTTCTTGCAACAGCACACCACCCAATCCAATTCCACTAGCATCACATTCTTACAAAAGTTATGGCCATTTGAAGTAGACGCTGTTAGGAAGGCCGAATCCGAGTCAAACTCGCGAATAGGACTTGGGTTGCGCTTGACGGTTCCACTTCTATACTTGAGCTCACGTGGTTCTTCCCTATGGTTCCTAAGGACAATTAAATCATCACAAGAATTAAATAGTATTCCATTCTTTGAAACATTTGTATGCAAACTTAGGAACGCATTCACCTGATGGTTAAGTTGACGTGCTCGCGCTCGAGTCATTGGTCCTTGTATCATAGTTTCAGTTTGTTGAGCTTGTTTTGGAGTTGGCACGGTTGTATCCATGGAAAAGATGTCCTCATCGTGGTCCAATATGTTGAGTTAAAAAACTAGTCCAGTTGCTCTAAAAGCATATCTTCTTGCATGTTACTCCAGGTATAAGACCTACCCTTGAGTGGTAGTTGTATGAGGCCAAGGCTGCTAATGATGAGTTGAAGGTGGGGATATCATTAAAATTTCTACCTAGCTTATTACGGTTTTGAACCTTTCATATGAAATTGAAGTCTCCCATTAGAATCCAATTTTGTTGATCCACAATATTCAGCTGAAGTAGCCAATTAACAAACTCTTCCCTTCTTTTCCCCTCACACAGCCCATAAATATTGACAAGGGTCCACTTGTCTGAGTTATGGATTGAAGAGAATTCTATTATTTGAGCAAAAAGAGTGTTGAGTAAAGGAGTGCCAAAAAACATTGAACTATTATAAAGTATTAGTAGTCCCCCAGAAGCACCCATAGGAGAGAAAGAGAATTTATCAAGGTGCTTGGGAACAAAATTGTGAATGTAAGAGTACCCAAAGTGTTCTATTTTGGTTTCTCGGGGGCAGACGACCGAGCAGGCACTGTCTGAGATCATATCTCGAATAGACTTCCATTTTTCAAGGGAGTTTAGGCCCCTGATGTTCTAGCATAAGATCTTCCAACTTCTAATGTTTTGCGATGGATTCATTGATAAATAGCAATAGAAAGAAACTTGACAGATAGCCACATCAACACTATTCCAAATTTGAAGCAGCGAAGAACCAAAACAACATTGTGGTAGGTTCGACAAAACTCCTGCCAAAAAATAAGTATGTGATAAGGTAGCAGTAAGACAAAAGTATTACCTGCCTACCTAAACCCTGTACCATCCAACCATTCTGCCCTTTAGTCTTCTTGTTCATTTTGACGCAGTGCGGAGAAGCTCTCATCTGTCAACTCCTCAGGGGGACTCAACTGTAGCATTGCCTCCATTCTCTCGTGAGGGGAATCGGGAGTCTAGATATCTCCAAGGCCTTTCCTAAGATGTGTAGAGCCGCACCTGCCTACTCATGAAGTTGATCCAATGAAATTTTTTCTAGTTGGTAGCTGCCGATGATGATGACCGCTCAAGTTGTGAAACCTTCAATAGGCTTGGCGGTATGTTGGACTTGCATCTTTTAGAGTGCAGATCTCTGATAGCTGGGATGCTATTGTTTGCTTATTCAATCTCAGACTTTTGCGTAGGTTTTGAACTGTGAGGGGAGTGGATTTCTTGTAGACCGGCCTGGTCTTGGCTTCTGAGGACCTGGCATTGGGTGAATCATTATCTGGATGGTTAGGTATTTCCTCAACAAAGTCTGAAGAAGAACCATGATGAGTGGATCTTCACGAGAATACAGCAATAAACAGGCCTCCTAAGGTAGAGGTGGATGTTGACTGCAGTAGAGAAATTGCAGCGTGCAAGCCTTCAGTGGGTATCCAATGACACTAAACCTTTGGGTTAAAAGCCAGACCCCATGATCTCTTCAAAGCAGATCCTTAAGACAACAAGACCAACTGGCGAGGGGGGATTGGCCAACCCTAGGAAGGGGAGGGCAGCCTGGAGAAGATTGGGCTGGTGTGACTCCGAAAACAAGCGACTACCTGATGAATAAACTGTATAAATGCCGGTCCAGGTTCCTGAGTAATTAATAACCCTTTAGTAGTGGCAGAAGTAGAGCTAGGTTGATTAACAAAGGGAATCAAGTCCATATGGGAGGCATCAATTTGAGCTTGTGAGGAGACCTCTTGCAGTTGTTGTGTTTCTGAGTTCGACAATTTTGTGAAGGCAATAGGATTTGAAGATACTAGCACAGACTCCTGGCTTGTAAGCCTTGATTAATTGGGAGGTGATCCCATTCTCCTAGAGCTTGTTGTTGTGATTCCCATTGTTCCTATTGCTTGTTTTGTGGGAGGGCCGAAGGTTCATACTATGAGGAGGGGGAGGTTCATTCTGTGGGTTGTTAGCTTCATCAGGTTGTGGATTGATCAGGTTTTCCAGGACTTCCACATCCCCTAGTCCAGGATCTAGAAAATCTGAATTAAGCACAAAAATCTGGATAGTCCAATATTCACCAACAACCCCCAATCACCGCTTTTCTTCAAAACTAGATTCCTGGGTACTGCCTCAAATGAAATGAAGGGTAAAGAACTTTTACTAGGACTCTACCCCTAATCCCGTCTCCCGAGTGCCACCCCAAAGCTTGCCAAAAGTGGAAACCGCAAGGGCGATGGAGTGGTGATTTAAAAGGTATAGTGGAAACCCTAGAAACATGATCCAATGCACTCGAGTAAATTGGTCTCTTTCCAGTTTAAGGCTTCATTGTATCTAAGGAATCTAACTTCATGATGATCGTTCAAGTGGTGGGGGTTTCTAAAAATTAACAAGTCCCGCTGAATTGGGGAATTAAGTTGAAAGGTACCGACACCAAGTGGGTGTGGGGAGCAACTTACCACATTGATTTCTAGGGCACCTTGAATGAAGTCCCTAATATCCATCACTGCTTCTGCTATCTCTTGCTTTTGGGGAGGCAGGACCATGGTTGTAATGGTACAGTCCTCATGCTGAGGTTGTGGTGGCTCCTGCAGCACCAGATCCACCCGCGTCAGCTGGAATTGACCTCCATCTTCAATGAAAAGGCCCGCCAAAAGGAATCGGCTTGGATTATGTATTTGGAAGTTGGCCATCGTAGGAGGGAGAGGGGAGCCAGAGCAGTTCTTGCCAGGGGGTTGTAGACGATTAAGGAGATGGGGTAGGGAGAAGCCAGGGGAGACGAACCAGTGGGAGCTTTGGGAGGTGTGCCTATTCCCCAGGCCAGGCCATGAGTGTTCTGGACTCTCTGTTGGGCCAACAACTCATTGTTTAGGCAACTATTAGGAACCTACTTCTTATTAGCCGATAACATTGAGGATAAGCAAACCGAGGCTTCATGGCCATAATTAAAGCAGGCCCACTAGCGAATTTGGCTGTAACAAGACACTACTGAGTGACCTAGACACAAACACCGAGAGCAAGAAATTGCCTTGAAGTCATGATGCCGAAGCAAGCATAGACTTCAAAGGTTCCTCCCGTTGAGTATTTGAACTGTTCGGCTTGGGTAGGAGAGGATGAGTGTACCAAGAACCAATTACACACCTAGAAAAGGCTTTGAAATCGGATGGGGAAGGAATTTGCACCAGAATTGAGCCAATTTTGAGTGACCAAGGATCTTCAAAGAAGTGAACCATCATCTTTTCAGCAAACGAGACTCTCTTTTGAACTTTGGAGCAACTCTGTGAGCGGTTCTTTTGGTGGGACGACACAATCGTCCACTCATTGTGATGCTCCAATAACCATCGACGATATTCTTTTTGGAAATTTGCTCCTCCATCCCTCAAGAGATGGAAGTGAATAGAGAAGTGCTTAGTGGAGCAACTCTTAAGGCTACGAATTAGCTGTCCAACTTGCTTGGACATGACCGAGAAATGGAAGCCAAAATCATAAGCCCTTTTAACCTGAAATCCCTGTTGCTGTCCTAGGCAGCATTGAAGCACTTTATCAATTGATTCTTCAGAAAGACAGAAGGTTAAACACGAGAAGGTAGCCAGCATTAGAAAACTAGAGCTTGCAGGTGAGGAAAGATGAACCCCAGAACTAGGGGCGGAACTGGGCCTCGGGCTGGGTAGGCTATAGCCTGAGGCCCAGCAAAACTACTAATACTACCCCCTCTAATACATACTAAAAAAAACTACCCTACAGCCCAGCCCGAGGCCCAGCAATGGTAGCCAACAGCAATTAGCAGACTAAGACATCCACCAGCAAATCCCTAATCCCCATTCCCCAACCCAGCAACCCCCAGCCCCAGCCACCCATCGCCCCATCAGAGGCATCAGATCTGACTTCTGAGCATGGAGCACCCTTCTCGGCGTCTCTTGTGCGCGCCCCCACCGCCGGCCGCTGCCTTGCCTGCGCGCGCCTCCACCGCCAGTCGCTCCGCCGCTCGTGGTGCTGGTCTCATGCGCGGGGAGCACCGCGACCCCTCTCCTGTGTTGCTGCGCAGCTGCGTAGGGAGCACGGCGAGCGGCCGACCGCCACTGCGCCACCGCCAGGCGACTGAGGCGAGCATCGACACCGAGCAAGGAGGAGGAGGACGGTGAGCACAGCCCGAAGCAGGGAGGGAGGCGAGCACTGGAGTCGCGAGCGCAGCCCAGAGCACGGGAGCAGGGAGGAGGACTGGAGGAGGACGGTGAGCACAGAGTGAGACGAGGGGCGAGGGGCAAGGGTTGAAGTGAATAAATGTAGATGGGGCTGAATGCGGAACGCCTGAACTGAAGAAATGCGGATGAGGTAGACGCCACCGTCAGATTTATGCTGAGCAAGTGAGTAGTGAGTGCTGAGTCGATTCAACCGAACCGTATTGAGGAGACCGAGCCGAGGTGCGGACTACGGAGCTGGAGCGCATGGCAGCGAGGTAATCATTGATCAATGAATTTTTTTATGTTTTAAAATAAGTATGAATGATCAAATGTTACATATTTAATGTTTTACATTTGCTATTTAGGAACTAACTAAAAAGATTTAAGGATACAAATTACAAAATGAAGAGGAGCAAGACATTGTCATCGTATTTTCCAACACAAGAAACACAGTCAAACAGACAATCCAACTCGAATCAATCTTCAGAACTAGAAACATTTGGAAACATTAGGAACTGGGGCTAGTAACACTGGGCAAAACATTCAGCTTAATCCAGATGGTATTGTTGCCGATCCTGGGCTTCGAAAATCGATAGAGGAGTTGGATGTAGATATTAGAGATGCCACTAGAAGAGAGTATTTGCAATTTGTAGGATCGAAAATGGCAACAGAGAGGGGTGAATGGTGCCTCTTTAAAAATAACACCCCTCGAAAGTATCCACCACAAACTCTTCTCTCCGGTAGCTATGAAAAACTACGAAGAAGAAGGTTCATACTCTCTGGATGATCAACTGAGCAACACAAAAGAGAAACAGGAAGAACAAAACCAAAGAACAAAATTAGCACAGAGAATCACTGAGGCTAGCTCAGGCAGTAGGGGGCCGGTCAGACCGCACCCTGGCCGCCGATTTGACCGCCCTTATGCGGCCGGTCTGACCGCCCGGGTCCGGTTTGACCGCTCAGAGTACACCGGTCTGACCGCCATGCGTCCTCCGGTCAGATCGCCAATAAGAGTCCGGTCTGACCGGCCCTCGAAAGACAGAGCAGGCAGCAAGCATCCAAAAGCACAGGAAAAAAACCTGAAAAAGCATATTTCAAGGAAATTGGTGAAAAGAAGATGATCTCCTCAGACCACAAGCTCAAGAACTTGTTCCAAATAGCATTGGGACCTCACAAATCAAATGAATTCATTCTAAAAGTAAGGAATCAAGATTTATGCTGAAATCTGAAAATAGAGTAGAGAGAGATGGTATTTTTCAGATTTCTCATGATTCATCCATCCTTTGCTTATGAACTTTTGCAATCATCTTAGCAATGATCTCATGGCTTGAATACACAAGTCTCAAGTCATCTCCTAAAGGTAAAATCCAAAGAATGAAACTACCCCTGACATGAAACCCTAGATTCCATGAAACAGAGGAAATGAGTGAAAAGAGAATCTTTGATTCTTCCATTGGACTCTTGGAAGTTTATCTGACCAAATGGTCTTGAGGCATATTCCCATCACAGAGCAAACAAGAATCAATCATTCAAGCTAAAGAATCAACTCAAATTCACTCCTGGCAGAGAAGAACAGTAAGAAGACTAAAGAAGAAAATCATCGCAGAGAGAGCAAGAAATGAAAGCAACTCAACACAATCCTTCTCATATTCATTGATAGGATTACACAGGAGTCCCCATACGCAGTTGAGAAGAGATTTAATCCATCTCACTACATGCTTCTCAAGGGAGACACACACACCCAACTCCTACTGAGACAAACACGCAGTGAACACCCCGAGCACTCCCTCTGCTAACTCTCCATTGCTACCCACCTCTCCAGGAATGAGTGCCCTTGTTGCTCCCTTTCCTCTCCTTTTAACACCCAAGGTCATCCTCAAAGGAGAAATTCAAGAAAGGGCAGCTGCCTTCCACTCCCAACCTCACACTCCATATGAGGCAAGTGGTCAAAGTCAACAGGATTTGGAAGGAAACAACCTCCCACTCCAAACTTGAGTCAAATCCCAAGTTTGCCCCTCAAGCGTCTTCCCAGAAGCTTCCCGCATCTGGTACCTTGACCGTCTGGACCTCGACTCCTCCCTGAGTCTAGTCCCGGTCCACCTCGCTGTACATGACCGCACCCGGCATCCTGACCGTCTGGACCTCAACTCCTCCCTGAGCCTAGTCTCGATCCTCTTGCCGCTGCCCGTCGTGTCCACCTGACACCAACCGAGACCTCCGACTCCACCTAAGTCTAATCCTGGTCTGTTCTGTTGCGCACGACCGCAACCGACATCCAATCGTTTTGGACCTCCGACTCCTCCCTGAGCCTAGTCCCGGTTCTCTCGTCATTGCCCGTCGTGTCCGTCACCGGTAGCACCAGCTCCGGTTCCTCGTCTCCTAACTCGCAACCAACTCACCAGCCTCGATCATCTTCGGCATCACTGACCGTCTGGACCTCAACACCTCCTGTGCCTAGTCCCGGTCCTCCTCGCCTCACCATGACCTAGCTCCAAAGTCCTGCAGTTACACAGACAAGCAAACCATCACATAGCACCGCGTGAAATAGCATATCAACAATAGCATAAATGAAAGGTACTCAAACCTAGAATACCCAAACAAACTCAAACTCTCTAACACAACTGTCAATTACTCATCACAAACATGGAGATACCTCAACATGGTCTCTCACAATTGGGGCCATGCCAACCAATTGGATATAAATTTCCATGGAGGGAACAGGGAAGTCAAAAGAGGAGATTTCAAGAATCATGGTTCAAGAAGCATGATTGGTTGGAATATAGCATTGCTAAAGATGCAACCTTTTGTTTTTATTGTTTTCTCTTTAAGCAACAAAGAGCTGAAAACTATGGTGTTGATGCTTTCACAAAAATAGGATTTAGTTATTGGAAGAATGGAACTCAATCTTTTAATGAGCATGTTGGTAAAGTCAATAGTGCTCATAACAAGCAAGAAAACAGTGCGAGGCTTTCAAAAATCAAAGGCAAGATGTGGGTTATGTGATGGCTGTTGCTACCAAGAAGGATGAGGAAGAATATAGAGCTCGTCTTACTATGTTAGCCATTTCAAAATTTCTTCTATTACAAGCCTTTGCTTTTCGTGGACATGATGAATCATCTAGCTTGAACAATAGGGGAAACTTCCTAGAAATGCTAAAATGATATAAAGAGAGGGATGAGAAGGCTACAAAATTGCTTGACAATACTCCTGGGAACAATTTAATGACATCACCACAAATACAAAAACAATTGTGTAAAGCGTGTGCAGAAGAGACCACCAAAGCCATTATTAATGATATTGGGGATGCATTTTTCGTTGTACTTGTTGATGAGGCTCGAGATGCATCTATCAAGGAGCAAATAGCTGTGGTTTTGAGGTTAGTAGCTACATCTTACGCTCTTTCTATATTTGATAGTTTGAGTATGTTTAAAGTATATTAACAATGATTTCTTGTCCTATGCTGTCATATGCAGGTATGTCAATAATAAAGGGCAGGTAATAGAGAGATTTCTTGGGTTCAGCATGTTTCTGATATGACATCATCTTCATTAAAGACAACTTTGGATGGTATGTTTTGTAAACATAGTTTATCTATCTCTAGATTGCGGGGACAACGTTATGATGGAGCTTCAAACATGAGAGGACAATTCCATGGATTGCAAAGATGCATATTGGATGAAAATCCATATACTTTTTATATACATTGCTTTGCACATCAGTTGCAATTAGTGGTTGTTTCTGTGGCTAAGTGTTATTCTTCTGTCTTAGATTCCTTTAACTACATCACCTTGATTGTCAACACTATTAATGCTTCTTGTAACAGAAGAGATCAATTGGCACAAGATCACCACGACAAAATTGTGAATAAATTAGAGAATGGTGAAATTTTCTCAGGAAGAGGGAAAAACCAGCAAACTAACCTTGCAAGACCTGGTGATACTCGTTGGGGTTCACATCATAAAACATTATGTCGTCTTCTTTTCATGTGGGATTCAGTCCTAGAGGTATTAGAGAATTTGAGTGATGATGCCACTTATGCTACACAGAAAACCACAGCTTCGGGTTTGTTGGAAAAATGGAGAGTTTTGAATTTATACTTATATTGCATCTTATGATCGGAATATTGGGCAAGTCTAATGATCTTTCACAATGCTTGCAAAAGAAAGATCAAAATATTATCCGTGCTGTAGGCTTGATTGAGACCATATTAAACACAATTGAGGAAGCAAGAAATCATGGTTGGAATGAGCTTTTTGAAGAATCAAAGGCCTTTTGTCTCCAACATAATATCACTATGCTGAATATGTCTGATAAAATACCAATTAGAGGTCATTCAAGGGGCCGTGGTGGTCGAATGGTAACTTACTATGAGCATTTCCATCATGAAATATTCATTGTGGTGCATGATCAAATTATTGTTGAGTTGAATAATTGCTTTGCAGAAAGATCTACTACGTTATTAAGGTGCATTGCTTGCCTTGATCCAAAAAATTCTTTCATCAACTTCGATGAGGACAAATTAATTGAACTTACTAGAATGTATGTTGCTGACTTCACTCAATATGACTGTGTAGTCCTTAAGGACCAACTTCACACATTTATTGTTGATGCAAGAGGTGATCTATTTTTTACAAATTGTACCGACATTGCAAATCTTACTGTGAAGATGGTTGAGACTGACAAACATACAGTTTTCCCATTGGTATATCGTCTCATTGAATTGGCCTTGATTTTACCAGTCGCAACAGCAACTATAGGAAGAGCCTTCTCGACTATGTACATCATTAAAACTGATTTACGAAGCAAGATAAACGATGAGTGGATGAATCATAGCATGGTATGCTATATTGAGCGAGATGTGTTTGCAAGTATTAAAGATGAGAAAATTTTAGAGCGTTTTCAAGGGATGAGGTCACACAAGAAACAACTTTCTCGTGCAAGTGGTAAGTTAGTTTATTTCAAATGTAGTGTTCATGCTCTTTGAATTTATCTATATGCATATTTTATTTTATTTTTTATGTTGCCTTTGTAGGTTCTGGTTCTTATCCTACTATTGATAAGGAAATGGTGGGCTAGCCGCATAAGATAGTGAGCAAATCTCCATTTAGGATTTGAGGTACTTGATGTATCTTTATTACGCTACATTCTGTATGATTTCATATCCTTTCTTTATTGTGATTTGTGTTGAAAACTTGAACTCTTCAAGTATTGAGCATTAAGCAAAATTTTCATATCAATGATACATTTATGGCATATTTTTTCTTATATCATAATATAGTTTTAGACTTGTGGTATGCTAGACTATTACTTGGTTCAAATTTAACCCAGGGTGTGCTCCAACCCTGGATCCGTCACTGCTTAGAACCATACCTCGAACTAACGTGTTCCTGAAATCTCTTACCTAGGGAGAAGTCCCAGTCCGAGCAGAGTTCACTAGCCATGAATGAAAATCCGTGGGAAGCCTCAGGGGTTGTGGGCAACCCAAAAACTAGCAGGGGAGGGAGATCAAAGGGCTAGAGAGATCGCCATGGGAGTCGGCTTGAGAGAGCTTCGCCATGTAATGTTGCTGCCTATTACACATCTCTCATCCCTAATCTCTTATGATTTTCACAATTTTTGAGGGTGCAGATGCATACCGAACATCTTACCTACCTCCGCCCATGTCTGACAGAGGTGGATATATTTTATAATACAAATGAACTGTTGATATTGCTCCCAGGTTGTTTTGAGGGGAGAAATAAAGAGGATGGCAAATCCAAATTTAAAACTGGTGCAATATATATAGTGGTATACGCCACTCCAGAGTTTCAAATATTGGCTAGCGAGAGTGTGGGAGTGACAATGTAGGTTCAGAATTCATATTGATGATGTGTGAGTTGATCGGTGGCAAATGCAACATTTCTGAAACTAGGCGACAGCTTATACAAATTGGTCAAAAAATCATCAGAAATGCTTCCTAAAATTTATTATTTTTAAAGTTTAAATTAAGTTGAATGCTCGAGTACACAGTAGACAGCTCAACGACATAATTAATTATTTCTCCCTTTGAGTACAAAGAAGAACTACAAAGCCAATCACAGAACGACAGAATCGTCCACGTTCGCACAATCTCCAATTAAATCGATGGCTCTCGTCAGGTATCCATCACTCCATCCAGATTGATATTAGCCACTAGAGCTTGGAGTTCTTTCCAACGTCGATAACAAAACGGTAGCGGACGTCGTTGCGCGCCAGCCGGCCCAGCGCTTCGTTGATCCTGTCCGTCGAGACGAGCTCGATGTCGCAGGTGATATTGTGCTCACCGCACATGTCCATCATCTCCTGCGTCTCCTTTATGCCTCCCGTCATGCTTCCACTCACCGTCCTCTTCCCTAGAATCACCAAAAACCACTTATATTGAGTAACACACCTACCGAACATGCTACAGCTAGCTGAAAATGCCACACAATTTTATACAATTATCTTTTCGGAAACTTCTAAACTAAAATTTATAACTAATAGTTCTGAAAAGACATAACTAATTAATGTTATACACGACATTAGAAAATGAGTTTTGTTAAATATCATCCGGATGTTTTCTTTCTAACTATCATCCAGGTTTAGGACCATTGAATTAGAGATCTAATAGCCATGAATTCTCCCTCCTCTCTTGAATTCTACCCCCTCTGTCTTGAAAAAAATCTCATCCCTTCAAAAACAAGGGGCCGCTTAATCTCTAATCCAAATATCATAAATTTAGATGATAATTAGAAAGAAAACATCTGAATGATGCCTAGACACTCCCTTAGAAAATTTTGCTATAGGCATTTGCCCTTCACTGTCAGATTGGTCCAGACCAGCGTATAGTGAGATATCCGGTGGCGAAAACAATAAGATTCCAGTGCAAAATGGAATTGCCCCAAAATAAATTAAAGTGCTTTGTAGAAGGATTTGGTATGTGCATGCTCACCAAAGATAAGTGGGAAGGAAGGAAGCTCGACGGGCTTGTCCGGCGCGGCGACGAGCACCAATTTGCCGTTCACCTTGAGCAGCTCCAGGATCGGTCCCAGCGAGTGCTTCGCCGAGACCGTATCAATGATGTAGTCAAGGCTCCTCGTCATAGCCTAAATAGCAATATAATAATTATATAAAGCTCAGTGCTCAGTTCAGACCTTGTTAATTTTGACTTCTTTGACTGCTAATTGCCTGTGAGTTGATCCGTAATTACGTACCTGCATCTGCTTGCCGTTGGTGCTGACCACGAAATCGTCGGCCTTGAGGCTCTCCCTTGCCTCCCTCTCCTTCGCCGGCGACGTGCTGATGACGGTGACACGGAGCCCGAACGCCTTGCCAAACTTGACGGCGACGTGTCCGAGCCCACCCAGCCCGACCACGCCTAGCCTCCTGCCGGCCTGTAGCATGCCGTGCTGCTTCATGGGGCTGTACACCGTGATGCCCGCGCACAGCAGCGGCGCCGCCGCGTCCAGCGGCAGGTTGTCCGGGATCCGCACCACAAATCTTTTGTGGGCGACGAGCATGTTGGAGTAGCCGCCGTAGGTGACGCTGCCGTCCCAGAAGATGCCGTTGTAGGTGAGCGTGACCTTGTCGCAGTAGTTCTCCTCCGACCGGCGGCAGTGCTCGCAGTCGAGGCACGACGCGGCGATGCAGCCCACGCCGACGCGGTCGCCGACCTTGAACCCAGACACGTTGGTGCCGATCTTGGTGACGATGCCGGTGATCTCGTGGCCGGGGACGACCGGGTACATGGTGATGCCCCAGTCGTTGTGGATGAAGTGGAGGTCGGTGTGGCACATGCCGCAGTACTGCACCTTGATCGTCACGTCGTCCACGCCGTTCTCCCTGCCGCCGAAACAAATTAGTAAGTATCAGCTACTTCCATTTCTCCGCATCATTTTGTTTCTGTTGTACGTGAGGTGGTGGATGAGCTTGCTTGCATAGAACAAGGGTTAAAACTTTCGTCCCAAATTTTGCGAAATGGACAAAATTTTGTCCCTATCCAGTGCCCTCCGAAACAAGTTTTATTTGACCAAAATTTGACCGAATTTGATCATATTTGAAATTTATTCAAAATTTATCTAAATTTTAGTTAAATTTCATTAAAAATTTGATTTTCTTTGTCTGAATTTTCGAACGAAATAAACAAAATTTCATTCATTTGTTCCTTTCGTCAGCGTCCGAAAATTTTTTCCATCCGAAAGTAGAACCATGCACAAAAGGGTGTGTACCTTCTCTTGAAGACGAAGGGCTCGATCTTCCCGGACTCGTCCATGGCCGCCCACCCGGTGACGGTTTGTGTGTGGTTCGGGGTGACCTCCATGACTAACTCTTCCTCTCTCTGTATCTCTGAGTGTGTGCGTGCGAGTGGGAGAGAGAGAGAGAGAGAGAGATTCTTGCTGTCTTCGGTGTTGGTGAGTGGCTATAGCATCTTCTAGCCACGGCTACTTATAGACATATTGACGCGGTTGGTCAGCCATCTGGTCGTTTTCCAAAGCCTTTGTTTTGGAGGTTATGGGCTTATGGCTTAGTAGTTTATCAGTGTGGCTCTACTTGACCTGCTAGGACTGCAATTTACATGTAGTTCATGTGGAGTCTGATCACACCTAATTTAAAAGATCTTACTGTCTAATGTCACAAAAATTATAATAACTGACATGTCGTGGGGATGTGAGTTGTATACGTCAATAATAATTAAACGCTAGCTTGGTCAGGTTGATGGTGTTTGCTAGCAAGTTTGATGATTTTGGTCGTTAAGATACTGCAAAATACATCTTTTTCGTTAGGTGAAGATTTTGAAGATACCATAGGAACGAAGTTTCGGATGCACATGTGTGATAGTATTATACGAATTGTGAGGTTGAATGTTTGTACAGGGATATGAAGATGCTAGTCGTTCAAATGAAGTTGGTTAGGAAGTTCAGTACAATCCATTCGAAAGAAAATTAGAAGTTTTGACTACTTGATTTGTTCGTGGATACTTGTCGCTTCATATTTTCGAAGCATAATTTTTTTTGTCATTATTATTCCACTTTCTTCATCTATCGTGAGCCTATGGTCAATCTGATTTCTACGTTATTAAGGGCAGTTTAGTTACTTTGAATAAAAACACTTTTTGCTTCTAATTGTGCCATAACCAAAAGTGACAAGTTTACGCGAATGGAGAGAGCATGAGATATGGGTTTGTTGGCAGCCTGGCAGCTAGTATGGATCTTGATTCTTACAAAGCATGGATATGTTTTAGGGTCTATTGATATAACTTTTTGTTTTAACTTATAAATAGTAATAGCTTGTAAGGAATTCTATAGAGAGAGACACCCGCATAGGAGTTTAACCGATATAAATAAAGTCGTTGTAGTGTATACTAAATTAACCAATAAATCTCGTCTTGAAAAGGCACTTCGTTTAAAAGTTAGATACTGTAGAAAAGCTATTTAGTATAAAAAAACAGTTTTTAGAAGTTAATATAAACATGACAACATGTACTTATTATTTATATTTGGGTTGGATTAGTTTTCTACGTAAAGTAGTTGAATGGTATTTGTTCTGCAAGAGCTAGAAAATGACCTGTATTTTAAATATTACAGCGTGATAAAGCCTTACGTTTTGACTAAAAGCATGCAGAAGGGAAAGGGCCCAGGTAATTAATTTAGGGAGTAAAACACCAATGACTTCACGAGGCGATTCAGTCGTCGTCAACAACTATCGTGATTTCCTCTAAAAATCGTATGTTAGTGTTCCGAAACTGGGAATCCAGTTCACCATTACTTGCAATGCTGTGAGAAATTCAGATGTCATTGGTGCCAACGATAGTGGGAGAATAATTTTCACGGAACTATCATGCGTGTGAAGAAGCGTGACCAGACGAACAAAGCACCATCTACAAGTCCGAGTCCCCGATCCATTTATTTCTTAATGGAACATGTCATTGGCCACTACTCACCAGTGGGAAAGAAAGCTACAGGACTGACTTGACCCTGACCAAGGACTGTGTGCAAGTGGCCGGTGTGCATACTATTCCACCTGTGTGTGGCTCCGAGTGGACGACGCCTCAGTCTTCTACGATTGAAACGGGATGATGACCTTTGACACTGGATTTGATTTCGTTTTTATGCACGGATGGCACACTCGTAGTACCTAACAAATCGACACGACATGCACGGGTCTGAACCACCTCTCTGATCACACCGTGCCACCCTCCAACACCGGAATTATTACTGAGCTCTTTTTTTAGTTTTTAAAAGTTACTATTCGACTTTTCATCCGTAGCTAATTTTCAAAATAAAATAACTTTTCAAAATAGGGTCTATAAGTTAATTATAATATACAATATAACGACTTCATTTATATTGGTCAAAACTACATGCAAATTTTTGTTACTCCGTACTCTCTCACGAATAGCCTAAAAACTATAAACCGTAGCCAAAAGGTATAAACCGAAACAAAAAAGAAGAAGCCCAATATGTTAGCTATGTTTTTTTAGACTACGGTTGTTGTTTTTTTTTTTTTGCTATGATTGATAGTTTTTATTTGTATTTTTCGATATAATGGCGGATGATGGAGATGTTGACGCAAACATGCACAAAGTTTTGATCTCGAAAAGCTATTTGAAGTAGCTTTGAGAAGCAGCTTTTGATTTCCGGATAAACACAAGTTAAAACACAAAAAAAAAATCCAAAAAGAAAAGTACTGTACCCATGAACATGTGGATCTTGTACATTCGATCACTGTGATTTTGATACATGTGTACCGACCATTTTAACCCTAACGTGTTGATCCCAAATGAGGTCAAGCAGTAAAACTATACAGTATATTCAGGTTAAAATTTTCGTCTGAAATTTTGCCTCTTTCATTACCCCCGAAAGAGCAATAGTTTGGTTAAATTTTGGCCGAATTTATCCCAATTTAAATTTTGTCCAAATTTCATTCATATTTTGATGAAATTACATCAACAATTTCAAATTTTTGTCCGAATTTTTTAATGAATGGACGAAATTTCATCCTTTCGTTCCTCCCGATGACCTCTGAAAATCTTTTGAGGCCGAAACATTTAACCCTGATTATATTACCGGATTTCAGGTTTTTCTCCATGGTCGAAAACCCTCAATGATGATGGATGACCAGCATATCTTTATCTTTATAAAAATAAAATTTGGTGGTCGTCATCGGTTTGTTATATAGAAAAATATTTATTAAAGTTAGAGATAATTCTTTACAACATCGCCTAGAAAAAGAGAAACCGGCCTATGCCTATTTTGATGTACAGACGCCTCCTCAGCACAAGTGAAACAGCGGCGCATGTGCTGCCTCTCAGGTCCCTATCTCTCGATCAAAAAAGCATCTTCAACAGTCGCTCCGTCTTCCTCCACCACCCGTCCCCCGCTTGTCTTCTCCAGCTCAACCCTTCTGTGCAATTCAAGGACCAGTTTAGCGCATGTGTTGAATTCTTCTCCGGCAACCGCCAATTTTGAACTGCCTCAACTGTCGGCTGCCGGTTCACCGATGGCACCCATCCATTGAGGCAACCAGCGAAGGTTCTCATTCGTTTGATCTCCGGCGACTACGATGGTGTCGCGCCCGATGAGACAACGTAAGGCGGCACTGCTTTGTGACGATCTAGGCGGTGGTGATTGAAGTGGCCCTCGGCTCGATCCGCATGCCGTCGGCTGCAGTCTCGTAGCGCTCGAAATCCAGCGAGCGAGACAACCCCTTCCTCTACCCGGTTGACCATGAGGGAACTCTCATCGTGCGCCGTGCCATCTACACCACCCCTTCCCCCTCTGCTACAACTGCTGCACGTGCTGCACCAAGGTCTTGTCAGAGACAGGACCCTTGTGGAGTTTGCCACGTTGGTCGATTCAGAAGCTATGTATACATAACATGTACAGACGTACAGTTCACACATCACCGGAGGCTTCACCGAGCCATCAAACAACGCTCTTCAAATCACTGCACGGTAAGGCTCACTGTAACAACGTGTAGGCATTACAAAATACTCATGTCTTCTGCATACAGTCTCTCTCTGTGCCAGAATGTGAGCCTAGATAGTGGTTAATTGCTGCCAAAAAATAATGTGGTCGTCATGATCTAGACACCGTGGAAGGCTTCAGTTGCAATTCATTTGTCTTTCACAGTAGCCGGAGTGTGCTGCGGTGGAAGCAGAAGAGAGTATAAGGAGTCCTGCAATGGAGATGTTCGTTGGAGGTGAGCAGTCACGGCCGCAGAGGTAGTGCTTCGGCATGGCTTCTCAGTTATGTTCATCAGGTATGTTGACTGTTGTTTGTCGAGAGGTAAGTGTTTTTTTGTCCTATTTAAAAGTTTATTTTTTGAAAGCTAGGGTTATCCGTAATATAAAAGTGTTGCCCCACTAATCACAGCTTCTATTGACTGCATAATTACGGAAGATACACACGGAAACCAGCGTTTCTTTGTTTTATAACTTCCTGAGTGAGTGAAGAAGTTGTGGTAAAAATTTGCAGTTGTAGCAGCCTCATATATACATGCATGTGGATTGACACCACAGGACAGAGGAGTAAGTATATAATTTACGCATCCATAAAATTGTTTAGAAGTATGTTGTCATTTAGAAGTACATTGAGAATTTCACAGATAGTCATCAAATCGAGAAGTTCTAGAGAGATGGTGCAAGATAAGCTTCAGAATTCCATAAAATTGTGGATTGGCAATGGATAATGCAAAATCAGGGGCCGTGATAGCTTATTAGGCATTGCTTGAGGCAAAAAAAAAAAAATACAGGAGAGGGACTACAATATGGTATACTGTTCATCCAACTGTCCTGTAATACCTGGGCCGTATAAGCCCGGCCCGGCCCATTTTGTGCCACGTATATGAGAGTGAGAGAGAGCCAGAGGGAGAAGCCAAACGAGATTTTTCTCTCCCCCAGACTCACCTGTGCTGCTGCTGCTCCCCATCGCGCTGCTCGCCAGCCCAGCGCAGTCGCCGCCGCCGCCGCCCGTCAGCCCCGCCGCGGCCGCCGTCGCTCGCGCACGCGCCGTGTGCCGCTGCCGCTCGTGCGTCGCCGCTGCTTGGGCGTGCCGTCCCCACCCCGCTCGCGCGCACCATCGTCTCCGCCGGTGCCGCCGTCGCGCCTCGCTGCTGCCGTTCGTCGCCTTGCTTCCCCTGACCGCGCGCCGCGCAAGGGAGAAGGGGAGGACCAGGCGCCGGCGGGGGAAAAGAGGAGAAAGGGGGAGGCCGCGTCGGCCATCTGGGAGAAGGAGAGAGGGAGGGCGCGGCTGTGTGAGGAAGGAGGCGCCGGAGTGAGGGAGTGAGGGGGAAGTTGCCGCCGAGTGAAAAAGGAAGGGGGAGGCGTCGGTGTGGGAAGAAAAAGAGAGAGAGGGAGGGGCCGGCTGAAGAAGAAAGAAAGAAAGGGAGTGCAGCCGGCCGACTGGAAAGAGGAAGAGGAAAAGAAAAGAGAGAGAAGGAAAAAAAAAGAGAGAGAAAGGAAATAGGAGAGAAAAAAAGAGGAAATCTGATTCGGCATCGGATTCGCCAGAACCAGCCAGGGAACGACAGTCCATACTCGGATTCAGTCGTCGGGCTTGGGGTAACAGTTCGAAAACCCTCTCCCATTTATTTATCGAAACAGGCATAAGTGAATTTGTGGATTATTAGAATTGGTTCAGGTAGCCAGTAGAATATTGTTTATTAATATGGTTACCTGGGCGGAGAAATCGAGGTTGCCACTGGTGATCTAGTCGATCCGTGGCGATAGAGGAAAGAGAATAAATATGTAAAATGCTATATACGAGTTTAATTGACCATATCGCTAAACATCGGGACAACAGGGAGATGTCCGATGATAGAGTTTGGTTGTGCTAAGCTGACATGTAAGTGCGATGTGATGTACTCGTATGTATTGCATGAGTGATACATTGAAATAATTAATGCTTGTTCAGGTGGCGGTTCGAGTTTGGTGCCGTCCACGCACCGTCCGCCAGGCTAACAGGCAAGTGCATGGTAGACGGTAAATTGTGATGAATGTTATTCGTGATTCCATGCCATGATTTACAGTATTTATGAGAGGATGTATGTGATTATGTGCTAATCATAGTTTGATGAGTAACATTTATGATTAAACATTCACATTTGGAGCATATTGCATCATGCAATTGCATAAGAGCCAGGTCGGTGAGAAAGTCTTACGACTAGTCCGGAGTGCTCGTGAATAAGACCTACAGAGGTAGGCACTCCACGGGAGTGGAGGTTGTGACCTCGTATGAAAGAGGACGAGGCGAGTGGTCCATCGACGGGTGGACACTCCGCTATACCGGTATACGCTACAGTTACAGAGCATACAGATGCATACAGATGCATTGCATGATATTGCATTGCATTACAGTGACAGAAAGTGATACAGTTACAGTTACAGTTGTGATTTACAGTTTACAGTTACAGTTGTGATTTACAGTTTACAGTTACAGTTGTGATTTACAGTTTACAGTTACAGTTGTGATTTACAGTTTACAGTTACAGTTGTGATTTACAGTTTACAGTTACAGTTGTGATTTACAGTTTACAGTTACAGTTTACAGTTACAGTTGTGATTTACAGTTTACAGACATAGGGTTGAATTACAGTTTATAGACACAGAATTGAATTACAGTTACAGTTGAAATTGCTAAGGTGATGTTACTGTTTTATCGTGTGCTTGCTGAGTCTTCGGACTCACTCTTGCTTTGTTGTTGGTTTTAGGTGAAGGATGACGACATGCATGGAATGGGATAGCACTTTTGGCACTGCACAGATGAAATAACGGTTTAGCCGTATACGGAGTCTTTATGTTTGTTATAATGCTAAAACTTGTGGCTCGCTGTTTGGTTTAGCTTGCTTACGAGCCAGGATGGCGGGTCTCCATGGTCGTGGAACCCACCGTGGTTGTTTGTGTTATAACTTGTGAAATATGAAGTTAGTGGTGTTTGCAATTATCCTACTGTTATTTGTGCTTTGTTATCTGTGGGTAATGATATAAAAATAACAGAGGAGGTGCTGCTAAAAGTTGAATTAGCAACACTATTGAATTGGTAAGGGTGTGGTGGTAGCATCTTGGGCCCTGTGGAGGGTCGGGGTGTTACAGTTGGTATCAGAGCGGGCATTAGGTCCGTGGTAAAGAAATTTGATTTAGGCCTAATAATAAAAGTTGACACACTTGGCTGCACAGTAGGATTGGGCTTTGGGATTTGCATTGCATATGTGTTTTCCCTAATTGTGATGTTGATTTGTGATGTTACAGTTGATGATTGTGTGATTGCTTCTCTGTTGTGAGCAGAGATGCCGAGAGGTAGAGGTCGTGGTCGCGGTGCGCGACGTGGCCGTGGAGGCCGTGGTCGTGGCCGTGCCCAAGCAGAGCCATCGCTAGAGGTTCAGCAGGAGGCACCCGACGTGGAAGTTGGGTCTGCTGAGCAGTCTGTAGCTGGGGATCAGGCAAGGTCTTCAGCCTTGTTGCGGGAGTTTGTAGAGGAGGTTCGAGCGTTACGACGACAAGCGCCTGCAGCTGCTGCGGCCGTACCTGCTGCTGTCCCGACTGCCGATCCGGTCGCATCGGAGCCAAGAATGGGCCTTCGCGAATGGATGGCATTGCGGTTGGACACCTTTGATGGGACGGGTACGCCAGTTCAAGCTGCAGACTGGTTGCGCTATATGGGAAGACAGTTTGAAGCGTTAGAGATGACTTCACAGCTGAGAGCTCGTTTTGTGGCCTTTCAGTTGAAAGGTCAGGCGGACATCTGGTGGGAGGGAGTCCTTTCAGCCAGGACCCCCGCTGATGGTCCAGCCACCTGGGAGGTCTTCGTCGAGCAGTTTAAGGCGAAGTACTACCCAGAGTCTTTTGTGGAGAGTATGGAGGTTGCCTTGTCGACCCTTGTGCAAGGAAAGATGACAGTAGCTGAGTACGAGGCGCGGTTCAATGACTTGATTCGCTTCGTACCGTCGGTAGCAAAAAGTGACCTGGAGAAGGCTAAAAGATTCCGCCGAGGGCTCAGTTCTGAGTATCGGCATGTTATGGGTGCTACTGCGCCACGTGACTTTAGGTCTGTGGTTGAGCAGGCTAGAGGGATGGAGTTGGAGATGCACCTTACTAAAGGGTCGCAACACTCTGGTGGTCAGAGTGCTTCTGGTGGTGACCAGAAGAGGAGCTATAGTGAGAAAGGTGGGTCATCTCAGCGGCCAGCTTTTAAGAAGTCCAAGTGGAGTCGACGTTCTTCACAGCCATCCAAGTCTAAATCATTGACATCGTCGTCTCCTGCACCACCAGCTTTGCGTCCTGTCCCTGGGCAGGGAATGATTTGCTTTAAGTGTGGTGGTGAGCATCGAGCTGCTGAGTGTTCCTGGACAGGGGAGTGTCGACACTGTGGTCGGATGGGCCACATGGAGAAGGTCTGTCGACAGAATCCCTCCAGTATCATCAAGTGGGAGCCAGTGCCTGCATCATCGAATGTCTCATCCCGGGGGTCAGTCCAGGTGTTGGCAGCTGCTCCTACACAGCAGCCTTCCTGGGTGCCACCTGCCGGATATTGCTGGCCTCCTACCTCAGTTACTCCACTTCAGTATGCTGCACAGCCTTCCTATCCGATGTCGTCACAGCAGAGTGTTGGGGCTCTTGCCGCCCCAGTGCCGCCGGGAGTCTACACATTGCCTGCCACTGAGTCTGCGAGTCGACCGGACGTGGTGACAGGTTCTTTGTTAGTGGATTCACACAGTGCTCTTGTTCTTTTTGACTCCGGTGCCACGTATTCCTTTGTTTCCTGTGAGTTTGTTAGGAAGGCAAATTTGAGTATGCAACAGATTTCACAGTCGGTTAAAGTCAATTCTGCAGGGGGTATTATTGTTAGTTCTATGGTTTGTCCCGGATGCATGGTCTCCATAGATGGCGATGATTTTGTGGCTAACCTTATGGTTATACCGATAGAGAATTTTGATGTTATCCTCGGTATGGATTGGTTACATCGCTACCGGGCAGTGATTTCCTGTTTCTGGAGAACAATCACTTTGCAAGCTCCTTCAGGGGAGGAGATAGTTTTTCAGGGGAATGCACCTCCAGGTTCTCTTTTTGTGTTGGCCAGCCTGTTCTCTGGCCGACGAATGTTTAAGTATGGGTTACTTCTATCACTTGTGGAAAAACCAAGTGCGCCTTTGCGCGTTGAGGATATTCCAGTGGTATGTGAGTACCCCGACATATTTCCTGAAGAACTTCCGGGAATGCCACCCGCAAGAGATGTTGAGTTTAGGATTGAACTTGTTCCTGGCACTCGACCTATCTCTATGTCCCCGTACCGTTTAGCGCGACCACTCCAAGAAGAGTTGAAGAAGCAATTGGATGGGTTGTTGTCCAAGGGGTTGATCCGTCGCAGTGTATCACCTTGGGGAGCCCCCGTCCTATTCACTGAGAAGAAAGATGGGAGTTGGCGCATGTGTATAGATTATCGTGCTCTTAATCGGGTGACCATCAAGAATAAATACCCGTTGCCTCACATCGAGGACTTGTTTGATCAATTGAAGGGAGCCAAGGTGTGTTTCTAAAATTGATCTACAATCTGGGTATAATCAGATTCGAGTGCGGGAGCAAGATATTGAAAAGACAGCTTTCTCCACGAGGTATGGGCACTATGAGTATAAAGTTATGTCCTTTGGACTAACAAATGCGCCTGCTATCTTTATGGAGACAATGAACAACATGCTACACAAGTATTTGGATGACTTTGTAGTTGTGTTCATTGATGATATCCTGATTTATTCCAAGACGGAGGAAGAGCATGAGCATCATTTGAGGCTTGTGCTTGAGACTCTGAGGAAAAATCAATTTTTTTTGCCAAGTTAAAGAAATGTGAGTTCTGGATTTCTGAAGTGGCTTTCCTAGGACATGTGATTAACCAGGAGGGCATTTCAGTAGATCCAGCCAAGATTTCTACAGTAGTAGATTGGAAGAGACCGTCCAATGTTAAGGAGGTGAGAAGTTTTCTTGGCTTAGCTGGTTATTACAGGCGTTTTGTGAAGGATTTCTCCATTATTGCTAAGCCAATGTCTCAACTCACGCGGAAAGGCGTGAAATTCCAGTGGACCGGTGAATGTGAGCGCAGTTTCAATGTTCTGAAAGAGAAGTTGGTAACTGCTCCTGTTCTCACTCTTCCTGAGCCAGGGAAGCGTTTCACGGTCTACTCGGATGCATCGCGAGTAGGTTTGGGTTGCGTGCTCATGCAAGACAACAAGGTGATCGCGTATGCCTCGCGACAATTAAAGAAACATGAGCAGAATTACCCTACTCACGATTTAGAGCTGGCCGCAGTGGTTTTTGCTCTAAAGATTTGGAGGCATTATTTGTACGGAGAATCCTGTGATATTTTCACTGACCACAAGAGCCTCAAGTATATCTTCACTCAGAAAGAGTTGAATTTGAGGCAAAGAAGGTGGTTGGAACTGATCAAAGACTATGATCTCACTCTCCAGTACCATCCGGGTAAAGCAAATGTGGTTGCTGATGCCCTTAGTCGCAAGACGACACCCTCCACTGTAGGTTGTCTCGTTGCTGACTTTGAGCGGATGGGAATTTCCTATTGCTATGCCGGTACAGCACAGGTAGAGACACAGTTGTTACTGGAATCGGCAATTCCAGAACGGGTGAAAGAAGCGCAACAGAACGATAGGTTGCTTCAAAAAGTGAAGAAGCGCCTCGATGAAGGAAAATCAGGGGACTTTAGCCTTGATGAGTCGGGCGCAATACGCTTTAGGGGCCGTCTTTGCGTGCCACAAAAGTCTCAAGTCAAGGACGATATTTTGAGAGAGGCTCATCGTACCCCGTATACGATACATCCTGGCGAGAACAAGATGTATCGGGATTTGAAAAAGAGTTTTTGGTGGAAGAGAATGAAGGTGGATGTCGCACAGTATGTGGCATCTTGCGGGATTTGCCAGCAAGTGAAGGCTGAGCATAAGCGTCCTGCTGGATTAATGCAGCCTTTAGAAGTTCCACAGTGGCCATGGGATGATGTTACCATGGACTTTGTAATCGGCTTGCCTCGTAGCCAGCGAGGTAAGGATGCGATTTGGGTAGTGGTGGACAGATTCAGTAAGTCCGCGCACTTCATCCCTATTCGTACGACGAATTCGGCGAGTGATTTGGCACCTGTCTATGTGCGTGAGATAGTGAGATTACATGGTGTGCCCAAGACGATAGTTTCGGACAGAGATGCTAAGTTTGTCTCCAAGTTTTGGGAGAGTTTGCAAAGCGCTTTGGGCACAAAACTTCAGTTTAGTACTGCTTTCCACCCACAGACAGATGGGCAATCCGAACGCACCATTCAAACATTAGAGGACATGTTGAGGTCCTGTGTTCTGTCGTGGAAAGGTAGCTGGGAAGATCACTTGGCACTCGCGGAGTTTGCCTACAACAACAGCTACCACTCCAGTGTTCGGGCTGCGCCATTTGAGGTCCTGTATGGGCGGAAATGTAGATCACCACTTTGTTGGGATGCCATAGGCGAAAAGGCAGTCCTAGGTCCAGATTGGGTCCAACAGACAGTGGAACGAGTGGCGGAAATTAGACAGAATTTGTTAGCTGCCCAGAGTAGGCAGAAAAGCTATGCGGATGTTAGAAGGCGAGACTTAGAGTTTGAAGTGGGGGATCATGTGCTTTTGAGAGTGTCTCCCACCAAAGGGATTGTGAGATTTGGGATCAAAGGGAAGCTTAGCCCGCGGTATATTGGGCCGTTTCCGATTCAGGCACGAATTGGAAAGTCGGCATATCGTTTGGGTCTTCCCGAGTCGATGCGAGGAGTGCATAATGTGTTTCATGTGTCTATGTTGAGAAAGTACTTAAGGGATCCGGAACATGAGATTGTTCTAGAACCATTGCCCCTTAAGCAAGACCTCACCTTCGAGTCCCGTCCAGTTCGGATTCTGGAGGAATCGGAGAGAGTGTTGAGGAACAGAACGTTAAAGTATGTTAAAGTCCTATGGTCGCATCAGACTGAGCGAGAAGCGACGTGGGAATTGGAGTCTCGCATGCGCGAGAAATACCCAGAGTTGTTCTCTGCGGGTACGAGTTACAGTTAATTTATGTTTGACTTAATTGTTTGTTTTTCATACAGGTTATCGAGTAGCAGAATTCGGGGTCGAATTCTGTTAAGGGGGGTAGAATGTAATACCTGGGCCGTATAAGCCCGGCCCGGCCCATTTTGTGCCACGTATATGAGAGTGAGAGAGAGCCAGAGGGAGAAGCCAAACGAGATTTTTCTCTCCCCCAGACTCACCTGTGCTGCTGCTGCTCCCCATCGCGCTGCTCGCCAGCCCAGCGCAGTCGCCGCCGCCGCCGCCCGTCAGCCCCGCCGCGGCCGCCGTCGCTCGCGCACGCGCCGTGTGCCGCTGCCGCTCGTGCGTCGCCGCTGCTTGGGCGTGCCGTCCCCACCCCGCTCGCGCGCACCATCGTCTCCGCCGGTGCCGCCGTCGCGCCTCGCTGCCGCCGTTCGTCGCCTTGCTTCCCCTGACCGCGCGCCGCGCAAGGGAGAAGGGGAGGACCAGGCGCCGGCGGGGGAAAAGAGGAGAAAGGGGGAGGCCGCGTCGGCCATCTGGGAGAAGGAGAGAGGGAGGGCGCGGCTGTGTGAGGAAGGAGGCGCCGGAGTGAGGGAGTGAGGGGGAAGTTGCCGCCGAGTGAAAAAGGAAGGGGGAGGCGTCGGTGTGGGAAGAAAAAGAGAGAGAGGGAGGGGCCGGCTGAAGAAGAAAGAAAGAAAGGGAGTGCAGCCGGCCGACTGGAAAGAGGAAGAGGAAAAGAAAAGAGAGAGAAGGAAAAAAAAAGAGAGAAAGGAAATAGGAGAGAAAAAAAGAGGAAATCTGATTCGGCATCGGATTCGCCAGAACCAGCCAGGGAACGACAGTCCATACTCGGATTCAGTCGTCGGGCTTGGGGTAACAGTTCGAAAACCCTCTCCCATTTATTTATCGAAACAGGCATAAGTGAATTTGTGGATTATTAGAATTGGTTCAGGTAGCCAGTAGAATATTGTTTATTAATATGGTTACCTGGGCGGAGAAATCGAGGTTGCCACTGGTGATCTAGTCGATCCGTGGCGATAGAGGAAAGAGAATAAATATGTAAAATGCTATATACGAGTTTAATTGACCATATCGCTAAACATCGGGACAACAGGGAGATGTCCGATGATAGAGTTTGGTTGTGCTAAGCTGACATGTAAGTGCGATGTGATGTACTCGTATGTATTGCATGAGTGATACATTGAAATAATTAATGCTTGTTCAGGTGGCGGTTCGAGTTTGGTGCCGTCCACGCACCGTCCGCCAGGCTAACAGGCAAGTGCATGGTAGACGGTAAATTGTGATGAATGTTATTCGTGATTCCATGCCATGATTTACAGTATTTATGAGAGGATGTATGTGATTATGTGCTAATCATAGTTTGATGAGTAACATTTATGATTAAACATTCACATTTGGAGCATATTGCATCATGCAATTGCATAAGAGCCAGGTCGGTGAGAAAGTCTTACGACTAGTCCGGAGTGCTCGTGAATAAGACCTACAGAGGTAGGCACTCCACGGGAGTGGAGGTTGTGACCTCGTATGAAAGAGGACGAGGCGAGTGGTCCATCGACGGGTGGACACTCCGCTATACCGGTATACGCTACAGTTACAGAGCATACAGATGCATACAGATGCATTGCATGATATTGCATTGCATTACAGTGACAGAAAGTGATACAGTTACAGTTACAGTTGTGATTTACAGTTTACAGTTACAGTTGTGATTTACAGTTTACAGTTACAGTTGTGATTTACAGTTTACAGTTACAGTTGTGATTTACAGTTTACAGTTACAGTTGTGATTTACAGTTTACAGTTACAGTTGTGATTTAAGTTTACAGTTACAGTTTACAGTTACAGTTGTGATTTACAGTTTACAGACATAGGGTTGAATTACAGTTTATAGACACAGAATTGAATTACAGTTACAGTTGAAATTGCTAAGGTGATGTTACTGTTTTATCGTGTGCTTGCTGAGTCTTCGGACTCACTCTTGCTTTGTTGTTGGTTTTAGGTGAAGGATGACGACATGCATGGAATGGGATAGCACTTTTGGCACTGCACAGATGAAATAACGGTTTAGCCGTATACGGAGTCTTTATGTTTGTTATAATGCTAAAACTTGTGGCTCGCTGTTTGGTTTAGCTTGCTTACGAGCCAGGATGGCGGGTCTCCATGGTCGTGGAACCCACCGTGGTTGTTTGTGTTATAACTTGTGAAATATGAAGTTAGTGGTGTTTGCAATTATCCTACTGTTATTTGTGCTTTGTTATCTGTGGGTAATGATATAAAAATAACAGAGGAGGTGCTGCTAAAAGTTGAATTAGCAACACTATTGAATTGGTAAGGGTGTGGTGGTAGCATCTTGGGCCCTGTGGAGGGTCGGGGTGTTACATGTCCATCATCTCTTACTCTCCGCCTTTCCTCTCCGGCCAAAGTCCTTCGTTATCCCCACCCCTCCTTCCTCAGTCGAGCGCATGGGTGACGCCGTCCTTCTCGGCACGAGCAAAACCTCGGTGCCATCCTTCCTACTACATCGCGCGGAGCTTTAGAGACTCTGCATTGTCCTTCCTCCTGCGTCGCGCAAAGTGCAAGTGACGCCGCGCCATAGAGCTTACAAGCGACATTATTCTCATCCGACCAGCCCGGAACCCCGCTTTGCCAAGTTCACAAGCGACGCCGGTTTTAAGCCTCCCAAACAAAATGAAACTAGTCATGAAACGTACACATGAAACATAACCAAATCAGTCAATAAACTCTCTTGAAACTGCATAAAACCTCGTGAAACACAATGAAACAACGTGAAACTGTATGAAACAACATGAAACTTGTACATAAAAGCTAGCCAAATCAGGCAATAAACCCCATTGAAACTTGATGAAACCACATGAAACATAAACATGAACCTGGTTATGAAACTCTATGAAATAATATGAAACTAGTTATGAAACATGTACATGAAACCTAGCCAAATCAATCAATAAACCCTTGTGAAACTTAATGAAACCTCGTGAAAACAATGAAACTCTGTGAAACACCATGAAACTGGAAATAAAACTTGTATTTGAAACCTAGCCAAATCAGGCATAACCCCCTTTAAAACTTGATGAAACCATATGAAACACTATAAACTGTAGCTATGAACACTCAAAAAACACTGTAGATCCGACCACACACAAAAACACTATAGCTACGAATACTCAAAAAATAGTGTAGCTCCGATCATACACACAAAACGTTGTAGCTCTGACTAATCACAAAAAACACTGTAGCTATGATCACTAACAAAAACACTTCTGCTATGACCACTCACAAAAACGTTGTATCTTCGACCACTCCCAAAAATACTATAGCTCTGACCACACACAAAGTATTATAGCTCCGACCACATACAAAACATTGTACCTCCAACCGCTCGTAAAAACACTATAGCTTCGACCACTCACAGAAACACTATAGCTCTGACCTCATACAAAGCACTGTACCTCCGCCCACACACAAAGCTTTGTATCTCAGACCGCACACAAAACATTGTATCTCCGACCACTCGCAAAAACACTATAGCTGTGAGAACTCACAAAACTTGCAGCTTCGACCACACACAACCATTGTAAGAACGTGCCAGTGAGGGGGCTATGTGCACTGGATGCAGTCGCTAGATGGGAGTGTGTCACCATCTATGTGGATTCTGTTGTCAGGGAGGAGCGCGTCGCTGAGGAAGAACATGTCAGTGAGTTAGGGCTCCCAACACACACATACTCTGCGCATGCGACTGAGGAAGAGGACATGATTGACGATGAGGAAGGACAGCGCAGCACGGGCAGCCGGAACCCTAGCTCAGAGGTTTCTATGGAGTGTAGTAGAGTGGCGAGGGGAATGCAGGGTGAATGGAATGGGAATGGAGTGGTGTGGGGGAACAAATGAATGCATCGGGCGTGGAAGCGGGGCTCCAAAATTCATACGTCTTGACTTTAGATCGAATGGTTCCAATCTATACCATCGTATAGCGTCCGAATGGGATACTATTCTTTATATTTTCTAAAAATATAGCTCTCAAACTGAAGAAACAACAAAGAGCTAACAATGAAAATGCTGAAAACTTTTTGGAATTTTTGGTTTTGAAAAAACTGTGTAAAATGTATGCCCTCACAACGTATAACTAAACAAATCCATCTATGTTTGAGAACCACAACAACGAGTAGTTGTACTCCTAAACTTCTGGAGCTACAATTGCCACATCCCCTAGCTTTCTTTTTTATCATATTCCTCCTAACCCCCTAGTTGTCCTCCCTCCAAATGCCACAAGTTGATAGCAAGCATAGCAAAAAGTCATGGTGGTGAGATGCGACAGAGAGAGCGTGGTCACTGGAGATCACCACTAGAGAAGCAGATGATGCCACATAATTCTTCATTTGCATAAAAAGGATAATAGGTTCTTCATTGGATTTATCGCTGCCGCTTGCCACTGCATCATCACTGATCTCTCATCGCTAACCACTACATCATTTCCTGGCTGCCATCCCTGCCATGACGAATTGGTGATCATCATCGTACTACCAGATTCATCACTAGCTTGACCAAGAATCAAGTAGTTGTCTTTGTACTAGCTATGAGTCTGTGACTATGTAGCTTGCCATGGCATGAAGACTTAAGTTCTTGTCTCTGTATATTTTTTTTACTATACTTGAATTGAAGCTTTTTTGTTGCAATGAAACTGCATTAAAGAATTGGTGGTGCATTTTTCTGTATCTTTTTTACTAGAATGTTTAAAGTCAGATGACAATGCTTAGGGAAGTTGAGTTGTTGGGATACTATTCCTATCCGTCTTCTTCAATTCAATTTTAGTTAAAACTCTGATATAATCTATAGCCTAATTGATTACAGGGTCACAAGTCTGTATTCTAATTGCTCGGTCTAATATTACTCTAATCTGTAGCCTAATTCACATAGCACCCTCGCATTGCCAGGCTACTATGCAACAATTCTGGCTTTTGGGATGGCCTCAAACTAATAATAAAAAGAAAACAAAGATTTTATTCACACTAGATTTCTCTTTTCATGGCATAATAATTAAGTTAGTAGCAGAACTATATGTGGGCTTGGTTTTTGGGAATGCTTAAGAAAATTATATAGGAGGCAAAGATAGAATCTCAAGTATATTGAATAAGACTAGACCCATATAGGTTCTTCTAAATTATTTTCTTCATTATTTTATTTAATGTTATAATGTTATAAGAGTCCATTAGTCCTTTCTAATTTGATGCTTTAGTGCGGCAGAGTGTTCACTTTTATCTAATATAACCCCCCCCATTTTGTGCATCCAAAAATCTCTAACAAAAACAGAAAAAAATCAATCAAGCAAAAAAAAACAAATTCACCACCATAAAATTTCTCTAATAAGAAAAAACAACATAGTTCTATAGGGTGCACAGCAGAGCATAGGATGCAAAGGCATGACGCGGTAGAGCACGAAGGCGGAGCCAAGGGCATAGGTCGGGTAGGCCGATCACAATAATATCGAGTTGATGAGCTGGAATAATATTTTTTATCCGTAGCAAAGTACGAACATTCAACTAGTTTTTCGTAGTAAAGTACGAACATTCAACTAGTTTAGTTAAAAGAGAGTTTTGCATTTGGTCTAAGCTTCTTAGCCGAGTCCTCCCTTTTTTACTTTGAAAATTCGGTCTGCTCTCACCAAATTGTTCCAAGATGAGTCACATTCTCTTAGTTCCAAATATTAGGTTTCTTTCTTTATAACGGTTGCAATTTACTCATTAGCTAGCCATTTTTGGTGGATTTTTTATCATTAACAAAGATGTGATAATTGGATACATTTTCGGTGATACATATTTTTCCTGTTCTTTGTGCTACACTAGTGTTGAAATATAAGAGCAACTCCAAGAGAAGAGCTAAATCATTTTCTAAAGGTAAATTTGGTTATTATTGGAGAAAAAACGTCTCCAATAGACTCTGTAAATGACTCTCCAAATTTAGTAGCTCTCCATCCCTCCTCCTTCGCTCTCTATTTTTGGATAGCCTACCTCGCTCACCATCCAGCCTCTTGGCGCGGTCGGCGTTTCCTTCCCGCACGATGCGCCCCATTCCCGCGCGTACGCGACCCACCGCGCGCCCTCTAGTTTAGATAGGCTGTTGGAGTAGTCTTGTTTTTTTGGGTGAGATTCATTTTAAAGAATAGCTAAATTACTAAATTTAGATACTTCTTTTGGCTAATCTTTTGGAGTTGCTCTAAGCATGGTGGCAGGTGGCAGATCATCGTCTCATTAGCCAAATAATTGTAGCTGCTAAAAAAAGCAACACCAGCTGATTAGGTATGATCCAAGGTTAGAATAATTCTTTTAACGCCCACACTCGATAATTGAAACCTTCTATCCATGATTAAAATTTTCTATCCATGATTGAGACTTTCTATCTATGATTAAAACTTTCTATCCTGATATATTATATGTCATTGCACTTGCATGCATCTAAAAGCAATCCAAAGGTAGGGAGGCCTGGTGAGACACCATGGTGCCCCATTTCAGCGTGTGTGTGTATATATATATATATATATAAAATCATACTATGATTAAAATTTAGGACTACTAATGTTACAATTAAGGATCATACTCTTCGAAACAAATTAGGATTAAACATCACGAAGGATCATACTCACGTTCTATATATATTGTATAGCGCTTTATATCACTAAGAAAACAGAAGGAAATTCGTATGAAAATGACAATGATTTTGGGAACAAGCTATAATTCATGAAACTGTAACGATTATGGTTATGACTTATGACAATGGTTAGGAAAACACTAGGAAATTTGAAACTATAGAAGGCTTTATATATCATTCACGAAACTTTCGTGGGAAGAAGCTAGCTTGACCAAATGAAGACTAGCACCACCAAACCAACTTATTTTCTGAGAACAGTATATAGGAAAGAAAGCTTCAGCCTCCGAGCCTACTCTGCTCGGAGAAGTCATACATTAATATAAATATCCGGCTTTTTAAAATGGTTTCTCCATTTCCCTCGTTCTCGTCTTACGTATGCATCTTTTTTATCACTTTTCCCACTGCTTATCCTCTCCACCTAAAAGCCACTTCTTTCGGTCACTACTATTATTTTTTTAGGTAAAAGCCATCAGTTATAGCTAAAAACTATCAACTACAATTAATATGAACACACTTGACGATGCATGTTTATTTTATCTTGTTCGGTAGAAGTCCAAATGATATGACATGTGTGGGGCTCTGAGTGGTATATACGAGTCTCACGTTCTGTCATTTAGTCGATCTGTCATTTAGTCGAGTTTTCAGATGCGAACAGAAGTTGACCTTCAATTTGGAACCGCATGTTGTGCCTCATGCACTTGCAGTTACGTTGGACGTTATTCAAACTGAAGACCTTTGACTTTTTTGTGCGTGAAAAAGACCTTTAAATTCTGATGTCATGTTATGTTGGAAGCATTAGTTTACTAACAGAAAACCTTAAATTGTTGGCGTAAAAGCCAATAAGGTATGCAATCTATACGCATATATAATTTTCTACGGTCATCTTTGTTTTTCAGGCCACACGAATTAGTCTGGTGGTTTATCATATACGGCACAATTATTTCGTTGGCCAAATTAACAATAGCTGCTCTAAGAAAGAGGTGACTGTAGTTGATTGGTAAGGCGCAAGGCCCGATTGAAATAAGTGAGAATCAACTAAGAAACTTCGTGTGAAAAATATAGCGAAGTTCACATGGGAAATTTCACAGCAGTACGTGATGGGGCAACTTGTTGATGTGGATTGATATAGAATGAAAAAGACTGAGTAAAAAGGTGGGTTCTTTTCTCTTCTGTAGGTGTTGGGGCAACTTGATGTGGATTGATGTAGAATGCAAAAGGCAGAGACATAGGAAATTTGACGGAATGACCGAGCGGTTGATGTTTTTGCCTCTAGTATGAGTGTTTGTAAGCTGTTTTTAAAAGGCTGTCTTGATAAGCCGTTTCGAAAAGATGATGCCGCGTTTGTTTATTAGGAGAAACCATAAGCTATAAGCCGAAAAGAATCCATCCAAATACTTGCAATGTTGTTCTCGTCTTTGTACAATGTGAAGTTTGGATCTCTCCATCGTGCTCAAGCGTCATTTGAAAAATACCAGCTACAAACCTTTGGTGCAACTTTGTCTAGATAGCTTATACATTATACCATCCATGATGTATCATTATTGTTCTGCTTGTGAAGCGTGACTTTAATCCTTGTTCTTTTTTATGTAACAATAACATCCTAAATATAGATTTTTCACCTTTATGTACCTGTATTTGACACTATGTAGTTGGTAGCTGTATCCGTCTCTGAATCCAGAAAAATACATCTGCCTCATGAGCGTTTGGAGCCCGAACAAACCTTTGTACAGAGATGGAGCTCAGGGGCCAGTCTGCTTTTTCACTGAAAATCTGTTTGATTTCTATTTTTGAATTTTGAAGGTTTATAAAATTTTATCTTTCTAGATTTGAAATACAGGAAATAAACTAGACACAATTATAAACATGCGGGCATAGCAGAAGGTTTTTAAATTTTTATTTTTGTAATTTTGAAGTATTGAAGACACAATTATAAATATATTGACATAGAATTTAAATTCAAAGAGGTGTTTTGGGGTCGGGTGTAGGACCATGTACAGCAGCTGGAGGGGCGGGATCGGATAACCTCACAAATTTTCCTCGAAAGTATTCAAGACTCTTCTCTGAAGCAACTATGCAGAGCTAGCAAGGTCAAAGCAAATGAACAATAGCGGAACCCACAAAACAAATCAAGCGAAACTTCACAGCACCAGCCGACGGTTTACGAGTACAAGGCGGACGGTCGGCGAGATGAAACTCACACGTCAATTGAGGCCAGAGTTGCCGGACGGTCTGTTGGTCCTACGGCGGACGGTCCGTGGCTCCAACTAAAGTGAAACTTCTCCTGAAGTAGGAACAAGACCTCATGAACCTAACCAAAAAGCATTTTGCTTCAAAAGCAAGAACTCAGTTAAAGCCAAGCCAGCGGCGGATCCAGCCGCGGGGGGGGGGGGGGGGGGGGGGGGCCTTGGAGCCCCCCTAAATTTTTAACCATGGATGTATAATGTAGAAGGGGCTGAGGTCGAGCTGAAGGTACTTCAGCCCCTCCAAAAAATTTTCCTGGATCCGCCACTGAGCCAAGATGTATCAAACCTGGGTCGAAACCAAAAACCATGGATTTACTAGCTTGCGGGAAGGATAAGTCATGGTGACCAAGGTTAGTTTCCTGCATGCTATATAGCACTCAAAAGCATGGCAAGATTAAGCCAAAAACCCCAAGGAATAAGAACCCCTGGATTACACCCTCTTCCAAGCAAAAATTGGGTAACTTCCATAACTGATCTCAAATGTGCCTAGATAGGTGGAACCTATGAATATCATTCATATTGCATCTCTTACACGTCCTTAGCATAAGAACAAGATCAATAATACCCTATAAATATCATTCATATTTTATCTCTTACACATCCTGAAAGGAACGCGCGTAGGCTACGATAGCAGAAAATAAAAATTTCTACCACGCACACCAGGACATCATGCTAAGGAGAACAAGGATTTTGAAGTGTTGAACCTCTTAGCCCTTGCTTGGTTCTCAAACATACCACGCAACCCCACAATGATATTGTAGGCATCTGTGTTCTCATATTGCTTCTGAAGCTCAGAGGACATTGTGGCAAGCATGAGACAGCTCACATCAAGATAATCATTCGTTTGCTTCTCATAAGCTCTCCGTGCAGCCGCAGTAGCATTATCAGGCAAGTCATCAGGATAATGAGACTCAAGGACATACTCCTTGCGCTCTTGCTTGAGAACAATTCTCAAGTTGCGATACCAATCCATAAAGTTCGTTCCATTGAGTTTTTCTTTCTCAAGAATAGATCGCAAATTAAAAGAACTGGATGCGGCATTAGTTGACATGATCTACAACAAAGAATATGCAAAGTTTAGCACTATGTTTATGTTCATCTTTTATTAAACTATTTAACAAAAGGCTCCCACTATGTATTTTGCAACAAAACTCCCTCTAAGTTACATAGTGGGTCAAGATCCTCATTTCACTAATTCCTAGTGAGCTTTGGCATCACGGCTAGAAAACTAGTGACATGGGTAAGCAACACCTTGCTAATCACATCCCTATGTGACTCTTGCTTGTTGGGTGACATCAATATGCCCCGGCCCCAACCTATGCCCCAAGGTCCAAAACTGTTTTGATAACCTTGTTAAGTAAACCAAATGCTTCCGCATGTAGATGTCCGACATCTACCCCAAATAATGATGATAACCGACGGCACTCTACTTTGGTAGACCTACCATGCGGTGATCATTATCTTTTGGTGCAACATATGGAAGGGCATGAACACCTAATTTTATGAGGGATTCTATCCTACCAAAGCAACATATCACAAAAACATTGCATAAGAATAAGATAGATAATATCACAGATAAACACATTTAACTGTGAAGTAGTATGGCCCAAAAAATGGTGATCTCCATCTCCATGTAGGTGTAGACGATCTCCATCCTCCACATCACTCCTTTAGGCCACCATGCTTGAAAGCTTGTAACCTCAAAACTAGGCTACTACCTATAATAGCTAGAAATTGAAGATTACAAAGATAGATTCAAGCATTAAGGTCGACACGCAAGTCGTTAAATACAATATAGACAGCTAACAATAGCTGAAATAATCATGACACGCAGGCCATGAACGAATGTTACATGCATCACATACATCTCTTACAGATCCAATCTATGAAATCGCAATGGAAAAACTATTCGGCACAACCACCTTATGCCGATCCGAGACATTCTCTAGGAAGCTAGTTTTTCCACTAGGCCGAGGCCATCAGATCCGTAACCTACTAGTATTCGACATAACCACCCTATGCCGATCCGAGACATTCTCTAGGACAGTAGTTTTTTTTCATTGGCCCGAGGCTATCAGATTCATATCCTACTAGTATTCGACATAACCACCTTATGCCGATCCGAGACAATCTCTAGGGCACTAGTAGTAATACAATCTGCGCCTCATCTAACCCCGATTCACCGATTGATCTCATCAACCCGTGCTACCATCGATTCATCACATGAACCGATTGATCTAGACTGTAATAGATCCAATCTACTACAACCGCATATCAACATATGCGCTGATCCAGATCGCAAACTAAGCAAGATGGCTCTGATACCACTGAAAGGAACGCGCGTAGGCTACGATAGCAGAAAATAAAAATTTCTACCGTGCACACCAGGACATCATGCTAAGGAGGGATCATAGATCGTTACCACTAGACGCGCAGCGCAGCGGAAGAAGAGTTGGAGAAGCCGATCCAACCACGCGCGTCGAGGTAGTAGTGGAAGTAGCCGATCGTCCCAACAGATCGTCTCCTCCACGCGATCAACCACACCACGAGCAGATCCAATCTGTAGATTGTTGATGCCGATCAACGCCGCAACGAGCAGTGCCTCCACCGGTATCCACACGTCCGGGGCTGGAACGCCGATCGCGAGTGTACCAGCACTCGCGAGCGGCTAGGGTTTGGCTCGGGAGGTGGCGGCTAAGGTTTTGCTCGGGAGGAACAGAAGTGTGTATCCCTCAGCCCCCCGCCTCCAAATATATAGACCTCCTCACTTGGGCCTCGTGGACAGAGGCCCAATAGGAGTCTATCCGGATCTTTATCCGAATTGAGCCCACATCCGAATCACATTCGAATTAGTGTTCCAACCCGTTAAGTGTGCGACCCTGTAGGTTCACGTATACTTCGTCGCGACCCGGAAACACCTTTCCGGTCACCCCGTTAATAGCGGCCTCTAGCAAGACATATTAACCCCAAAGTATACGTAAAGATCATATCGGCTGAACCTGTAATGTTCTCATGTACGAATCCCTTTGCCTCACGATATAGATTAAGCTCAAGGCGAGACCTGTGTCATCCTCTTAATAGCTCAATCACTCTCTCGATTCCGTGATGGATTATAAACTTGTGATTGACTCCTCAATCACATTGGCATGGCCATGCACTTTCATAATCCATTACATCGAGGGGCCCAGAGATATCTCTCCCATAAGGAGGGGCAAATTCTATCTTGATCATTCACATCCCACTACATGTTTCATAGCAAACCCGAAGACTACTTTTATGACTACCCAGTTACGGAGTAGTGTTTAGTAGTCCCAAAATAAGCTACTACGCATGTTGGGAACCATGATGATCTCAAGTCTAAGGATTCTACATAAACACTACTTGAGACCAACTAATGACACATGGAATCTCTGCAGCGTCTCATGGCGGGTCTATCCAACATATGTTCACTAACACATGTCCATATTATTGATTTGGTATCTCCATACCATGATCCATGAGTCATGATCATCAATCAATACATATGCTGATCTTTGAATCATATTTGTTCCTCATATGATATATGATCAGGGATCATTTGGAAATAGCAATATTTTGGCATTAAGAGTCTCATGAATAAGTCACATACTCATTGATCAATAATGATAATGTCTATTTCAAGGAACAAAGCAATGTATCATAAACATAGTATGTGATATATATAACATCTCCATGTTGCCTCTAGGGCATATCACTAACACATCCTTAGCATAAGAACAAGATCAATAATACAATGGAGAAAGCCAAATATCAAATCAAGAAAGCAAAACACAAAGAACAAGCACAAAACTAGGCATGGACGGAATTGGACTATGTATTACCTACATGTAGATGGATGTTTACAGCCACTCCCGTCGAAGATGACAAACCCATAAGGGCAACAATCTCTATAGATTCACGTCAAAGTGCAATGACAAGCAATCCCATAAGAGAAGTTTGAGCAAATAGCACATAGGACAAAACACAATATGATCATTTCATTTACATGTACAAGTACTGAGCAATGAGACGGACTTTCCATATCAGTAAGCTGTACCCAACTTGAGCCACAAAAGCCTATGCATATGAGCCTGATATTGATTCTTGATAGGACTAAGAAGCACAAGCTAACTAGCATTCAATAGCAATAGTCAAGGCCTCATAAGACATTAAAGTATGGCTTGGCACATGAAAGAATCATTCCAAGTTATCTTGAGCATGTTCCCATTTGCACTTCTTAGATTAAGTTGTTTTAGGTTCAACAAGTATCTAGAACAAGTCAAGCATGCTAAGCAAGTGTTCAAGCTATGACAATAGCATGAGCTACATTACTACAACTTCAACAAAGAGTAAAAATCAAAGCTCAACAAGATACAACATATTACATAGTACTAACAAAGGACAAAATCTAAGCCATGTAAATAGCTAGTTCCATAAGAAAATTTTGGCATGACCTTTCTAGATTTACCATGACTTGGGCCCAAAAGGCCAAGATACCCAATGAGCACAATACAAGAACTAGTATATCACAAGCAAATGCCAACACGGCCACATATGATCAACATAAGCATAATATGACGCATAAGAATGACCGTATATCATTGATACACAACAATAAGCTCAAATACCCATAAGAATGTATAAACATGCTAGAACATCATCCATATACATACAAGTCATTCCACATGCTTGAATTCAACAATGAATAAAAAAATGTGCATTGGGGGGGGGGGGGGGTAAGAAACAACTCATTGGTTGTATATGATGTAGTGAAAGTACATGATTCATCCTATAGCCTCTCACACATATAAGGGTGATGATCTAACATGGGACATGAAAGAAAAAGAGAGAAACAAAAGAGGAGAAACAAAAAAACTAACAAAAGATAGAGAATAAAAATAAAAAAACAAAAGAAGTGCTTATATGGATGTCAGGAGGAGGGCTAAGGATGGGACATGGAAAAGGCACATGTCTACCCTCCTCGTGAAGCAGCATGTCTGAACATCCACCGGACCCCAAGCAATGTCGACTAGAACCAAGTTCTCTTGTAGTGGATGGTACACAAGTGTAAACATGCAAACAATTTCAAAGACATGATAGGTATGTGTGATAGGATCAACACTCTTGAAGTCATCAATAAAATATCCAACACATAGGCATATCGATAAGGCATGTCATGAATACAAGTCTCAACACAAGTGATATTAGCATCATCAAGAACAAAGAAATCATACCTAAGATGGTTGGGGAAGAGTTTTAACACTGTCTGAAGTGTGCTCTGGAGTGGAATACATAGTAGTAGAAACCTCCTGAGGGGCGATGCCATTGAAAGAAGTAGTTGGTTGATAAATAGAAATGTACTCCTCAACATCGGAAGTAGCCCCCTCATAGTCAATCATGAATGTCTCCATCTTGGGTTCAAGATGGATGAATCATTTAAGTGGGCAACATCATCAAACGAAAATTTCTTTATATCAAGCTTAAAAAGCACAGGATCCATACCCTAACAAGGAGTCCTCATCATCAAATCTAACAATCTCAAGCTCAGGCTGATCAACACAAGGAACATGATCCTCATACGGTTCCATGACATCAAAAGTGACTAACATCAAAAGTAAATGTTAGGGTATGGCCCACTCAACTAAGCAAAGCTCATTCCGTAACACTTTGGAGTGGAAGAATAACTACGATAGCACTCAACGAGTGAATGTCCCTAAAACTACAAGTCTAGCACATAGGAATAACATGAGAGTGAACACATGATAAATAATTGAACCGATCAAGTTCACTCTCTAAAACAATCCTGCGCTCCAAAGCATAGTGCTCTAACTGACGAGACAATACATTTACCTGTTCGTGAAGAGTCATAAGTGCAAGTGGTGCTAATAAAACCATGATAATGACTATAGAAGGCCATATCCTTAATAAGTGCCTACATTGATTAGCCTGTAAAGGACATGAAAAGGCACAAGAGAGAAAAAAAATAACAAGGAAAGGGTTAGGGATTAGCGATATATCACCAATATGTATAATGACGGTATGAAAGACAAGTCAACACAAACACAAACCAAACAAAAGAAAACAAACAATGACCTACCCTCTATCCTAACATTGTTGCTCTAAGCTTATCCCAGGCAACGGCACCAAAAAACTTGATCATGCTAAAATAACACCCTGCAAGTGCACGGGTTGCCACTGTGATAGCAGTGTCGGGTTCTCCACAGGGACTAAACTAAGATTACTGGTGCTTAGCTAAAGCCAGATCAATTAGGGGGGATAGTAAACTAAACCTAAAGAATCTACCGAACGAACTAAAACAACCAAATGAACATGCTAACTGAAACAACTGAATGGACCCCTAGTCGCATAGGCGAAATGACGAACGATCTAACCGAATGCACGAATGGAAACGACAGAATGAATGACTAAACGAACTACACGAGTGACTACATCAACGAACACACTGTAACGATGACACCACTACTGTACAACACTAACTAAATACTGACCACGTGAAGAAGATAGAGGGAAGTCGTGTAACATCCCATTTTGGGAGACTTGAAAAGTGTTTGAATAAATTCAAATTTGAATTGCAATATAAACGTTCAACTCAATTTCAAAGCAAATTTCAAAAATTTTAAAAAATCAAACCTCTCTTGGGCTTGGTCTAGCCCATCCTCCCATCTTTCCTAGCCCACCTGGCCTCTGGCCCAACCCAGCTGGCTTTCGGCTTGGCCCAAGATGGCCCATGCTGCCTAGCCTGCGCCCAGCGCATGCCCAGCCCACAGCTAGCATGCGGCACCCACCACGTCCACCGCGTCCACCTACACTACAGTGCATGGCCGCTCATCCATGTGCGCCAACAGCGTCGCTAGCTCCGCACCACCCTTGCCTGCCCTAGCTCTCCCTCTCCCACTCCAAGGGTGGATCTAAGGTCTCACTAACCTGACTTTAGACGGACAATTGGAGACTTCCTACCAATGATCATCGGACTCATCTTGCACCTGCTCCAATATGACTGCCAAGCGTCATGGCTCGCTAATCCATAGCCCTCTGCCATGTGATTAGCTTGCTGATTGGCATTTGTTCACTGAGGTTGATGCCATCTATCTGCATCTTGCCATCTGGTCATCGAGTCGCCACTTGTTCAACCTGGACATCGAACAAGAACGAACCAATCCGAATGAGAGGTGGAGCTAAAGAGCTTGCCAACTTGGTTTTGGATGGAAAAGAACAACTAGCAGATAGGAGGAGACTAAGCTTGAGACACCACGCTAGGCCTAGGACACTGGTGCATAGGGGTGGGAAATGGTAATGGATAATCTGTTTTATCCGATATTCGTATCCGGAAAAACACAAATATGGTAAGCAAAATTTGTATTAAAAAATGTTTGTATTTGTATTAGAGAATATTCATATCCATATTTGAGAATATTCATATTCTCATTCATATTTGAGAATATTTGTATTCGTATTCAAGACTATTCGATTCATATTCGATCCGTTCCGGAACCTGAGAAAAACCCAGACGAATTTTGTGATTCAAAATTTGAATTTGGCTAGTTTGAAACCACTAACCATTTCGGTAACTGGTCAAAAATGGCAAAACCATTAGGAATTTGTTCTACTGAGATTTGTTACAGAAGTTGCAGGAGGATATTCGTATTTGACCGAATTAAGTACATATTCGATTCAAATTCGTGTCGATTACGACATTTGATTCATATTTATATTTGTTTTTAAAATATAGATTTGTATTCGTACTTGAGACTATTCGATCGTATCCGACCCATTTCCATCCCTACCGGTGTGGGCGGCCTCAAGGCCAAACATGGAGGGGAATAGCAGGAAGCACTATGGAATTTTCAACAGTTGACATTACACTAGCAGTACCACCAAAACAAAATCCCCTCACCTTTAATGGAGGAGGGACAGAGAAGAGAGAAGAGAGAAAGACAAACGGAGGAGGGAAAGAGTGAGGAGGTGGAATGGATGGGGAGGGAACAGAGGAGGGACAGGAAGGGCACGGAGGAGGCCCTCACCACCGGTGCTAGCGAACTTCATAGTGGGTTGTCATTCTAACCCAACAAAAAAAGATCTAGACACCTTTAGGAGTCTGAGAGAGAGGGTAGAAGGGAGGGAGAGTGAGAGAGGGAGCGTGGGAGAGGGAGCGGCCACCGCCGCTGTGGTGGGTGAGGTTCTTAGCTAGGGGTTGAGTCGCCCGTTGCATTCCACATGAGAGCGACACCAGAAGCATGCAAGGCCCTTTTTGTCCTCCCATTATCTTCATAATCCAATAATACCACTACTATTTTACACATATTTGCACAACAATCATCCCATTTTTAACTTCACATCAACAAGCTAAGAGCCGAAGAGATGACACTTGTGTCTTTATGTATTTTTTTTATCTATATTCATAACAGATTAATTACCATGTACTCTTTGTTAGAAATTGGCCCATATGAGCAAGGCCTATTTCCTTAATTCCAAAGCATGCATAGTTTAGTACTATATTACTAAGGCAAGGTGGGGAGACCAATTTATAAGGTGAAGTCCCCACCACTCCTTGAATATGGATAGAGATGGCATGAGGAGGGCTTTGCCTAATCATGCACACGTGTACGCACGCATGTGCATATTCGCGCATTTTCGCGTGAAAATCACATGACTTGTGACTTACGACGTGTGACCGTGCCGTGATGTGGCGCTCCACTTGGCAGACCAAGTTTACCATTATTTTTGCTGAGCTGTGTACTATTCTTTCTCTCTCTGTTTGAATGAGATTCAAAATTTGAATGAGGCTTTATTGGGTTTGATGACAGGTAGTTACCAGTGGGTAAATGGCTGGTTAAATATGTTAGTTACCAATGGGTAAATGACTGTTTAATCACGTCAATTTTTGGTCTATATATATATATATATATATATATATATATATATATATATATATATATATATATATATATATATATATATATATATATATATATATATATATATATATATATATATATATATATATATATATATATATATATATGTCGTGGCTACAGACCAAACAGAGAGAGAGATGGTAGTGGAGAGTGACAGCGAGGTCTGCCCTGTTTTTCTTAACAGGCCTACCTACAGTCGGTGTTCCTGAGGGAGCCCGCCGGCACCACCTTATATGCTGATGCACTGTAGGTGGCCTGTTAAGGAAAACAAGGTAGATTTCGCAGGACAAGACTCCCGTCTTTGCTGTGCCCCGGCGAAGTGGACTCGTGCGCTCCGTCCCCTACCGTTCGGACGGGTGGCAGCGAAGCTGGCGCCTAGTCGAAGTGGACGCGCACCCTTCGAACGGGTGGCAGCGAAGCTGGCGCCTAGTCGAAGTAGACGCGCGCGCGCTCCGTCCCCTGCCCTTCGAACGGGTGGCAGCGAAGCTGGCGCCTAAGTCGAAGTAGGCGCGCGCGCTCCGCCCCCTGCCCTTCGAACTGGTGGCGGCGAAGCTGGTGCCTAGTCGAAGTAGGCGCGCGCGCTCCGTCCCCTACCCTTCGAACGGGTGGCAGCGAAACTGGCGCCTAGTCGAAGTAGACGCGCGCGCTCCGCCCCCTGCCCTTCGAACGGGTGGCAGCGAAGCTGGTGCCTAAGTCGAAGTAGGCGCGCGTGCTCTGTAACAGCCCAGCTGTTTATTTCAAAAATTTTAGTAAAAAAATTTTATTTAATTTAAAAATAAAAATAAATTGTTCTTTGGTTGCCTAAATTTTGAAGATTTTATTTGCATTGATTTTCTGGAGTTTATTTGGATTTATTTGGATTTTATTTCAAAGTCTAAAGCAAGAAAATGAGTTTAAAATATTTTATTAAAGCCAAAAAGAGTTTATTTTATTTTTCCTAGCCCTCCCAAAATTTTAAAATGAATTTTGAGAATTTTCTGGATTTAAAAATCAATTTTAAAGGTTAAAAAGTATTTTATAAAATTATTAAATAAAAATTTGAAATTAAAAATATTTTTCCTAAGTCTAAAATGTTTCCAGGAATATTCTATAATTTTTCTGGAATTTTTAGACATTAAATACTATTTTTCCAAGTGTTTGTGAAGTTTCTAGTATTTTCTGAAATTTTATTCCGAAAATAAAAATCAAATTCATCCAAGCCCGCCACTTGTCGCTCTCAGATTGAATCACTCTCTCTCCACGTTTTAATCCTAGCCACACATGATCACTTACCCCTTCATAAAATCCAAGAGCCATGAAACACTCACTTGCCACGTGTCAACAATCCGACGGCCCGTACCCCTTCACTTCCTCCCTCTCTCTATTACACATGGACCCCACATGTCATATGTTTCTTCAACCTTCCCTTCTTCCTCCTCCCACCCTCTCTCTCCTCCACCATGGATGACAAATTGGAGCTCATAAAAACCACCGTTTCTCCCTCATAACTCTCGATTAAGGCATGGAAACGGACGCCCTAATCACCCTCATCAATCTCCCGGCCGTTTCCTATCCTTTAACCCTCTCAAAACCGAAACCCTCTCCTCTCCCTTCTCTTTCTATAAATTGGCCTCCCCACCACCATTCTCTCCCTTCCCCCCCTTCTTCGGCCCTTCCACCCGCCGCCGTCCTTCTCCTCCTCCCCGTCCGCCACCCCGCCGCCGTGCCCCGCCGCCCGGACGCCTCCCGCCGCCGCCTCCAACTTCAACCGCCGCCGGCCGCCCCGGTCTCCCCGCGCCTCGTCGTCGACGTCTTCGCGATCCCCGTGCGCCGGCGACCACCCTCCGCCCCGCGGCCGAGCCCTCTCCCCACCGGAGCCGCCGCACCAAGCGCCGCCGCGAAGCTCTCTCTCTCCTCCGCGCGCGTCGCCGCCTTCTCCGGCCATCTCTCGAGCCGCCGCCGGTAAGAGACGAACCCCGGCCGCATCCCCATCCCGCGCCGCCCCTCTATTCCCTCCCTAGCGCCCTCCATCCTCCATGGCCGCACCTCCACGTTGCTTCGGTTGGTTTCATCCAAGAATAGCTCTATCATTTACCTTCTATTCCATTGGTGATGCTTCTTTGTCACAAAAGATCACATGCTCACTTGGCTAGGGGAGACAAGTCAAGGCATGCATGCATGAGGTTGTGAGTTCAAGTCCTGGGCAAGGCAATTTCGGTTGGGGCTTTGCCAAACTTTTTGTTCACCTCTAGTCCATGACAAGCGGGACCCACTTGTCATAAAATAATAAAATAAAATTCTGCACCCAATGACAACCGGGCCCCACATGTCATACACTCCAAAATACTCCAAAAATCAGCCAAAAATAAGATTCCAGAGAATATTCTTTCGGTTTTGCATTTTCTGGAATTTCCAATCCATTCAAACTTCCAATCGCTCGTTCTCCCTCGTCCGATCTCCGAATCCAGTGATTCAAATCTCTAAATTTGTCTAAAATCATAATCTAAGTTGCAGTATATATTTTATAATTTTTGGATTTTATTTCGATTTTATTTGATTTTATTTGTTTGGTTCTTCGCGCGTAGATTTCGACGAATTCAGAGAGAACGACGCCGACGAATCGCACCAGGTCTTCGAGCAAGGCAAGTCACCCTCCTTGATCATGTTGATCCCAGTTTTCAAAATAAAATTATGTTGATTTAAATTATATTGCATGCATATTTTTATTCAGCGTATTTCAATTCAGTTTTAAATCTAGTTATTGCCTACTTGTTAATTCCTCCATTGTTATTGAATCCCTTATACCTTGTCACCCTAGAATCAAACTCTAGTTAATACATTAGTGTTGACTAGAGAGTTTATTCAAACGCTTAGCCCTGCATAGTCATATAATTTTGCTTTGGGATACCTTTTCACATAAAATGATGACCCCTTTTTACATAAAATGATATGTACTCTTGACTTTGGTGAGTCAAGGAGTGTTATGAATTATTTTGAAAACAAATATGAAACTGGTTTAGACTTAGGCAATTGGTTAGAGTGGTGGGTGCAGGCATGCCCTGTTGGTTGGAGCCGCAGTGGTTGATTGTCGTGCACGGGGGTTTGTGGTTAGGCCTAAGTCAAGTTAAGGACCGGTCTGTGAGCTACTATTGCAAAGCCCTATCGTACTACCACAAGTCTGGTATGGGACAGACCTGGCCAACTAATTTGTGAAGTTCCAACATGATCTCGCTATAGGCTGAATGTGAGCGCGGCGTAGGCCGTGAGAAGTCTCACACGGCACAAGAGGGGGCTCCAACATGTGGATTCATGTTGTGGTGAAACCTTAGTGGCGGCGTGATTATGTTGACAACAGATCATTGTAAAGGCCTTGTCATGATCTCCTCGCCGCACACCTAAGGAAGTGTGTAACTCGCGTGGCAAACCGGGATGATCATGTCTTGTGGGTAAAGCTGTACAACCTCTGCAGAGTGTATAACCTATCCTGGATAGCCGTGCCCACGGTCATGGGCAAGCTGAGTAAAGTTTTTCATGGATTAGACTTTGTTTTTCAAAACGTTTTCGAAAACCTTGCGGATGGATGGAATCCGTGAGAGATGGAAATCTGGTGAATGGATGGAATTCATCAGAGTTGCGCAGTGAAAGCGTGTGGATGGATGGAATCCATACGTGAGCTTTTGAAAAGATGGTCCGGGTGGGATGCCCGTGGATAGGTTGGTGTTTGGTCGGAGCCGACACTAACGGTATTACTTTCTACTACAAGTATTGTTTTATCTACTGTATTAAATTCAGCAATTTCAATCTATTATTATATTTCTTAAATGTTGTTTTATGCAAACTAACCCTATAAACCTTCCGTTGAAGCCTTTATCATTATGTTGCATTTTCCCGGGTGACTTGTGGAGTACTTTTTGTACTCATGTTGCTATATCTAACTCTTTTCAGAGGAAGCCTTCGACGACTTCGGTGAGGATTGCGACTAGGCCACGTCTTACAGTCATTCGCCTTGTGGGAAGGCTGGATGGGCTGCTACATTGTTTTTCTTCCGCTGTCTTCTTTTGCTATTATTGTAAACTTTGGCCATCAGGCTCATATTAGCTAAATAAAGTTTGTCATTACGCATGATAATTGTCTTTGTGATACTGTGTGCACTAGCTTTTCCTGGGATAGTGCGATTAACACAGAGGGTTCTGGAGTTGTTGCTCCGGGTCCCGACAGAGATGGTATCAGAGCAATAATGACTCTAAGACGTGACCGTAGATAGAATAGAATGGTCAGACCTTAAGGATTTATTTTAAATAATGAGTAATTTCAAAAGTTTTCTTATTCTTACCTCTCAATCTTTGCTTATTCTCATCTCTCAATTCTTTCTCATCTTTATGTCATTTTTGGAAAACTTATTTCTAAATCTTCCCTTGCTCAAAACAACTATAGATGGGCAATGGTTGAACTTCATCGACTCTGCCGCAACCTCAATCTTTGCACCAAAGGATCATGCTTTGTACGTCAAGAGCTACGAAGGATCACTCCAAGACAACTCTTACCCTTTTAGGTTAAGTTGTTAAGCTAGACAGTAGACGAAGTTATGAGCTGTCAGTTTTCTCTTTTGTCGGCAGCCGTAACTATTGCTTGTTGTTTGCTTAATAAAGGTTTTGCTAGTTGTTTTGTTTTGGGTTGCGCAAAACATCCGTTGTTCCTCTTTGCCTTGAGTCTCCTCTCTCCTAATCTTTGGAAGCATCAAGCTGAAGCACCAACTGCCAACAACCTTTGCGAAAAGACGACTGAACCAGATCTCAGCACAAGCCACACAGGGTAAGATCCAAACCTATTTCTTTGCTAGCCCGTGCGAATCTCGGGGACGAGATTCTGTTTAAGGGGGGTAGTTTGTAACAGCCCAGCTGTTTATTTCAAAAATTTTAGTAAAAAATTTTATTTAATTTAAAAATAAAAATAAATTGTTCTTTGGTTGCCTAAATTTTGAAGATTTTATTTGCATTGATTTTCTGGAGTTTATTTGGATTTATTTGGATTTTATTTCAAAGTCTAAAGCAAGAAAATGAGTTTAAAATATTTTATTAAAGCCAAAAAGAGTTTATTTTATTTTTCCTAGCCCTCCCAAAATTTTAAAATGAATTTTGAGAATTTTCTGGATTTAAAAATCAATTTTAAAGGTTAAAAAGTATTTTATAAAATTATTAAATAAAAATTTGAAATTAAAAATATTTTTCCTAAGTCTAAAATGTTTCCAGGAATATTCTATAATTTGTCTGGAATTTTTAGACATTAAATACTATTTTTCCAAGTGTTTGTGAAGTTTCTAGTATTTTCTGAAATTTTATTCCGAAAATAAAAATCAAATTCATCCAAGCCCGCCACTTGTCGCTCTCAGATTGAATCACTCTCTCTCCACGTTTTAATCCTAGCCACACATGATCACTTACCCCTTCATAAAATCCAAGAGCCATGAAACACTCACTTGCCACGTGTCAACAATCCGACGGCCCGTACCCCTTCACTTCCTCCCTCTCTCTATTACACATGGACCCCACATGTCATATGTTTCTTCAACCTTCCCTTCTTCCTCCTCCCACCCTCTCTCTCCTCCACCATGGATGACAAATTGGAGCTCATAAAAACCACCGTTTCTCCCTCATAACTCTCGATTAAGGCATGGAAACGGACGCCCTAATCACCCTCATCAATCTCCCGGCCGTTTCCTATCCTTTAACCCTCTCAAAACCGAAACCCTCTCCTCTCCCTTCTCTTTCTATAAATTGGCCTCCCCACCACCATTCTCTCCCTTCCCCCCTTCTTCGGCCCTTCCACCCGCCGCCGTCCTTCTCCTCCTCCCCGTCCGCCACCCCGCCGCCGTGCCCCGCCGCCCGGACGCCTCCCGCCGCCGCCTCCAACTTCAACCGCCGCCGGCCGCCCCGGTCTCCCCGCGCCTCGTCGTCGACGTCTTCGCGATCCCCGTGCGCCGGCGACCACCCTCCGCCCCGCGGCCGAGCCCTCTCCCCACCGGAGCCGCCGCACCAAGCGCCGCCGCGAAGCTCTCTCTCTCCTCCGCGCGCGTCGCCGCCTTCTCCGGCCATCTCTCGAGCCGCCGCCGGTAAGAGACGAACCCCGGCCGCATCCCCATCCCGCGCCGCCCCTCTATTCCCTCCCTAGCGCCCTCCATCCTCCATGGCCGCACCTCCACGTTGCTTCGGTTGGTTTCATCCAAGAATAGCTCTATCATTTACCTTCTATTCCATTGGTGATGCTTCTTTGTCACAAAAGATCACATGCTCACTTGGCTAGGGGAGACAAGTCAAGGCATGCATGCATGAGGTTGTGAGTTCAAGTCCTGGGCAAGGCAATTTCGGTTGGGGCTTTGCCAAACTTTTTGTTCACCTCTAGTCCATGACAAGCGGGACCCACTTGTCATAAAATAATAAAATAAAATTCTGCACCCAATGACAACCGGGCCCCACATGTCATACACTCCAAAATACTCCAAAAATCAGCCAAAAATAAGATTCCAGAGAATATTCTTTCGGTTTTGCATTTTCTGGAATTTCCAATCCATTCAAACTTCCAATCGCTCGTTCTCCCTCGTCCGATCTCCGAATCCAGTGATTCAAATCTCTAAATTTGTCTAAAATCATAATCTAAGTTGCAGTATATATTTTATAATTTTTGGATTTTATTTCGATTTTATTTGATTTTATTTGGTTGGTTCTTCGCGCGTAGATTTCGACGAATTCAGAGAGAACGACGCCGACGAATCGCACCAGGTCTTCGAGCAAGGCAAGTCACCCTCCTTGATCATGTTGATCCCAGTTTTCAAAATAAAATTATGTTGATTTAAATTATATTGCATGCATATTTTTATTCAGCGTATTTCAATTCAGTTTTAAATCTAGTTATTGCCTACTTGTTAATTCCTCCATTGTTATTGAATCCCTTATACCTTGTCACCCTAGAATCAAACTCTAGTTAATACATTAGTGTTGACTAGAGAGTTTATTCAAACGCTTAGCCCTGCATAGTCATATAATTTTGCTTTGGGATACCTTTTCACATAAAATGATGACCCCTTTTTACATAAAATGATATGTACTCTTGACTTTGGTGAGTCAAGGAGTGTTATGAATTATTTTGAAAACAAATATGAAACTGGTTTAGACTTAGGCAATTGGTTAGAGTGGTGGGTGCAGGCATGCCCTGTTGGTTGGAGCCGCAGTGGTTGATTGTCGTGCACGGGGGTTTGTGGTTAGGCCTAAGTCAAGTTAAGGACCGGTCTGTGAGCTACTATTGCAAAGCCCTATCGTACTACCACAAGTCTGGTATGGGACAGACCTGGCCAACTAATTTGTGAAGTTCCAACATGATCTCGCTATAGGCTGAATGTGAGCGCGGCGTAGGCCGTGAGAAGTCTCACACGGCACAAGAGGGGGCTCCAACATGTGGATTCATGTTGTGGTGAAACCTTAGTGGCGGCGTGATTATGTTGACAACAGATCATTGTAAAGGCCTTGTCATGATCTCCTCGCCGCACACCTAAGGAAGTGTGTAACTCGCGTGGCAAACCGGGATGATCATGTCTTGTGGGTAAAGCTGTACAACCTCTGCAGAGTGTATAACCTATCCTGGATAGCCGTGCCCACGGTCATGGGCAAGCTGAGTAAAGTTTTTCATGGATTAGACTTTGTTTTTCAAAACGTTTTCGAAAACCTTGCGGATGGATGGAATCCGTGAGAGATGGAAATCTGGTGAATGGATGGAATTCATCAGAGTTGCGCAGTGAAAGCGTGTGGATGGATGGAATCCATACGTGAGCTTTTGAAAAGATGGTCCGGGTGGGATGCCCGTGGATAGGTTGGTGTTTGGTCGGAGCCGACACTAACGGTATTACTTTCTACTACAAGTATTGTTTTATCTACTGTATTAAATTCAGCAATTTCAATCTATTATTATATTTCTTAAATGTTGTTTTATGCAAACTAACCCTATAAACCTTCCGTTGAAGCCTTTATCATTATGTTGCATTTTCCCGGGTGACTTGTGGAGTACTTTTTGTACTCATGTTGCTATATCTAACTCTTTTCAGAGGAAGCCTTCGACGACTTCGGTGAGGATTGCGACTAGGCCACGTCTTACAGTCATTCGCCTTGTGGGAAGGCTGGATGGGCTGCTACATTGTTTTTCTTCCGCTGTCTTCTTTTGCTATTATTGTAAACTTTGGCCATCAGGCTCATATTAGCTAAATAAAGTTTGTCATTACGCATGATAATTGTCTTTGTGATACTGTGTGCACTAGCTTTTCCTGGGATAGTGCGATTAACACAGAGGGTTCTGGAGTTGTTGCTCCGGGTCCCGACAGAGATGGTATCAGAGCAATAATGACTCTAAGACGTGACCGTAGATAGAATAGAATGGTCAGACCTTAAGGATTTATTTTAAATAATGAGTAATTTCAAAAGTTTTCTTATTCTTACCTCTCAATCTTTGCTTATTCTCATCTCTCAATTCTTTCTCATCTTTATGTCATTTTTGGAAAACTTATTTCTAAATCTTCCCTTGCTCAAAACAACTATAGATGGGCAATGGTTGAACTTCATCGACTCTGCCGCAACCTCAATCTTTGCACCAAAGGATCATGCTTTGTACGTCAAGAGCTACGAAGGATCACTCCAAGACAACTCTTACCCTTTTAGGTTAAGTTGTTAAGCTAGACAGTAGACGAAGTTATGAGCTGTCAGTTTTCTCTTTTGTCGGCAGCCGTAACTATTGCTTGTTGTTTGCTTAATAAAGGTTTTGCTAGTTGTTTTGTTTTGGGTTGCGCAAAACATCCGTTGTTCCTCTTTGCCTTGAATCTCCTCTCTCCTAATCTTTGGAAGCATCAAGCTGAAGCACCAACTGCCAACAACCTTTGCGAAAAGACGACTGAACCAGATCTCAGCACAAGCCACACAGGATAAGATCCAAACCTATTTCTTTGCTAGCCCGTGCGAATCTCGGGGACGAGATTCTGTTTAAGGGGGGTAGTTTGTAACAGCCCAGCTGTTTATTTCAAAAATTTTAGTAAAAAAATTTTATTTAATTTAAAAATAAAAATAAATTGTTCTTTGGTTGCCTAAATTTTGAAGATTTTATTTGCATTGATTTTCTGGAGTTTATTTGGATTTATTTGGATTTTATTTCAAAGTCTAAAGCAAGAAAATGAGTTTAAAATATTTTATTAAAGCCAAAAAGAGTTTATTTTATTTTTCCTAGCCCTCCCAAAATTTTAAAATGAATTTTGAGAATTTGCTGGATTTAAAAATCAATTTTAAAGGTTAAAAAGTATTTTATAAAATTATTAAATAAAACTTTGAAATTAAAAATATTTTTCCTAAGTCTAAAATGTTTCCAGGAATATTCTATAATTTTTCTGGAATTTTTAGACATTAAATACTATTTTTCCAAGTGTTTGTGAAGTTTCTAGTATTTTCTGAAATTTTATTCCGAAAATAAAAATCAAATTCATCCAAGCCCGCCACTTGTCGCTCTCAGATTGAATCACTCTCTCTCCACGTTTTAATCCTAGCCACACATGATCACTTACCCCTTCATAAAATCCAAGAGCCATGAAACACTCACTTGCCACGTGTCAACAATCCGACGGCCCGTACCCCTTCACTTCCTCCCTCTCTCTATTACACATGGACCCCACATGTCATATGTTTCTTCAACCTTCCCTTCTTCCTCCTCCCACCCTCTCTCTCCTCCACCATGGATGACAAATTGGAGCTCATAAAAACCACCGTTTCTCCCTCATAACTCTCGATTAAGGCATGGAAACGGACGCCCTAATCACCCTCATCAATCTCCCGGCCGTTTCCTATCCTTTAACCCTCTCAAAACCGAAACCCTCTCCTCTACCTTCTCTTTCTATAAATTGGCCTCCCCACCACCATTCTCTCCCTTCCCCCCTTCTTCGGCCCTTCCACCCGCCGCCGTCCTTCTCCTCCTCCCCGTCCGCCACCCCGCCGCCGTGCCCCGCCGCCCGGACGCCTCCCGCCGCCGCCTCCAACTTCAACCGCCGCCGGCCGCCCCGGTCTCCCCGCGCCTCGTCGTCGACGTCTTCGCGATCCCCGTGCGCCGGCGACCACCCTCCGCCCCGCGGCCGAGCCCTCTCCCCACCGGAGCCGCCGCACCAAGCGCCGCCGCGAAGCTCTCTCTCTCCTCCGCGCGCGTCGCCGGTTTTCCCGTCGCCGTCGCCTTCTCCGGCCATCTCTCGAGCCGCCGCCGGTAAGAGACGAACCCCGGCCGCATCCCCATCCCGCGCCGCCCCTCTATTCCCTCCCTAGCGCCCTCCATCCTCCATGGCCGCACCTCCACGTTGCTTCGGTTGGTTTCATCCAAGAATAGCTCTATCATTTACCTTCTATTCCATTGGTGATGCTTCTTTGTCACAAAAGATCACATGCTCACTTGGCTAGGGGAGACAAGTCAAGGCATGCATGCATGAGGTTGTGAGTTCAAGTCCTGGGCAAGGCAATTTCGGTTGGGGCTTTGCCAAACTTTTTGTTCACCTCTAGTCCATGACAAGCGGGACCCACTTGTCATAAAATAATAAAATAAAATTCTGCACCCAATGACAACCGGGCCCCACATGTCATACACTCCAAAATACTCCAAAAATCAGCCAAAAATAAGATTCCAGAGAATATTCTTTCGGTTTTGCATTTTCTGGAATTTCCAATCCATTCAAACTTCCAATCGCTCGTTCTCCCTCGTCCGATCTCCGAATCCAGTGATTCAAATCTCTAAATTTGTCTAAAATCATAATCTAAGTTGCAGTATATATTTTATAATTTTTGGATTTTATTTCGATTTTATTTGATTTTATTTGGTTGGTTCTTCGCGCGTAGATTTCGACGAATTCAGAGAGAACGACGCCGACGAATCGCACCAGGTCTTCGAGCAAGGCAAGTCACCCTCCTTGATCATGTTGATCCCAGTTTTCAAAATAAAATTATGTTGATTTAAATTATATTGCATGCATATTTTTATTCAGCGTATTTCAATTCAGTTTTAAATCTAGTTATTGCCTACTTGTTAATTCCTCCATTGTTATTGAATCCCTTATACCTTGTCACCCTAGAATCAAACTCTAGTTAATACATTAGTGTTGACTAGAGAGTTTATTCAAACGCTTAGCCCTGCATAGTCATATAATTTTGCTTTGGGATACCTTTTCACATAAAATGATGACCCCTTTTTACATAAAATGATATGTACTCTTGACTTTGGTGAGTCAAGGAGTGTTATGAATTATTTTGAAAACAAATATGAAACTGGTTTAGACTTAGGCAATTGGTTAGAGTGGTGGGTGCAGGCATGCCCTGTTGGTTGGAGCCGCAGTGGTTGATTGTCGTGCACGGGGGTTTGTGGTTAGGCCTAAGTCAAGTTAAGGACCGGTCTGTGAGCTACTATTGCAAAGCCCTATCGTACTACCACAAGTCTGGTATGGGACAGACCTGGCCAACTAATTTGTGAAGTTCCAACATGATCTCGCTATAGGCTGAATGTGAGCGCGGCGTAGGCCGTGAGAAGTCTCACACGGCACAAGAGGGGGCTCCAACATGTGGATTCATGTTGTGGTGAAACCTTAGTGGCGGCGTGATTATGTTGACAACAGATCATTGTAAAGGCCTTGTCATGATCTCCTCGCCGCACACCTAAGGAAGTGTGTAACTCGCGTGGCAAACCGGGATGATCATGTCTTGTGGGTAAAGCTGTACAACCTCTGCAGAGTGTATAACCTATCCTGGATAGCCGTGCCCACGGTCATGGGCAAGCTGAGTAAAGTTTTTCATGGATTAGACTTTGTTTTTCAAAACGTTTTCGAAAACCTTGCGGATGGATGGAATCCGTGAGAGATGGAAATCTGGTGAATGGATGGAATTCATCAGAGTTGCGCAGTGAAAGCGTGTGGATGGATGGAATCCATACGTGAGCTTTTGAAAAGATGGTCCGGGTGGGATGCCCGTGGATAGGTTGGTGTTTGGTCGGAGCCGACACTAACGGTATTACTTTCTACTACAAGTATTGTTTTATCTACTGTATTAAATTCAGCAATTTCAATCTATTATTATATTTCTTAAATGTTGTTTTATGCAAACTAACCCTATAAACCTTCCGTTGAAGCCTTTATCATTATGTTGCATTTTCCCGGGTGACTTGTGGAGTACTTTTTGTACTCATGTTGCTATATCTAACTCTTTTCAGAGGAAGCCTTCGACGACTTCGGTGAGGATTGCGACTAGGCCACGTCTTACAGTCATTCGCCTTGTGGGAAGGCTGGATGGGCTGCTACATTGTTTTTCTTCCGCTGTCTTCTTTTGCTATTATTGTAAACTTTGGCCATCAGGCTCATATTAGCTAAATAAAGTTTGTCATTACGCATGATAATTGTCTTTGTGATACTGTGTGCACTAGCTTTTCCTGGGATAGTGCGATTAACACAGAGGGTTCTGGAGTTGTTGCTCCGGGTCCCGACAGAGATGGTATCAGAGCAATAATGACTCTAAGACGTGACCGTAGATAGAATAGAATGGTCAGACCTTAAGGATTTATTTTAAATAATGAGTAATTTCAAAAGTTTTCTTATTCTTACCTCTCAATCTTTGCTTATTCTCATCTCTCAATTCTTTCTCATCTTTATGTCATTTTTGGAAAACTTATTTCTAAATCTTCCCTTGCTCAAAACAACTATAGATGGGCAATGGTTGAACTTCATCGACTCTGCCGCAACCTCAATCTTTGCACCAAAGGATCATGCTTTGTACGTCAAGAGCTACGAAGGATCACTCCAAGACAACTCTTACCCTTTTAGGTTAAGTTGTTAAGCTAGACAGTAGACGAAGTTATGAGCTGTCAGTTTTCTCTTTTGTCGGCAGCCGTAACTATTGCTTGTTGTTTGCTTAATAAAGGTTTTGCTAGTTGTTTTGTTTTGGGTTGCGCAAAACATCCGTTGTTCCTCTTTGCCTTGAGTCTCCTCTCTCCTAATCTTTGGAAGCATCAAGCTGAAGCACCAACTGCCAACAACCTTTGCGAAAAGACGACTGAACCAGATCTCAGCACAAGCCACACAGGGTAAGATCCAAACCTATTTCTTTGCTAGCCCGTGCGAATCTCGGGGACGAGATTCTGTTTAAGGGGGGTAGTTTGTAACAGCCCAGCTGTTTATTTCAAAAATTTTAGTAAAAAAATTTTATTTAATTTAAAAATAAAAATAAATTGTTCTTTGGTTGCCTAAATTTTGAAGATTTTATTTGCATTGATTTTCTGGAGTTTATTTGGATTTATTTGGATTTTATTTCAAAGTCTAAAGCAAGAAAATGAGTTTAAAATATTTTATTAAAGCCAAAAAGAGTTTATTTTATTTTTCCTAGCCCTCCCAAAATTTTAAAATGAATTTTGAGAATTTGCTGGATTTAAAAATCAATTTTAAAGGTTAAAAAGTATTTTATAAAATTATTAAATAAAAATTTGAAATTAAAAATATTTTTCCTAAGTCTAAAATGTTTCCAGGAATATTCTATAATTTTTCTGGAATTTTTAGACATTAAATACTATTTTTCCAAGTGTTTGTGAAGTTTCTAGTATTTTCTGAAATTTTATTCCGAAAATAAAAATCAAATTCATCCAAGCCCGCCACTTGTCGCTCTCAGATTGAATCACTCTCTCTCCACGTTTTAATCCTAGCCACACATGATCACTTACCCCTTCATAAAATCCAAGAGCCATGAAACACTCACTTGCCACGTGTCAACAATCCGACGGCCCGTACCCCTTCACTTCCTCCCTCTCTCTATTACACATGGACCCCACATGTCATATGTTTCTTCAACCTTCCCTTCTTCCTCCTCCCACCCTCTCTCTCCTCCACCATGGATGACAAATTGGAGCTCATAAAAACCACCGTTTCTCCCTCATAACTCTCGATTAAGGCATGGAAACGGACGCCCTAATCACCCTCATCAATCTCCCGGCCGTTTCCTATCCTTTAACCCTCTCAAAACCGAAACCCTCTCCTCTCCCTTCTCTTTCTATAAATTGGCCTCCCCACCACCATTCTCTCCCTTCCCCCCCTTCTTCGGCCCTTCCACCCGCCGCCGTCCTTCTCCTCCTCCCCGTCCGCCACCCCGCCGCCGTGCCCCGCCGCCCGGACGCCTCCCGCCGCCGCCTCCAACTTCAACCGCCGCCGGCCGCCCCGGTCTCCCCGCGCCTCGTCGTCGACGTCTTCGCGATCCCCGTGCGCCGGCGACCACCCTCCGCCCCGCGGCCGAGCCCTCTCCCCACCGGAGCCGCCGCACCAAGCGCCGCCGCGAAGCTCTCTCTCTCCTCCGCGCGCGTCGCCGGTTTTCCCGTCGCCGTCGCCTTCTCCGGCCATCTCTCGAGCCGCCGCCGGTAAGAGACGAACCCCGGCCGCATCCCCATCCCGCGCCGCCCCTCTATTCCCTCCCTAGCGCCCTCCATCCTCCATGGCCGCACCTCCACGTTGCTTCGGTTGGTTTCATCCAAGAATAGCTCTATCATTTACCTTCTATTCCATTGGTGATGCTTCTTTGTCACAAAAGATCACATGCTCACTTGGCTAGGGGAGACAAGTCAAGGCATGCATGCATGAGGTTGTGAGTTCAAGTCCTGGGCAAGGCAATTTCGGTTGGGGCTTTGCCAAACTTTTTGTTCACCTCTAGTCCATGACAAGCGGGACCCACTTGTCATAAAATAATAAAATAAAATTCTGCACCCAATGACAACCGGGCCCCACATGTCATACACTCCAAAATACTCCAAAAATCAGCCAAAAATAAGATTCCAGAGAATATTCTTTCGGTTTTGCATTTTCTGGAATTTCCAATCCATTCAAACTTCCAATCGCTCGTTCTCCCTCGTCCGATCTCCGAATCCAGTGATTCAAATCTCTAAATTTGTCTAAAATCATAATCTAAGTTGCAGTATATATTTTATAATTTTTGGATTTTATTTCGATTTTATTTGATTTTATTTGGTTGGTTCTTCGCGCGTAGATTTCGACGAATTCAGAGAGAACGACGCCGACGAATCGCACCAGGTCTTCGAGCAAGGCAAGTCACCCTCCTTGATCATGTTGATCCCAGTTTTCAAAATAAAATTATGTTGATTTAAATTATATTGCATGCATATTTTTATTCAGCGTATTTCAATTCAGTTTTAAATCTAGTTATTGCCTACTTGTTAATTCCTCCATTGTTATTGAATCCCTTATACCTTGTCACCCTAGAATCAAACTCTAGTTAATACATTAGTGTTGACTAGAGAGTTTATTCAAACGCTTAGCCCTGCATAGTCATATAATTTTGCTTTGGGATACCTTTTCACATAAAATGATGACCCCTTTTTACATAAAATGATATGTACTCTTGACTTTGGTGAGTCAAGGAGTGTTATGAATTATTTTGAAAACAAATATGAAACTGGTTTAGACTTAGGCAATTGGTTAGAGTGGTGGGTGCAGGCATGCCCTGTTGGTTGGAGCCGCAGTGGTTGATTGTCGTGCACGGGGGTTTGTGGTTAGGCCTAAGTCAAGTTAAGGACCGGTCTGTGAGCTACTATTGCAAAGCCCTATCGTACTACCACAAGTCTGGTATGGGACAGACCTGGCCAACTAATTTGTGAAGTTCCAACATGATCTCGCTATAGGCTGAATGTGAGCGCGGCGTAGGCCGTGAGAAGTCTCACACGGCACAAGAGGGGGCTCCAACATGTGGATTCATGTTGTGGTGAAACCTTAGTGGCGGCGTGATTATGTTGACAACAGATCATTGTAAAGGCCTTGTCATGATCTCCTCGCCGCACACCTAAGGAAGTGTGTAACTCGCGTGGCAAACCGGGATGATCATGTCTTGTGGGTAAAGCTGTACAACCTCTGCAGAGTGTATAACCTATCCTGGATAGCCGTGCCCACGGTCATGGGCAAGCTGAGTAAAGTTTTTCATGGATTAGACTTTGTTTTTCAAAACGTTTTCGAAAACCTTGCGGATGGATGGAATCCGTGAGAGATGGAAATCTGGTGAATGGATGGAATTCATCAGAGTTGCGCAGTGAAAGCGTGTGGATGGATGGAATCCATACGTGAGCTTTTGAAAAGATGGTCCGGGTGGGATGCCCGTGGATAGGTTGGTGTTTGGTCGGAGCCGACACTAACGGTATTACTTTCTACTACAAGTATTGTTTTATCTACTGTATTAAATTCAGCAATTTCAATCTATTATTATATTTCTTAAATGTTGTTTTATGCAAACTAACCCTATAAACCTTCCGTTGAAGCCTTTATCATTATGTTGCATTTTCCCGGGTGACTTGTGGAGTACTTTTTGTACTCATGTTGCTATATCTAACTCTTTTCAGAGGAAGCCTTCGACGACTTCGGTGAGGATTGCGACTAGGCCACGTCTTACAGTCATTCGCCTTGTGGGAAGGCTGGATGGGCTGCTACATTGTTTTTCTTCCGCTGTCTTCTTTTGCTATTATTGTAAACTTTGGCCATCAGGCTCATATTAGCTAAATAAAGTTTGTCATTACGCATGATAATTGTCTTTGTGATACTGTGTGCACTAGCTTTTCCTGGGATAGTGCGATTAACACAGAGGGTTCTGGAGTTGTTGCTCCGGGTCCCGACATGCTCCGCCCCCTGCCCTTCGAACGGGTGGCAGTGAAGCTGGCGCCTAGTCGAAGTAGGCGCGCGCTCCGTCCCCTACCCTTCGAACGGGTGGCAGCGAAGCTGGCGCCTAGTCGAAGTAGACGCGCGCGCTCCGTCCCCTGCCCTTCGAACGGGTGGCAGCGAAGCTGGCGCCTAGTCGAAGTAGGCGCGCGCGCTCCGTCCCCTATCCTTCGAACGGGTGGCAGCGAAGCTGGCGCCTAGTGGAAGTAGACGCGCGTGCTCCGTCCCCTGCCCTTCGAACGGGTGGCAGCGAAGCTGGCGCCTAAGTCGAAGTAGGCGCGCGCGCTCCGCCCCCTACCCTTCGAACGGGTGGCAGCGAAGCTGGCGCCTAGTCGAAGTAGGCGCGCGCGCACCGTCCCCTGCCCATCGAACGGGTGGCAGCGAAGCTGGCGCCTAAGTCGAAGTAGGCACACGTGCTCCGCCCCCTGCACTTCGAACAGGTGGCAGCGAAGCTGGCGCCTAGTGGAAGTAGGCGCGCGCGCTCCGTCCCCTACCCTTCGAACGGGTGGCAGCGAAACTGGCACCTAGTCGAAGTAGGCGCGCGCGCTCCGTCCCTTACCCTTCGAACGGGTGGCAGCGAAACTGGCGCCTAGTCGAAGTTGACACGCGCGCTCCGCCCCCTGCCCTTCGAACGGGTGGCAGCGAAGCTGACGCCTAAGTCGAAGTAGGCGCGCGTGCTCCGCCCCCTGCCCTTCGAACGGGTGGCAGCGAAGCTGGCGCCTAGTCGAAGTAGGCGCGCGCGCTCCGTCCCCTACCCTTCGAACGGGTGGCAGCGAAGCTGGCGCCTTGTCGAAGTAGACGCGCGCGCTCCGTCCCCTGCCCTTCGAACGGGTGGCAGCGAAGCTGACGCCTAGTCGAAGTAGGCGCGCGCTCCGTCCCCTACCCTTCGAACGGGTGGCAGCGAAGCTGGCGCCTAGTGGATGTAGACGCGCGCGCTCCGTCCCCTGCCCTTCGAACGGGTGGCAGCGAAGCTGGCGCCTAAGTCGAAGTAGGCGCGCGCGCTCCGCCCCTACCCTTCGAACGGGTGGCAGCGAAGCTGGCGCCTAGTCGAAGTAGGCGCGCGCGCTCCGTCCCCTGCCCTTCGAATGGGTGGTAGCGAAGCTGGCGCCTAAGTCGAAGTAGGCGCGCGCGCTCCGCCCCCTGCCCTTCGAACGGGTGGCAGCGAAGCTGGCACCTAGTCGAAGTAGGCGCGCACGCTTTGTCCCCTGCCCTTCGAACGGGTAGCAGCGAAGCTGGCGCCTAAGTCGAAGTAGGCGCGCGCGCTCCGGCCCCTGCCCTTCGAACAGGTGGCAGCGAAGCTGGCGCCTAGTCGAAGTAGGCGTGCGCGCTCCATCCACTACCCTTCGAACTGGTGGCAGCGAAACTGGCGCCTAGTCGAAGTAGGCGCGCGCGCTCCGTCCCCTACCCTTCGAACGGATGGCAGCGAAACTGGCGCCTAGTCGAAGTAGACGCGCGCGCTCCGCCCCCTGCCCTTCGAACGGGTGGCAGCGAAGCTGGCGCCTAAGTCGAAGTAGGCGCGCGTGCTCCGCCCCCCGCCCTTGGAACGGGTGGCAGCGAAGCTGGCGCCTAAGTCGAAGTAGGCGCGCGCGCTCCGCCCCTTGCCCTTCGAACGGGTGGCAGCGAAGCTGGCGCCTAGTCGAAGTAGGCGCGCGCGCTCCGTCCCCTACCCTTCGAACGGGTGGCAGCGAGGCTGGCACCTAGTCGAAGTAGACGCGCGCGCTCCGTCCCCTACCCTTCGAACGGGTGGCAGCGAAGCTGGCGCCTTTGCCCTGCGAACACCGCCGCGTGGGCGGTGAGTTGGGGTCTTTGATGCGGCCTTGCGCTGTACGGGTTCCTGGAATCACGCCGGCCCTTGGTCTGCCAGGGTTAGGTTCCCGTACCGTGTGACCCAACGCGCCCGGGGCACGCGGCGGCCTATGACTGGTGGGCGGCGGGATGTGGACGGTTGCGTGTTTGCAGCCGCTCGCCTCTTCCCTAGGGAAGGGGGACACGGGGCAGGCAGTAAATGGCGCCTGTGGTCGTGACCTTCCAGCGCTGGGTGGGGCGTTGCGCTGGATGGGCGCTTGTACGACCGTGGTCGCGCCTCGTGCCCGGACCACCGCGACCCTTCGCTTTCAATTATGGGGAATCGTGTGGGGTGGGCCTTTACACCGCTGCGGTTGCATCCGGCACGCGTATCGTTGTGATGCTTTGGTAGCGGCGGTACGTGCGAGGTGGCTTGAAATAGCCCCCCCATAACAGCGTCCCCGCACCTTTACGCCCTCTTTCCTGTCCGCTCCGCCTTCCACACCTTCGCGCTATCTTTGCCACTTTAGTCTCATCGTGGGAGGCGATGGCCTCCAGTAGCGAGCACGGCCAGGCGGTCGGTGACCCTGCCATTCGCCGGCGATCCTCGCCGTTGGAGGTGAAATACGCGCTCCAAGAGCGCGACCCGTCGGCAGCTGACCAGGAGCGGCTGGTGGCGGAGGAGGGAGGCACGTTCTCCGGCGATCTAGGCCCCTCGCTCGTAACCGAGAAGACGATCCAAGGGCTCTTGCGCGCGGGGAAGTTGTCCAGGCGGCAGGACGTACGATTGCCCGCCGGCGACGAGACGGAACCGCATCCCGAGAGGTCGGAGGCGGTCGTATTCGTTGCCTTTTTCGACGCGGGGCTCCGGATCCCAGCGGCGACCGTGGTGGGCGACGTGCTGCGGACGCGGGGCTGCTGACTCCAAACGCCGTGGCCCGGCTCGCGGTGTACAGCTGGGCCTTGCGCTCGGGGGCGTGCTGGCCCAGCGCGTCGCTGTTCGCCTATCTTCACGAGGCGCGATGCCAGCCGAAGGGCTGGAAGGACGGGATGCTGTCGAGCTTCGGTAGCGTCTCTTTTATTCTTCGCTCGTCGTGCAAGAAGCTCTTCCCTGCGAACTCAACTCGCGGAAAGTGGGAGTCTTACTGGATGAAGCGGTGGTTCTACCACCGTGTGGAGAGCGGGAGCGGCCTTGAGTGCACAGGCCGACCAATCGCGTTCAAGCCCTCGCCCGGCCGAACGCTCGATGATGAGGACAAGCGGAGGGTCAAGCGGCTCGTGGGCGTGGCCGCCCGCCTCAACATGCGCGACCTTGCCGAAGAGTACGTGATGTACGGCGTGGCACCGCTTGCCTACGACTGGCGTCTTGCCGCCGAGAGGCATCGAGACGACAATGTTTCGCCGTGGGTTTGCTCGCTACCGGCGCCGCCCGGCCCCCGTAAGCCTCGATTGCGTCCCTCCTTTGTTGACGTGAAATGCGTTGTATGCTGATGCTATTCTCCTTTGCTTCAGGGATTTCCTTGGAGGAGGCGGAGCAAGCCGCGCGTGTATTCCTGGGGCCATACACCGCTAGGGAGCACGAGCAGCGCATGTCTGCTATCGCCAAGGCGGGGCTGGGGCGAATAAACCGCGTGTGCGAGGTCCTGGGCCTTGCCGTGCCGGACCGTGTCGCTCCAGACGATGGTGGAGCGAAGAAGAAGAAGACCTCATCTCGGAAGAGGGGCCGCAGCGGGGCGCCTGCCGCGCCTGCTGCTAGTGTTTTCGAGGGCGCGGCGGACGCGGAGTCAGACTCGGTGAGGTATGCCGATTCGGGCTTGGATGGCGCGGGCGCCGAAGGCGAGGTGTCTTCGGCAAGCGTCCCGGACGGCGGGTTTGCCGCGGGCAGCCGGAGGGGGGAAGCCTCACCGCCCGCCGAAGTCGTCGAGGCGGACCCTGTGCGGACCGGCGATGCCGAGGTGCAGCCCTCGACCGCGGCCGCTGTGGTGCCGGAGGCGCCCTCTGCGGGGGCGCACGTAGCTGTGCTGTCTTTACCAACAGCTGCGGGGACCGAGGTGCCCCCTTCGATGACTGCCACCGCGGGGTCTTCCCCAACCACGGCTGCGAGGGCGGTGGCGCTGCTGGCTGCCCCGGCCAAACGGCCATGTGTGCGGCCGGAGCTCCACCGGACACCGCGGGGGTTCGTCGTGGCTACGGGCATCAGAAGCTTGTGGGACTCCAGCGCAAGCACCGGGGGCCCTGTGGCCTATGCGCCTTCGGCCCCTCTGGCCACACCGCCCGCCGTGCAGGGACAGCCGTCGTCCTCCCCGAATGCGGAGGCCTCCGCTCGCGGCGGGACCATTCCTTCTGCTCCCGAAGGTAGGGTGACTTAGCTTACTCTGGTGTATGCTTTTATGCCTTGGGGTGGTCACCCGTATCCTTATTTACAGCGTTGCTCATTCCGGAGGGGGAGCATCCTACGGAACACGGGGCCTCCGAGCACGTGAGCCCTGCGGACTTCGCGCCGCCTCCGGAGACGCTGAGGGCGTGGCGCGGGATTGTGAATGACGCGGCCACGAGCGTCGACCCGCAAGTGCTGCAGGCCTACGGTGCGGGGCGCCTCGAGGACGCTTTCGAGGTGTCTGGGGTGAGGGTAAGTACTCCTGCGACCGCGCCTGAGTTTAGCTGGGTTTGCTAAGTCTTTTCCCTTCTACAGACACTTGTGCTGGGGCAGGCCCTGCAAACGGCCTATGCTCGTAGCCAAAAAGCGCTCGAGGATAGGCTGCGGGCCGCCGAGGAGGAGCTGCGCGAAGCCTCTGGCGCCCGCTCTGCCCAAGACGCCCGCATCCGCCAGCTGGAAGCGGAATGCGCCGAAGCGAGGGCGCACGCCGAGGGGCTTGTTGCGTCGGCGCAGGAGTCAGCCGCGGCAGCTGCTGAACAAAAGTTCACGGCGGAGCGGGACGGGTTCCTGGAGCAGGTCGCCATGCTAGAGAAGGAAAAAGGTGAGCTTGCCTTGACTCTAGCAGAGCGCAACCGGACGCTGGGCGACGCCTCGGTGGTTGCCTGGGACGCCATGCAAGCGCTGGAGAGCCATCTTCAAGGGCTGGTAGCGGAGGTGCCGGGACGCGCCTTCGGTCCGGAGGAGCTGTCTCGAACGCTCCGCTGGGTCGGGGATGCCGCCAACATCGCACGCGACGCGGCGACGTCCTTCGGCACCCACTGCGCGTATACGTCGGCATGCTTGGTGTGCGCGCTCCTGCAGCACCGCGGTTGTACGCACGTCGCCGCGCTGGATGATCCCCAGATGGAGATGCCTGGCGGGGCCGGAGTGATGTCTGGCGCTGTCCGCTCCACTCGCCTCGCCCTCGGGCCCTTCTTCGACCGGATCTGGAGTCACGTCGGGCCAGATGCTGCGCGGATCGAGCTGCAGAAGTCGCTCTACGGGACGGGGAGCCTCGGCCAATTTTTGGACGGGGTCCCGCGACGCGACGATGGTGGCGCTGGGCCCTCCGAAGGTCTGACGCCGTGGTGCTTAGGTGTAGGCGTGTGTTGTACTGTTCCTTGTCTTTGCGAATAAAGTACACACTTGCTACTTGTATTCTGACCTTCACCTACCTCCCGGGCAGCTTCCTTGCTGGGACCGGCTTCGCGCGGCCGACCTTTCAACCCGGCGACGCCTGCGACGTTGGCGATGGGCTGAAGAGTCGCTGGACTTTTGGGCGAGCCGGCCTTCTTCGAGCGAGGCCCCAACTTTAGCGCGTGTTAAGGACGAACCCGCGGGGTAGTGGCTTAGAGCGGCCGGGATGTTGCCGGACCTTTGTACATGTGATTCTTCCGGTATGCAGACGTCCTGGCATTTTAAGATATGCGCTGTGTGTTGATGCCGCCGCGGTTTGCCTTGCTTTATAGTCCGGAGACTCGCGCGTGCGGAGGCAGGCCTCGACGCTACGTCTTATTTAGAGTCCGTAGACTAGTGCGTGCGGAGGCAGGCCTCAACGCTACGCCTTATTTAGAGTTCGTAGACTAGTGCGTGCGGAGCTAGGCTCGACGCTACGTCTTGTTTAAAGTCCGTGGACTGGTGCGTGCGGAGGCAGGCCTCGACGCTACGCCTTATTTAAAGTCCGTGGACTGATGCGTGCGGAGCTAGGCTCGACGCTACGTCTTATTTAAAGTCCGTAGACTAGTGCGTGCGGAGGCAGGCCTCGACGCTACGCCTTATTTAAAGTCCGTGGACTGGTGCGTGCGGAGCTAGGCTCGACGCTACGTCTTATTTAAAGTCCGTAGACTAGTGCGTGCGGAGGCAGGCCTCGACGCTACGCCTTATTTAAAGTCCGTGGACTGATGCGTGCGGAGCTAGGCTCGACGCTACGTCTTATTTAAAGTCCGTAGACTAGTGCGTGCGGAGGCAGGCCTCGACGCTACGCCTTATTTAAAGTCCGCAGACTGGTGCGTGCGGAGCTAGGCTCGACGCTACGTCTTATTTAAAGTCCGTGGACTAGTGCGTGCGGAGCTAGGCTCGACGCTACGTCTTATTTAAAGTCCGCAGACTGGTGCGTGCGGAGCTAGGCTCGACGCTACGTCTTATTTAAAGTCCGTGGACTAGTGCGTGTGGAGCTAGGCTCGACACTACGTCTTCTTTATAGTCCGGAGACTTGTGCGCGCGAGGGCGTTCCCCCGGTGCGTCTTTGGTTTATACTCAGTCCCGCCCCCCTGGCGACGGCGAGTGCACACGCGAACGTGCGTCTTTGGTTTATACTCAGTCCCGCCCCCCTGGCGACGGCGAGTGCACACGCGAACGTGCGTCTTTGGTTTATGCTCAGTCCCGCCCCCCTGGCGACGGCGAGTGCACACGCGAACGTGCGTCTTTGGTTTATACTCAGTCCTGCCCCCCTGGCGACGGCGAGTGCACACGCGAACGTGCGTCTTTGGTTTATACTCAGTCCCGCCCCCCTGTCGACGGCGAGTGCACACGCGAACGTGCGTCTTTGGTTTATACTCAGTCCCGCCCCCCTGGCGACGGCGAGTGCACACGCGAACGTGCGTCTTTGGTTTATACTCAGTCCCGCCCCCCTGGCGACGGCGAGTGCACACGCGAACGTGCGTCTTTGGTTTATACTCAGTCCCGCCCCCCTGGCGACGGCGAGTGCACACGCGAACGTGCGTCTTTGGTATATACTCAGTCCCGCCCCCTGGCGACGGCGAGTGCACACGCGAACGTGCGTCTTTGGTGTACGCTGCGGGGACGGGCGCGTTGGCCAAGCCTGCGTGCGCCCTCACCGCGTGCTTGCGTGTGACGAAGAAAGATTAGCGGCAAACGGCGATCTGCATGACATCCCCGTTTGCGCGGGTGGGCAACTACAAAGTGTGGATATACTGACCGTTTGCCCTTGGTGCGGCCGCAGCCTCTAGTCGCTAGACATCTGCAGGGCCCGCACAGGCGCCTATGGGTGACCCCGCGGACCTCCGCGCTGTGACGCCGGCTCTAAGAGCGTCGTTGGGCTTCGCGACGCGGGCACCTGGTGCCTGGCTCGATGCGCCGGGCCATATCCTGGTCGCCTCGGACGGTGATGATGGTCCGGGGACCCGGGATCTTCATGCACAGATAGCCGTGATGCGGTACCGCGCCGAAGGAGTTGAGGATTGGGCGCCCTAGAATGGCATTGTAGGGGTACGGAAGGTCGACCACGTTGAAGGTGGCATCTTCGGTCCGCACATTGTCATCTCGGCCGAAGGAGACTTGAAGGCCTGCAGTGGGATTCCCGAGGGCCCCAGGCGGCTTCGAGGGATCCCCATCTGGTCGAAGGCCGCCGCAAACAATACGTTCGCGGAGCTACCACCGTCCACCAAGGCGCGCCCCACGTCGCATCCCGCGATGGTGACCCGGATGACCAGGGGGTCCTGATGAGGGAAGTCCACACCTTGGGCATCATCGGGTGTGAATGTAACTTCGTGCTGCGCCCACTTCGGCGGTGCTTGCGCTGGGTATGCCGCCACGTGATGTAGTCTTTGCGCGTAGGCCTTCTGTTGCCGTGCCGAGGCGAATTCCAGTGCAGAGCCTCCGGATATGACGTTAATGACCCTGCGGTAGGTTGCGTCCGGGGCCTGCAACGACAGGGGGCCCTCCCGAGGCTGCTGTACGTGAGCTTGGATCCGTAAGGCGCCTTCCTGGGGTTGCATCCCTTGCGCCTGTACCTGCATGGGGGCCTCGTATGGGAATTGGACGTGGGCCACCGCAGGCGGGCGCGCCTCCGGGTTCCTGTCCCTAGCGACGCTGTCGCGGAGCGCCGCGATGGAGGTGCAGGTGCGGGTATCATGGTTGCCGCGGCCGTGGATTATGCACCACAGTCCCTGATGCTGGTCGTCGTAATCCCCACGACCCCTATCGTCGCGGCTCCCTCGTCGGACCCGCCTTCGATGTCGAGGACGTACCGGTTTCGCCTCGACCTCTGCTGGCCGCGCTTGTGCTGATCGGACGACTCCTTATGCGGGTTGTCCCTACGGTCGGGCGCGTTCCGGGACGACTCCTGCTTACGTTTTCCCTTCGAAGAACCGCCCTTCGGCGGATCTTCGGCTTTTGCCAAGGCTTCGGCCTGGTTGGTGTCGGAGTCGTCACCTTGCCTGCGCCGCGCGTCTTCCTCCGCCCTGGCATATTCTTCCATCTTGTCGAAGAGCTTTTGCCACCGTCTTGATTGGCTTTCGCGCGTTGTACTCGGCCATCGGGCCCGGACGAAGGCCCTGTATGGCTGCATTGACGATGGTGGTCTCGTTGACGTCTTTCACTTGACATCGAATTTTGGCGAAGCATTTGAAGTAGTCCCGGAGCTTCTCCGAAGGTTTTTGCTTCACGGCGAAGAGCTGGTCCACGTCGACTCGGTCAACGTAGTTTCCTTGGAAGTTGTTGTGAAGGCGGACACGAAGCTGTTCCCACGCGTAGATGGAGCCCGGCTCTATGGTAAAGAACTAAGAGAGCGCCACTCCTTGTAGCACGAGGGGGAGTCCCTTCGCCTTCGTGGTGTCGTCGCCGCCCGCGGCTTCGATCGCGGTTTCGTACACGCGCACGAACTCACGGGGGTCCGTGTCGCCTTTGTACGAGTCGATGGCGCTCGGAAACTTGAAGTCTTCGGGCCATGCCGCCTGCTGCAGCCCCGCCGAAAGCGGGGACTCCGGATCCACGCGCCGCAGCGGCACGCGGCTGGATGCGGGGGCTTCGCGACTGTCCGCCCTTTCCGGCGTGGGCTCGGACGCGACCACTGGCGCGGCCTGCTGACTCCGAGCCTCTTGCATATCTCTGACGGCTCCGCGAAGGTCCCCTAGCTCCCGCTGGAATGCATTGAGAGCCGCCAGCAGGGCACTTTCCATCGCCGGTACAGGCGGGGTCGCCGGTACCCCCGACGGGCGGGTCGGCGCGGGGACGACCGCGTCGCGAGGTCCCGAACTGCCGGTCGCTCCGTCGTGGCTACCCCGAACCGCCTGGTCCGCGCGTCGTGGGGGCGGCGAGGTCGGCTGTCGTTGCGTCGGCGGGGTCGGTTGTCGCCGCACCCGTGCCAACGTCTTCGACCGCGGGGCCCGTCCCCGCAACGCCGGTGGCGGGGTGGGTCGTCGTGGTGCCGATGATGGGGTTGGTCGTCGCGGCGCGAACGTCGACGTCTCCGGCTACCGCGCCTGCATCGGCGCCCGCGTCCGCCGCTGCTGATGCCGAAGCCCTGGTACTCATACGACGCTCCGGCCCGGCCGCCTTCTTTCCCTTCGCCGCCGCTGAAGAAGCTTTTTTCGGTGCCATCCTTCTTCTTTGGTCTTCAGGCTTGTCCTCGTCCTCCCCACGGACGGCGCCAACTGTCGTGGCTACAGACCAAACAGAGAGAGAGATGGTAGTGGAGAGTGATGAAGATAAGTGTAATGGCCTGGGTTCTCCCCATGGCTTACTCGTATATATACATACACATTGAGGAGTGCTTTTACAGTTATACCCTTACATCTGGTTATCCCCTGTAGGGGCAGTTATGTCATTACACATGGCCTATTCTGGGCCTTATAATCTCCTACCAGGCCTGCTGGGCTTAGGTGGGGGCCATCCCTACGACATATATATATATTATATATATATATATGCCTGGAGATATCCAGAGTACGTGTGAAGAATCTGACTGCCTCCATTCTCTTCCTCGTCGTTGTGCCGTTGTGCCGTGCCGTCTGAACCTCGTCGACTCTTCTTCCTGGTGTGCACTGTGAAGAAGGGCAGCGGTATCTCCAAACCGTTGCTGCCGTGAAGACCTACACGGGGGCGATAATAAGGTTTTTGGGCAGTGCATATCTGTGCGACCACTCACTTCACTGCGTCATCTATGATCTGCACTGCATCAAGCCTGCATTGCTTCCTGTTCTTCATCAAGCCCTATTGTAAGTTGTTCACGCGTTCGTTCCACTTTGATACTATGATTTCCTTATGTATATTCTAAAGTATAATGAGTAGCCTGCTATTAGTTGTGAGAATTGTATCATTAGTTTATTGTATGTCTCCTAGTAAAACTTGGAATTAAAATATTGCCCATATTTCCAACATTGCAGAAATGTTATTGTTGTAGGGGTGGCCCCCACCTAAGCCCAGACAGCCTGTTAGAAGGTTGTAAGGCCCAAAATGAGATATGTATAATGACATAACTGCCCTTGAAAGGGATACTTGGGTGTAAGGTCATAACTGTAAAATGTTCCCATGTGAATATATATAAGCCATCCAGGCCATGGGGAAAGCCCCAAGCACTGCTCACCTAACTCTCCACTACCATACTAACATCTCTCTATTTGGTCTGTAACCACAATAGTTGGCGTCGTCCATGGGGACGATAAGAGCAAGCTCCAAGATCTGAAGAAGGATGGCACCAAAGAAGGCGTCATTATCGGCAGCGGCGAAGAAGAAGAGGGGTACGAAAGAAGCTCTCGGCGACGCATCAGCTACGGGTGTGGGCGATAGCGCCGCGCCTACGGGCGTGGGCGGCAACGCCGGTGCTGCGGCTGCTGACCTCGACGTCTGTGGCATGGCAGTCGCCCCAACCACTGGCACGACGGTCGGTGCGGGTACCGACCGGACGCTCGGGAGCACTGACGCCGATGCCAGGGCTGCCGCAGCCACTGCCGCTGTATCCGGTGCGGGAGCGGTGGGGGGCCTCGGCGGCGACGCCGGTCCCATTACCGACTTGGAGCTCTCCGCACCGACGCGCCGAGCAGTTCTGGAGCACAAGCCGTGGTTGCTACCGGCCAAACGGTGCAACCCGCTGCTCCAGCTGCTGCAACCACGTTAACGGTGGAAAACACTCTACTAACAGCCATCGGTACGCTGCAATGGGAGCTGGCGGACCTCCGCGGAGCCCTCCGGGATATGCAAGAGGCTCAGAGCCAACAAGTCCCGCCGGTGGTCGCGTCGGAGCCCACACCAGAGCGAGCGAACAGCCGCGACGCCCCAACTTCCAGTCGCGTCTCGCTGCGGCCCGTGGATCCAAAGTCCCCCCTCTCGGCGGGCCTGCAGCAATCGGCATGGCCGGAGGACTTCAATTTCCCCAATGCCATCAAGCCGTACAAGGGTGACACGGACCCTCAGGAGTTCGTGCGCGTGTACGAGACTGCTATTGAAGCTGTAGGCGGAGATGACACCACCAAGGCGAAGGGGCTCCCCCTCACACTGCAAGGAGTGGCGTTCTCTTGGTTTTTCACCTAGAGCCAAACTCCATCTACACATGGGAGCAAATCCATGACCACCTCTACAACAACTTCCAGGGGAACTACATCGAGCGTGTCGACGCGGACCAGCTCTTCGCCGTCAAGCAAAAACCCTTGGAGAAGCTCCGAGAGTACTTCAAGCGCTTCGCGGAGGTCCGCTGCCAGGTCAAGGACGTCAACGAGACAACCATTATCAACGCAGTGATACAAGGCCTCCACCCGGGGCCGCTGGCTGAGTACAACGCGCGTAAGTCGATCAAGACAGTCGCGAAGCTCTTCGATAAGATGGAAGAGTATGCGAGGGCGGAGGAGGACGCGCGACAGTGCAAAGGCGATGACTCTGACACTAATCAAGTGGAGGCCTCGACGAAGAACGAAGACACACTGGAGGGCTCCTCGAAGGGACGCACAAGCAAGAATCTACGAAGGATGCCCCCGAGCACAAGGACGCCAAGTGCAGCCAACGTAAACCCCAGAGGGCCTGCTACGTCTTCGACATCGAGGGCAGCTCTGAAGACAGTGCCCACACTGGCCGCGGCTGAGGTCGGGGGCGAGGGCGCGGCTGGGGTCGTGACGATAGACCCCATGCAGAACAAGAAGACCAACTCTACGGCCTGTGCTGCGAGGTGCACGATCGGGGTGACCACAACACGTGGGCATGCACCGCCATTGCGATGCTTCGTCAGAGTGTCGCCATTGCCTAGTAGGGGGGCCGCCCATCGTGGCCCACGTGCAGCAACCCCAAGAGGCCCCCATGTGGATTCAACCCACGGCAGTAGCCCCAGGAGGGCCCCTTGCGGATTCAGGCTCACTTGCAGCAACCCTAGGAAGGCCCCTTGCAAATCCAGGCCCCGGAGGGAGGCCAGCGCCGGGTTATAAACATCATCTCCGGGGGGTCTTCACTGGAGTTCTCCTCGGCGCGGCAACAGAAGGCCTACGCGCGGAGGCTACACCATGTGGCAGCGTACCCGGTGCAGGCACCACCGGAGTGGGCACAGCACAAAATTACCTTTACGCCCACTGACGCTGAGGGCGTGGAGTTCCCTCACCAAGATCCCCTAGTCATCCAGGTCGCCATTGCAGGATGCGATGTCAAACGTGTCCTGATCGATGGAGGCAGCTCTACGAATGTCCTATTTGCAGTGGCCTTCGACCATATGGGGATCCCCCGAAGTTGTCTGGGTCCCTCGGGAATCCCACTACAGGGCTTCGGGGGTGAACCGCTGAAGGCGCTGGGCCAGATATGCCTCCAAGTGTCCTTTGGCCAGGGTGACAACGTAAGGAGCGAGGATGTCACCTTCGACATCGTCGACATCTCGTACCCATACAATGCCATACTGGGGCACCCAACCCTCAACTCCTTCGGGGTAGTCCCGCACCATGGCTTCTTATGCATGAAGCTCCTGGGCCCGCAAGGTATCATCACCACTCTCGTTGACTAGGACCTCGTCCGGCGCATAGAGCTTGGTGCTCGGGGCCCGCACCACAAGGCCCGCCAAGAATCTTAAGGCAGATGAGACTGCACGAAGGCTCCCAACGACCTCAAGAAGCACCGCGTAGGCCTTCCCGCGTTGGTCGCCTTAACATCAGAGGCTCGCCACAGCACCAGAGGCTCCCCGCTGGCTCTACCTTGCCACCACAGCAGTAGCGGCCAGCGCCGTCTTTGTCCTCGAGTGGTCAGCAATTAGTATCCCTTCTTTTGTAATTGCTCGCCTGCGCAAACGGGACATTAATAAAGTCCATTCGTTTACGAAACTTGTCTTGCTTTGTGTCAAGACGCGCGAAGGCACGCCTCTGCGCGCACTCTACGGAGTATAAATAAGACACGCGGAGGTACGCCTCCACGCGCACTCTACGGAGTATAAATAAGACGCACGGAGGCATGCCTTCGCATGCACTCAACGGAGTATAAATAAGACGTGCGGAGGCACGCCTCCGCGCGCAATCTACGGACTATAAATAAGACACGCGGTCTCTGCGTACACTATTCGTGAGTATAAAATAAGACACGCGGTCTACGCGGGCACTCTTCGTGAGTATAAAACAAGACACGCGGTCTCCGCGCGCACTCTTCGTGAGTATAAAACAAGACACGCAGTCTCCACGCGCACTCTTCGTGAGTATAAAACAAGACACGCGGTCTCCGCGCGCACTCTTCGTGAGTATAAAATAAGACACACGGTCTCCGCGCGCACTCTTTGTGAGTGTAATATAAGACACGCGGTCTCCACGCGCACTCTTCGTGAGTGTAAAATAAGACGCGCGGAGGCACGCCTCCGTGCGCACTCTACGGAGTATAAATAAGATGCGCGGAGGTACGCCTCTGCGCGCACTCTACGGAGTATAAATAAGACGCGCGGAGACACGCCTCCACGTGCACTCTATGGAGTACAAATAAGACGCGCGGAGGCACGCCTCCGCATGCACTCTACGGGTATAAATAAGATGTGCGGAGGCATGCCTCTGCGCGCACTCTACGGAGTATAAATATGTTGGATCGAAATCGGCAACAGAGGGGGGTGAATGTTGCTTTTCAAAAATTCCCCCTAAGTATCCACTCTAAGATTCTTCTCCAATAGCTATCCAAGCTATGAAGGAAAGATTGAGTGCTCACTGAAAATCACACTATAGACCCAAGGAGTACTACTGAAGAGAGAAACAAAATCAACAAAAGCACAACATGTCCAAAAAGTGGTCAGGTCGGAAAGGATTGGAGTGGCTGAAAAGCTTGAGAGATTACCAACACCTAACTGCTATAGAAGCTGTGAAAGGGAAATAACATGCTCACAGAAATAACATGGAGAATACAAACAAAAGGAATCAAACATCACAGATCAGAGCATAAATCAACAGTAGAGCCGGTCTGACCGCAACTCTCTGGGCGGTCTGACCGCAACTCCCCGGCCGGTCTAACGGCAACTCTCGAGCGGTCTGACTGCAAGCCCAGGGGCGGTTTGACCGCCGGCCATAATCCGTTCTAACCGCCGTGCAATATCCGGTCTGACCGGCCCTTGATTTTAGCAGGAGCAAAAATGGCAGTGAGCAGCGCAGACTGAAGAACGTGAACTGAAATTACTGAGACTGACTGAAATCAAAGAAATTTGAGAACAGCTGCCAATCTCTTCAGCCAAACACAAAAGGACTACAACCTAAATAGCATACAAACCCTAGATAACAAGAGAGAATAACTAGAAATCCCAAAAGTCAACATTTGAGAAAAAAATTGAAACTTACAGAGAGCAGCACTAAAACCCAAATTCCCAGCCAATCTTTAATCCTTTGGATATGAAACTGAAAGATTAGCTAAGCAATAGCACTAGGACTCAGACACTCACAACAAAACACAACCTTTTGGAGGGAAACAAAAGATTCCAAAGAGCCTTGCACTCAAATCCTAGAAACTCTGAAACAGAGAAGGAATGACGAAAGATCTAGAATTCACAAAAGACATTGAATCCTCAATTTGTTCTTGAAAATGGAAGGATTAAGGGGCCTTGATCATTTTCCCTTCACAAAGCAATCAAGAACCAGCCCTCAGATCAAGGATTCAACTCAAGAACGCAAGAAAACAAAGGAAGAACAGAGAAACTAAAAAATAAAGGACAACACAGAGAGACAGAAACCCAGCTTAAATTGATTCATCCCCATGAATGATTGAATACAGAGGAATGATTACATGGAGTATCAACTCATTCCATCTCTCCCAAACTCAAGACACTCAAGAACTCTCAAAACCAAGAACACACACGAGAGAACATGGGCAACAGGCAAAGACCACCTCTCCTGCTCTCACCCACTTCTCAACAACTAAAGCACAAAGCAAAAACCAACTCTAACCCCTCTCCCAAGCCATGCAACAACCAGGCGACACACCTCCTATTTATAGTCTTTGCACTAGAGGGTTCAAAAATGCTTTGCCCATTAAGCTTTACACTTTACCCACTAACTCTAACCAAATTCACTTTCTTTAGTGCAGTTTTGTGTATTCACCAAAACGCCCCTCCTGCACCTTTCGGGAAGCTTCCTCATTCCTAGCCTTCCAAGCCTCGTAGCTACCTCGAATCCTTGCCGTCTTTGGCACACCTCGACCGCCTTGACCTCGGCACCACCTGCGCCTAGTCCGGTCATCTCGTGCCTCGCCACGACTCCGCCTCGATGTCCTGCAGCCATCACAGACAAGAAATACATTACATAGCACCGCTCGACATAATGTAATCAACAATAGCATTAAGAGAAATCTTAAGCATGAAAAAGCCAAAACCTGTCGAATCAAGAGAATAAGCATCCTAAACACTTCGACCAAGTTTGACCAAGTCCGACCGAAGCCGATTGCACCGTGCAACGACGTGGCCGTAACCACACAAACCAAACTCGACTTTCCTAAAACAGATGTCAATTACTCATCACACACACGGGGTCACCTCCACATGGTCTCTCAAAATAAGACGTGCGGAGGCACGCCTCCGTGTGCACTCTACGGAGTATAAATAAGACGTGCGGAGGCACGCCTCCGCGCGCACTCTACGGAGTATAAATAAGAGGCGTGCAGGTGAGCCTCTGCGCGCACTCTACAGAGTATAAATAAGACGCGCGGAGGCGTGCTACGGAGTATAAATAAAACGCGCGAAGGCAAGCCTCCGCGCTCACTCTACGGAGTATAAATAAGATGCATGGCGGCGAGCCTCCACTCGCACATTCTATGGAGTATATACAGAACGCGCAGAGGCAAGCCTCCGCGCGCACTCTGCGGAGTACAAGTAGGATGTTGTGGCAGCTCTGCTGCCACCATTTCGAAGGGTAGGAGATGGGGTGCTCGAGCGTCTACTTCTACTAGGCGCCAGCTCCGCTGCCACCACTTCGAAGGGTAAGGGACGGAGTACTCGAGCGTCTACTATTACTAGGCACCAGCTCCACTACCACCACTTCAAAGGGTAGGGGACAGAGTGCTCGAGCGTCTACTTCTACTAGGCGCCAGCTCCACTGCCACCACTTCGAAGGGTAGGGGACGGAGCACTCGAGCGTCTACTTATACTAGGCGCCAGCTCCGCTGCCACCACTTCGAAAGGTAGGGGACGGAGCGCTCGAGCATCTACTATTACTAGGCGGCAGCTCCACTGCCACCACTTCGAAGGGTTGGGGATGGAGCGCTCGAGCATTTACTTCTACTAGACGCCAGCTCCGCTGCCACTACTTCGAAGGGTAGGGAACGGAGCGCTCAAGTGTCTACTTTTACTAGGCTCCAGCTCCACTGCCACCACTTCGAAGGATAGGAGACGGAGCGCTCGAGCATCTATTTTGGCTAGGCGCCAGCTTCGCTGCCACCACTTCGAAGGGTAGGGGACGGAGCGCTCGAGCGTCTACTATTACTAGGCGCCAGCTCCGCTGCCACCACTTTGAAGGGTAGGGGACGGAGTGCTCGAGCGTGTACTATTACTAGGCGCCAGCTCCGCTGCCACCACTTCGAAGGGTAGGGGACGGAGCGCTCAAGCGTCTACTTTTACTAGGCTCCAGCTCCGCTGCCACCACTTCGAAGCGTAGGAGACGGAGCGCTTGAGCGTCTACTATTACTAGGTGCCAGCTCCACTTCCACCACTTCGAAGGGTAGGAGACGGAGCGCTCGAGCGTCTACTTTGGCTAGGTGCCAGCTCCACTGCCACCACTTCGAAGGGTAGGGGACGGAGCGCTCAAGCGTCTACTACGACGTGGCGCCAGCTCCGCTGCCGCGTTCGAGCGTCTAGTTCTACTAGGCGCCAGCTCCGCTGCCACCACTTCGAAGGGTAGGGGACGGAGCGCTCGAGCGTCTACTTCTACTAGGCGCCGGCTCCGCTACCACCACTTCGAAGGGTAGGAGACGAAGCGCTCAAGCATCTACTTCTACTAGGCGCCAGCTCCGCTGCCACCACTTCGAAGGGTAGGAGACGGAGCGCTCGAGCGTCTATCGCGACTAGGCGCAGCGCGCGTGCGTCTACTTAGGAAGCGTGAAGACAGAGCGCTAAGCTCTACAAGCTGGCCGGAGACAGGCACGATCATGAAAAGAAACCAAAAGTCCTTATGGCATTCATAAAAGAATGTTTACAAGGACAGGAGGCAATGACATTCGCACAGAGCTAATGTTTTCAAGCGTCCTTGAGTACTTAGGGTCACTACTCGTCCGACTCCACCTTAATGTACTACCGTGCCAATGTCTCACCCGCTGAAGCCTGTGCCACCCAAAAGTTCAGCATGTCCTCGGCCCACCCCCAATGCCGAAGACACCGTCGAGTCACAAGGTCAGGGACTAGCAACCGGCCCCTATCAAGCAGCTGCCCAGGGCAAAAACAGTAACGTGATCAGAGCACGGGGGCAATTTCCATTTTATTCATAAAAAAGGGGAGTCGTAGGGCACCAGTTACAAAAAAAGCGCATACATCGCAACGCACGCCTACATTCTAGACCCCGGCATCACACCTGTGGGTTTGCGCCATGCCCCGGGCCGGCGGCACCATCTTCGTTGCAACGGGGAACTTCGTCAAGCCATTGGCCGAGGTTCCCCTCGCCGTGCAGGGTCCGTCGCAGCGCTACCTTCGCCGCGGCCTCCCCATGTGGCCCCAGATCCGGTCGTGGAAAGCCCGGACTGTGTGCACGGCGCCCGACATCACCCCGGCTCCGGCTGGCATCTCCAGCTGGGGGTCGGCCAACTCGTCGATGTGCCGGCAGCCTCGATGCTGAAGCAGCACGAAGGCTAAGCACGAAGTCACGGAGGAGCAATGGTTGCCGAAGGCCTTGGCGGCGCTGAGAGCGAGGTCGGAAGCCTCCCCAATTTGACGGAGTGTCCGCACCAAGTCTTCGGGACCGAAGGCGCGAGGCGGCACGTCAGCGGAGAGGCCTTCGAGAGCACCTTCTAGAGATAGCATGGCGTCCCACGCCGTCATTGAGGCATCGCCCAAAACCCGGTCCTTCTCCCCGAGAGAGGCGGTGAGGCGACCCTTCTCCTCCTTCAGCGCGGCGATTTGCTGGAGCAAGCCGTCATGCTCCTTTGTGGCCGTGCGTTGTGCCTCTGCTGCAAGCACCCGAGCGTCCGAGATCGCCTTCGCGCCCTCCGTCTCCAGGAGTCAGATGTGATCGTCCTTGATGGAGTGGGCCTCTTCGGCTACGCGTAGGGCCTCCTCAGTAGCTCGCAGCCGATCTTTTAACACCCCTTGCTCGCGGGCGCGTGCTGCCTGCAAGGCTCAAGCAAGGGCGAGCATCTGCATAACTCAGTCGTTAGTAAAATTCCTAAATTATGGCAGCATCATTGAAGTCGAGCACTCACCCTCATCTCCGAGGCCTCTAGCGCGCCCTCCAGGAGCTCTGGCTCGCACGCTAGCAGCGCCTGGCGATCCAAGTCGGCAACCACACTTTCCGCGGCCCCTTGCCAGGTTTGCAGCATCTCCAGCCGAGGGACAAAGTCCGTCAACGTTGGTCGCGCGGCCTCCGTGGCGACAATTCCCAGGGCGCCAGCTGTCGATGCCACCCCTGAGATGTCTCCGTCCCTCGAGAGTTGCCCACGGTCGGTGGACCGTTCCTCCGTTAATAGTAAGGGACAGCGGTCAGAAAGCTCTAGGGAAGCCTCGCACGATCATACAAAGGAATCGAACTTAACCTCGGCATCAACCGGTGGGGCCCGTTGGGGTGTCCCATCGGCATTAATCGGCGGTGCCCGTTGGGGTGTCCCCTCGACCTCACAAGGAACCCCAAGAACACCAGCACCGCCTAGGGCAGCCAGTTCATCGGGCCGGACAGCCTCTGTGTTGTAGCAGTCCCCCCTGACCCCGCCGACCTCCATGGCGAACCCCTCCTTTGGCCGGGAGGGCGATCCCTCGCACTGGATCGCCTCCTCATCGGACTCAGGATCCTCTACGACCCCGACCGCCACGGCGAACCCCCTCTTCGGCTGAGAAGGCGACCGTGTCCGCGACCGCTTCACTTTCGAAGACCGGGGCAAGATTCCTCAGCCTCAGGAACCGACGCAGGCGAGGACGCTTCACCCTCCTAGTCGTCCGTGCTGCCCCCTTGGTCCCTTGTACCGCCCAGGGACTCCTCGCCCACAGCCTCCCCCTCTGCCCTGGCCTCAAGGTCCGAATCGGCATACTTCGCTGAGTCGGAGGTGGCAGCCGTCCCATCCTCAGCTCCGGCAGAGTTGACGGGAGCGACGGCCATCGGGCTAGATACAGCCGCAGGGGACCGGGCCCTCCATCGAGAAGGCGACCCCTTCCCCTTGTCGTCGCCATCGTGACGACAAGGTCGGCTCGGGGCTGGAGTGTCCCGCTCCGGCACCCGAAGGCCTAGAGCTTCGCACACCCTGTTTATCTACCCCAGGTTCGCCTCCTCGGTTGCGGCTTCGCGTAGGCCATGCTCTTTGGCCGCATACGGCCCAAAGAACATGACCACCGCACGCTGCGCGTCCTCCAGGAGAAACCCTACAAGCAAGGCGAAGCGAAGTCAACAAAAGAAGGAAGGCCCCAGTACAAAACTTACGAGGGTTGGAGGGCCTCGGCAACGAGGACTCGGAAGGTCGGACACTGTCGTGCCAGAGGCCCCCAGGTTGGACGCGCCACCCATCGGCAAGTGGTGTCACGCCATACATGACGAACTCCTCGGCGAGGTCACGCATGTTGAACCGGAGTGCGATCCCTACAAGCCTCCGCGCTCTCCACCTGTCCTCGTCGTCGATAGGCACGCTTGGTGACGTGTTGAATGACACTGGCCAGCCCGTGCACTCGACGACGCTGCTGCTCGCCACGCGGTGGTAGAACCATCGTCTCATCCAGTTCGGTTCCCACTTCATCCGGGTCGAGTTGGCAGGGAAAATCTTCCCGCACTGCGGCCGCAGGACGAAGTTGATGCTACCGAAGTTTGAAAATGTTCCTCCTTCCAGCTTCTTCGGTTGGCAACGTGCATCATGGTGGAACACGAGCAGCGAGGCGCTAGGCCAGCACACCTCCGTCCGCAGCGCCAGCTGTAAACAGCAAGGCCGGCTATTGCGTTCGGGGTCAACTGCGCTAGCTCCAGCCCAAAAGTCCACAAGACATCGCCGATGATCATGGCCGCTAAGATTCGAAGACCGGCTTCGAAATATGCAACGAAGACGATTACCTCTGAGTTTTTTGGGTGTGGCTCTGTCTCCTCGCTGCCAGGCAGGTGCACCTCGCGGTGGTCCGACAGCTTCCCTTCGCGCAGTAGCGTTTGGATCGTCTCTTCCATCGCGAGGGTCTGGCCTAGGACGCGGGAGCACGGACCCTCCATCTTCTCCTCCGCCACCCACCGCTTGTTCACCAGCGATGGCTCGCGCCCTTCTAGCACGTACTCCACCTCGATCGACGATGACTGCCTGGATGAGACGCTAACGCCAGCCCGATGAGCATGTTCTTCACCGTGGGCCATTGTTCTCCGGGAGCTAAACGACGATGAGTGGGACGCAATAGCAAAGGAGGCGAGAGCACAGTGCGCGGAGAGCAAGGGAGCAGGAGGTTTGCAAAGGAGAGCGTCGGCGCAGTGCCAAAAGGGGTATATAAAGCCCCTTTACCTCCCACACCACCAGTAAGCGCAACCGGCGGAAGCCGAACTGCTCGCCTCCCCCACTATTGGGAAACATAACCGGTGGAAGCTGAAGTGGCGCAGCCGCCTACGCGTGCCCCCGCCCTCTCAAGAACGGATGCACGACCGTGGTCGTGACCGCCTGACGACGCACGACACGCCAATCCCGCGCTGCCACGCGTCCCGCCCCATTGGGACGAAGCACGCGGTTGCGATCGTGTGGCAGTCTAACAGCGCACGAAGCGCTAATCATGTCCTGCCACGCATCCGCTCCCTTGGGAATGAATGCACGACTACAGTTGTGCGGTCGCACGACGTGGCCCACCTTCCATCGCGCGTCAGTGGTCGCCGCGATTCTCGGGGCCATCAATGCGGTGTCAGCAGGCCACCAACCAGTCACTCCGACTTTGACTTTGACGTGGACTCCGCCTCCGCGGAGCGACTCCGATTTCAACTTCGGCTTCGAGCCCGTAAGGCGGCTCCACCAGCTACTTCGACTCCACGGCGGAACAGTCGTCGCGTGCGGCCACGCGCCCTACCCCATCGGGAGAAAGTGTGGCGCTGCAAGACGCGCCGGTCGCGTACCTCAACGTCCTGTGATCACCGTCGCACTAGGGGCATAATAAAGAAACATAGTTGAGCCGCCTGGCTACGCCTCAACGGCGAGTTTGTACGGCGAACCCGAAGACCGCCTCGACCTCGAGCCCGCGGGATGACTCCGGCGCCTACTCTGACTCGATGCTCGCGGAGTCGAGTCCGCCCTCCAACTCGGCCTCGCACACGGGGGGCAGCTCCGTATCCCGCTTCGCCTGCACGTCCAAGGAGCGAGGTCGGATGCAGACTTTGCTTCGCCTTGATAGACCACCTCCGACAGGTAGAGTCCGAAGACGTGCAAACACCGGCGTATCCCTCAATGCCATCAACGCACCGTCCTTGAGCCGCGAGGCACCACGTGGCCCTCCGATCTCTAGTCCATGCGAAGACTCCGAAGCCTGCTCCGATCGAATCTGTGCAACAATGCCGGTGGCCACCTTGACTTCGAAATCTGTGCGATGACCCCGTAGCCTGCGCTGACGCCGTGTCCGAGGGACGGAGCGGTACTTCGACTCGACCTTGTCAAGATGAGCCGACTCCGCTGGAAGCATACAACTCGCGACCGGAGGACGCCTTCGGCACAGCAAAAATCAGCGGAGATCCAACTGTCCGTGCTCCCCTCGATCGGGAAGCGCGACCGGTCATTGGCGATAAGCCTTGACCGAGTACCCAAAAATAGGCCTTCATCAATCCATCAACATTCTCTAAGTTGTGCTGTTGGCGCCAAGTCTGCCATGGAACAGTGCCATTACAGAATGTAGATGAACTGAAGAAGGCCCATTTTTGGGAACAACATCCTCCCAGCCGTACCCAGCTACAGACCGCAGGCAACGATGATGTTGCGGTGCTAGCAGAGTATATATACCTGTTCCCCACCTAGATGGGAAGTGCAACCAGCGGGAGTTCAACCGGTGGGAGGAGAAGCATCGCAATGGCATGTGAGCACGATGCCTCAAACCCCACGGCGTGCCAATCATGTCTTGCCACGCGCCCGCCCCCTCAGGAGCGAGCGCATGACCGCAGTCGTACGGCCGCCTGACATGGTCCAGCTCCCGTCGCGCACTAGGGGCCGACGCGATTCTCAGGGTCATTAATGCATGGGCGGCGGGCCACTAGCCAATCACTCCAGCTGCGACTTCGATACTGACTTTGCCTCTGCGAAACGACTCCGACTTTCACTTACCATCGGAGGTGCACATCCACGGAAGCCGAAGCCGCGAGGTTGCGTGCACGCGCCCACCGCCACTTCTAGCCTACACGACAGCTCCAGAGCTCTGCGTCCCTGGGTCGAAGGATCGGCTCCGTTTGGGATGTATGCCTCGCGACTGGAGGACGCTTTCGGCAGCAACTTCCACCCCGTGTCCACACCATTAGGATGCGCTACGCCAGCAAGATCCAGTTTTGTCTAATATCCTAGAGGGTCACCAGCCGCAGGGCCAGAGGGGGCCAAATGGCTCGGCAACATGGTTTCGGCCCGTGAAGCCCTTCACCATGAGAGGCTCCTGTTGTAGGGGTGGTCCCCACCTAAGCCCAGCTGGCCTGTTAGAAGGTTGTAAGGCCCAAAATGGGACATGTATAATGACATAACTGCCCTTGAGAGAGATACTTGGGTGTAAGATCATAACTGTAAAATGCTCCCCATGTGAATATATATAAGCCATCCAGGCCATGGGGAAAGCCTCAAGCACTGCTCACCTAACTCTCCACTACCATACTACCATCTCTCTGTTTGGTCTGTAACCACAATAGTTATTATGAATTTTATTGCAACACAGCAATGGCTAGTGCTTTTGGTGCGATGAAACCTGAGAGATTTTCTAGTCAAAAATTTCGTAGATGGCAGACTAGAGCTAAGTTTTGGCTCATGCCTAGTGGGTTATCCACCCATAGTATCCATTTATGATTAAGCAGTTTATGCAGTTTGAAAATGCGAACAACACTATTCTTGGCTACATTAACTGTTCTGGCATATCAGCTCAATGATGTGTACATGGACTACAAGTCCGTCACAGAGCTGTGGGATGTATTAGAGCACAAATATGAAGAGGCAGAGGTAGGTTACTGGCTGTATGAGCAATTTTTCGACTTTAGCATAGATGAGGCTAAGTCCATAGTTGGACAAGCTCATGATCTCTAGCTACTAGTCGGTGAGATTGCGCACCTAGGCTGTGTGTTGCCTCCAAAGTTTGTGGCTGCGGGCATTGTTGCTAAACTCCTTGTCTTTTGGCGGTATTTTGCCACTAGCTTGAAATATAAGAGGGAAGATATTTCTGTTAAGGACCTCATTGCAGCCCTCGATGTGGAAGAAAAAGCAAAAGATAAAGATGCACCTAGCACCTCTAGCCAGAACAATGCAAATGTCATAGAGAAAAAGACTGCTGCAAAGAAATACAAATCCAACAACTAAACAAGACAACTAGTTTTAAGAAGAAAAAACTGATAAAAAGGATTTGAGGGACATCACCTACTTTATGTGCGGAAAAGACGGACATATGGCGAAGGACTGTCGCTTCCATAAGTTCAGAGATGGTGAGCAGCTGAAGAAGAAGGTTGTCAATGTGATCATAGGTGAGGCCTTGACTTCAGGAGGGTGTGGTAATTCACCTACTGTCATTTTAACATGTCAATCTACTGATTGGTGGGTTGATACTGGTGCTAATATTCATGTATGTTCTGATATTTCTTTGTTTTCTTCTTACTAGGCAGCAGGGGCTTCCTTTGTCCTAATGGAAAATGGGTCGCAAGCTTCTGTTTTTGGTGTTGGCACAGTGGATCTGAAGCTTACTTTAGGGAAGAATGTCCACTTGAAGAACATGCAGCATGCTCCTACAATAAACAAGTACCTCGCTAGTGGTTCTCTCCTATGCAGGGATGGTTATAAGCTAGGTTTTGAGTCAAATAAAATTGTAATGTCTAAGTTTAGAAAATTTGTTGGTAAAGGCTATGAGAGCCGAGGCTCCGCCTAAGTACTTTAGAATCTTGTTATAATATACATGTTGCAACTGGTTTAAATAAATGTGAGACAAATATTTGGTATTCTCGTTTCTGTCATATTGGTTATGATAATATTGCTGGAATGTCCAGATTAGATTTAATTCCAAAATGTAAAATTGTCAAAGGATCAAAGTGCTAGTCATGTGTGCAAGCAAAGCAACCTCGAAAACCTTTTAAGGGATTAGAGGATGAAAATAACTTGGCACCATTAGATCTTGTTCATTCAGATATATGTGAAATGAATGGATTGTTGACAAAAGGAGGCAAAAGATATTTTCTAACTTTTATTGATGATGCAACATGCTACCGTTATGTGTATTTACTAAAAACTAAGGATGAAGCTTTAAACTACTTTGAGACTTATGAGGCCGAGGTTGAGAACCAATTAAAGAAGAAAATAAAAAAATCGAGGTCTGATCATGAAGGAGAGTATGTCTCTCATGAATTCTCCCAATTCTGTTCTGAGCATGGAATAGTCCATAAATTTACACCACCATATTCACACCAATCAAACAGGGTAGCTGAGAGGAAAAATCGGACAATAATAGACTGGGTTAATGCCATATTGGAGAGTGTCGGTATGCCTAAGGCATGGTGGGAGGAAGCTATATTGACAACAACTTTCATCCTAAATAGATTAATCACTAAAAAGAGTGAGATTACTTAGTATGAGGGATGGAAGGAGAGGAAACCTATTGTCATTTTTCTACAAACTTAGGACTGTTTGGCAGAAGTTAATATACTATTGCAGAAAAAAGAAAGCTTGGACCAAAAATAGTTGATAGTATTTTTTTCTAGGATATGCTAAAAATTGCACAGCCTATAGATGTTTAGTAGTTAAATCAGAAACTCTTGAGATTATTGCTAATACAATAATGGAGTCTAGAGATGCTTCATTTTTTTAGAATATCTTTCCTATGAGAACAGCAAGTATATATAATATCCCTGAGGAGGATAACAATCTGGTCATAGAAGCTCCTTGCAGGAGCAAGAAACAAAGGGTTGAGAAAATGTTAGGTGACGACTTTATTGTATGCCTTATGGATGATGTGCTAAAGACCCTTTCGGAAGCTTATGCATCTTCTGATACTGAGTATTGGAAAGAGGCAGTTCGTAGTGAGATAGTCTCAATCATGGCTAATGGGACTTGGGAGATCACTTATCGTCCGATCAGGTGCAAACTTGTAGAATATAAGTGGGTCATTAAAAAGAAACTAAGGCCTGATGGTACTATTGAAAAGTACAAGGCAAGACTTGCGACCAAGAGTTACACCCAAAGAGAGGGCCAAGATTTCTTTGATACCTATTCTCATATCGCCAGACTAACCACCATCAGAGTGCTCCTTGCGTTAGCATCTTCCTATCGTCTACATGTTCATCAAATGGACATGAAGACAGCTTTCCTTAATGGAGAGTTGGAAGAAGAAATCTATATGGATCAACCGGATGGTTTTGTGATTTCTAGATAGGAAAATAAGGTATATAGATTATTAAGATCTTTGTGTGGCCTAAAACAAGCACCTAAATAATGGCACAAGAAGTTTGACAAAACTTTGACATCCGCTGACTTTGTTTTGAATGAGGTTGATAAATATGTGTATTATTGTTATGGTGGGGGGTCAAGGAGTGATCTTATGTCCGTATGTAGATGATATACTTATATTTGAAACAAACACTATCATAATTGACGAAGTTAAGTCTTTCTTATCTCGGTGTTTTGATATGAGAGACTTGGGAGAGGCAGATATTATTCTGAATATTAAATTGATTAAAAGTAGGGATGTGATCACTTTAAATCAGTCCCATTATGCTGAGAAAATATTGAGTCGGTTCGATTTTGAAAACTGTAAAGTTTCTCCAACACCCTATGATGCGAGAATTAAGGTTTAAAAAACCAAGGGTTATGAAAAGATTAATTAAGATATTCACAAATTATTGGATCACTTATGTATTTAGTTGGTACCACAAGACCTGACACAAGAGATGATTACTAGGAGGCACTTGAAGGAGTGTTGCGCTACTTGAGGGGTACAAGATCTTTTGGAATACATTATATTGGATACCCTTCTGTATTACAAGGATACAATGACTCTAATTAGATCTCTGATGCGGATGAGATCAAAGCTACAAGTGGTTATGTGTTTATTTTAGCTGGTGTTGCAGTTTCATGGAGCTCTTGCAAACAAATTATATTGACAGTGTCAACCATGGAAGCAAAATTTGTAGCACTTGACACAGCCACCATTGAAGCAGAATGGCTAAGAGAGCTTCTATTGGACTTGCCATTGGTTGAGAAACAATACCTGCAATCCTGATATACTGTGATAACCAAACAGTATTGGCCAAAGTCACAAGTACGAAGGATAATATGAAGTTGTCTAGACATGTGAAGCGTATGCTTAAATCTGTCAGAATACTGAGAAACTCTGGAGTGATTGCTGTGAACTATATTCATACTGAGAAAAATCTGGCAGACCCTTTTACAAAGGGGTTAGCATGGAAAGCTATTTCTGTTGCATCTATGGACATGGGAAGGTTGGCATAAAGCCTTAATGTATTCTGTTGTCCAAATGAGCAAAAGATATTAGCCTGCAGGATATATAGAAAGAATACACCTACTTGAGCTTAACTGTGTGGTCGCAGTTCACGAGAATAGGGTATTCTCTAGAAAGCTCATGAGCAGATAATGGAGCATGACTATATAATGCTCCGTTCAGGCATGGTTCATTGGCAGCCTTGTACCAGTTAAGATTTCAAGGAAATCTGATCACGAAAAGCTATGAATTCAAGGCATAGTCCATTCATCAGCTGTGAGAAGATAAATCTTATCATTCTAGGTGCAAGTTCAACCCGTATAAAACTTACACTAAAAGACTGGTATATTAACAGTACTTCAACACAATATCTTTGACATCTTTTTGTTTCTTGCTTTGGAATTGTAGGGGAGTGTTAGAGATTGACCCATATGAGCAAGGCTTATTTTCTTAATTCCAAAGCATGCATGGTTTAGTATCATGTTACTAAGGCAAAGTGGGGAAGACCAATTTATAAGGTGATGTTCTCACCACTCCTTGAATATGGATAGGGATGGCATGAGGAGGACTTTGGCTAATCACGCACGCGCGCACGCACGCATGTGCATATTCGTGTATTTTCGCTTGAAAATCGCGTGACTTGTGACTTGTGATGTGCGACCGTGCCGTGACGTGGCGCGCCACATAGCAAACCAAGTCCACCGTTATTTTTACTGAACCATGCACCATTCTTTCTATCTCTGTTTGAATGAGATTCAAACATTTGAATGAGCCTTTATTGGGTTTGATAACAGGCATTTACTAGTGGGTAAATGGCTGGTTAAATATGTCAGTTATCAATGGGTAAATGACTATTTAATCACGTCAGTTATTAGTCTGTCTATATATATGCCTGGAGATGTCCAGAGTATGTGTGAAGAATTTGACTACCTCCATTCTCGTGAATTTGTTTGCCGTTGTGCTGCGCTGTCTGAACCTCTCGACTTTTCTTCCTAGCGTGCACCATGAAGAAGGGGAGCGGTATCTCCAAACCGTTGCTGCTGTGAAGATCTGCACGGGGGCGGTAATAAAGTTTGTCGGCAGCGCACATCTGCGTGACCACTCAGTTCACTGCGTCATCTATGATCTACACTGCATCAATCATGCGTTGCTTTCTGTTCTTCATCAAGCCCAATTGTAAGTCGTTCACGCGTTCGTTCGGCTTTGATGCTATAACCCTTTTCCTTGTGTATATTTTAAAGTATGATGAGTAGTCTGCTGTTAGTTGTGAGTATTACATCACTAATTTATTATATTTATCTCCTAGTAAAACTTGAAATTAAAATATTACCTATATTTCCAACACTCTTAATTAACACACTTAGTATTAATTAACTTTTTCCATCAAAGCGGGGCACTAGACACAAAACAACGAGCAGGCTCAAGACTCAACAAACACTAGTCCCACACCCGAGGAGGGATCACCGGTAAACTTTGCACAGTAACGATAAGGCGCACACAAATTAAAAAATATATATATAAACTGTCCTCTAAGAGCATCTCCAGCAGGAGCCCCCAAAACAGGGCCCCTACTTTTAATTTGAGGGCTCCCCCTACTTTTGAGGGCCCTGTTTTCTGGACTGCACTCCAGCAGGAGCCCTCAAAACAGGGCCCCTACTTCTTAATTCCCTCTATTTCCTCACACACTATATGCATATGTATTTGAGAACATCACATTATATAATAATTTATTTAAACTATAACTCTAAAGCACTATACTTAAAATTATGAATGAAAATACAAATATTCAAATTTAAATTCAAAGACAAATTTGGTCCGAATTTAATGATAGTCGATCACAACATAGTTCATAACATCTCTGCAAATCAAATGACATAATCATCAAACATATAGTCCGACAAAACAATTAAACAACTAACGTGCGCCATGTCGCGCCCACAAATGCTCCACAAGATCATTTCGGAGTTTCTCATGCCCCTCTTTATCTTCAATCTCATTGTGTATCCTGAGAAACTCGGACAACACATTTGGATTACGGCGTTGGTATTCCTCCTGCCTCAGCTCCTCACCCCCATCTTGATCATAGTCATATCCCCCAACATCGTCGTCATCTCTCTCGTTCTCAATTATCATATTATGTATGATCACACATGCTGTCAATATGTACCATAGCATATCCTTGCCCCAAAATCTTGCAGGACCCCTAATCATGGCAAAGCGTGACTGCAAAACACCAAATGCTCTCTCAACATCCTTCCTAGCCGTTTCTTGAGCTTGTGTGAAGTGAGACTTCTTGTTACCTTGTGGGTTTCTGTAGCTCTTCACAAATGTAGCCCAAGAAGGATAGATCCCGTCTGCCAAATAATAACCCATGGTGTACTTGTTGCCATTCACCGTATACTCAATTGGAGGTGAAGTTCCAGAAGTTAGCCGCTGAAAAAGGGGAGACCTTCGAAGAACATTGATATCATTTAGTGATCCTGGTAATCCAAAAAATGAATGCCAAATCCACAAATCCTCCGATGCAACCGCTTCAAGGATCATAGTTGGACCATCGACATGTCCCGAGTACATACCTTTCCATGCAGTCGGGCAATTCTTCCACCTCCAATGCATACAGTCAATGCATCCAAGCATCCCTGGCCAACCCCTATTGTTGTTTATCTCCAGTAACCTTGCAGTATCCTCAACAGTGGGTGGCCTCAAGTATTGCTCACCAAAAACCTCAACCACTGCTCGAACAAAGTGCTTGAAGGCCTCAATCATAGTGCTCTCAGCGATTCTCACAACCTCATCCATGGAATCTGCAGGAACATCATACGCTAACATCCTAAAAGCTCCAACCACTTTCTGAAGGGCAGTGGCTCCAAGCAACCCTACTGCATTTGGCCTTTGCCTGAAATAGTCATCATGTGCCTCGACTCCTTGAACAATTCTCAAAAACAATGGTTTAGACATTCTGAATCTCCTCCTAAAAAATTTGTCATTGTAAATTGGAGGATCTGCAAAATAATCTGCAACCAAGCGCAAGTTACCAGCATGCCTGTCTCTTGGCACCACTTGACGACCAAGCACTGAACCACGCCGAAGCTTCTTATGATTCCTTTCTTCAGCATCAGCAATAATTAGCATGGCCGCAACCAAATCATCGTCATCCGATTCTTCTTCTTCCCACAATTGATCAAGCAAATCGTTTTCATCATCGGTAAACACCATCTGCAGTATCATTGTCAAATATTAATTTATAATGCAACATAGTCAAGTACAGTACAGTCATATCTCAAATAGAGCACAATCCACTTTAAAACTTTCATGTCAATTCATAATTCATCTCAGCAAATCAAAAGAAACATAGTCATAATGCAACATAGCGCACAACCAAAATAAAACATGTATATCACATTGAAACATAGTCCTAAACCAAAATAAAACATGCATATCACAATGAAACATCTATCAAATTCCTTCTCCAGCACCGTGCCCTCCACTAGCATCATGTCCTCCAAAAGCACTGTTGAAGGCCGCCATCTTTTCAGCTGCAATTTGAGCCCTCATTGCTATCACATATGTCTTCTGGGTGGGCTCCAATGTGTTAAGGTCACAAAACATAATCTTCTGTTCTTGATCCCATATCATCTTTTTCTCCTCATTTGCAACCTTGCGCTCTTCAAGTGATACCTTGCGCTCTTCAATTGATACCTTGCGCTCTTGCATCATCTTGTTCTCCTGCCACCTATTCTCTCTAATTTTCTCTTTCTCTGTAAGCAATTTCTCTAGCAACCCTGCATAATTCATTTGTTCACCTCCTTTCTTCAACTTCTCCTTTGCTTGCTTCCTCCCCATAGGCCTTTTACCATTAGGCATGGAAGAGTCAGGGGTTTGGCTCTTTGTACTCTCATCATCTTCTACATCAAACACATCAATTGTTGTTGGTGGTGAATTGCTTGCCCTAGGCCTTTTGTTGTTGATTGGGGGCATGAATTTCTCGCAATGCCTAATCTTCAACCAACAATGGAGGAAAGGAAACCCCTTCTTCTTTGGATCATTGTTTGCATATGCATTTTGAGCTTCTAGCAACTGAAATCGAAGACATGTGTCAGTACAAATTCTTAATGAAATGATGCAACATCTTAATAAAAACAATCCTTACATGTTCCTGGTAGGGCACTCCACTAGGATGGCGGCGCTCAACCTCCTCAAATAATCCTTGAAACTTCTGACATTCCCTGTGAATTGTCGCCCACCTATGCTCTAGAGAATTTGCATTCCTATCAGATACAAATTTTTTGTTGGCATGAAAGTTATCATGAATTCGCTTCCAATACGCTTTGCTAGGTTGCTCATTTCCAGTGATAGGATCCAAACTTATGTTCTCCCATGATTCACATAATTGGAGATCTTCCTCCTGAGAGTAGTTGGCAGCACGGATTGACTTCCTCTTTGGTGCACTAGGTTGACTAGGCTCGGTACCAATGGGTAAAATTGCAATGTCATCAATGTCATTGTCGTCGGACATCATCCGTGACCAATTACCTCCCTGCGACATATCCGAAACTGTGCAAAAAAAAAGCACATATAACACTTGTGCTATATCATCAATCCTGGTAGCTACACCAAGGTGGGATAGTATATATAGCACTAGGCTACTTATGGTTTTATGCACTAACCCCACTAACCAACTTGATAAAATTTAGCAACAAGCAGCTGGCATCACATGTGGCAACAAAAAATTAGACACATATATTCTAGTGCATCACTGCCAAATACTATCCACTGATAATGACATCTACTAAAACTTTTAATGCTAGCAGAAGCATGCTACTATTTCTGTATTTCGTAAGGAACTAAAGAAGTAAACAGAAGCAAACAGAAGCAATAAAATGTTATATAGAAAACTGATTAGCAAACTAATTTAAGACAAGACTGATTAGCAAACCAAGTTGAATAACGAAACGATCCTTCTTATGTTATATAGAAAACTGTTCAAACATCGAATTATCAAACTAATTTAAGTTACAATAAAATGTGAACTGTCCAGAGGAGCATGTGCACCAGATCTAAATTGAAAGCCCCAGAATTAGCATCCTAGCATTCCAGAAATCAACATGGACTCTTCTAGCATTGTTCATCAGATTGCTCCTAAGATCATTGCATGCTACAACCTAATAAACTGCCAAATAGACCTTCGATTGACAAGCCAAGATAACACATCACGTGATATGGTACCCACTGTCCCACTGGAACAGTTAAGTGCTAACCATACAGGTCAAAAGAACATTGGCGCATAGCTAGTTACCATTTATATAAATTGCACATCTTGAGTAATAAGATTGAATACAAATATTAATTAAATTAAAAGTGATAGGCCCATAGAAACTTAAACCTCTAATCACCAGTTCACCACATATACCCCAAATGATCAGCAAACAATTGGGAGGGGAAACAATTCAAGTTTGGGGTCAATCCCCTTTTCAGTCAGAATGCCAAGGGAAGAGTACACAAGCACATGATCTGGAGATAAGTGCTTTCCCAACCTTGCATCAAGAAATCAACATGCATTCTTCACCAACGAATCACACGAACATCAAATCGATACACAAAACTGGTAGCTGTATCAAGTTTACATGTAATCTCAAGCTATCCCAATCCCAATTTCAGCAATCTCAAGCTATCGCAGTCCCAATTTCAGCATCTCAAGCTATCAACCCACAAAGCACATCGGCATATATACATACAAAGCACATTTCAGCATAATCCCAATCTCCGGTCCTATAATCTGGCGGTGGCGCAACGGAGGGGGTACAGGTGACGCAACGGAGGTGGAGGTGGCGCAGGAGGAGATGGCAGCGGGCGAACCTGGCGTGAAGGATGTCCGAGTTGGCGGCCGGCGAAGTTGGAACCGCTGGTGGTGGTCGCGGTCGAGGTCGGCGATGCGGTCGAGGCCGGCGATGCGGTCGAGGTCGGCGATGCGCTCGAGGTCGGAGATGCGGTCGAGGCCGGAGGAGACCGGCGATGCGGAGGAGAGCGAGGTCGCGGAGGAGAGCGGGGAGGCGGGCGGCGCTCGGGGGCGGGGGAAAGAGGCGGGCGGCGCTCGGGGGCCGGGGGAAAGAGGCGGGCGGCGCTCGGGGGCGAGGGAAAGAGGCGGGCGGCGCACGCGGGCGGGCTGCGGGAGGGGAAGAGGCGGGCGGCGCTCGCGGGCGGGCTGCTGGAGGGGAAGAGGCGGGCGGGGGAAGAGGCGGACGGTGCTCGCGGGCGGGCTGCGGGAGGGGAAGAGGCGGGCAGCGTCGCGGGCTGCGGGAGGGGAAAGATGCGGGCGGGGGAAGGAGCGGCCGCGGGAGGGGAAAGAGTCGGGCGGGGGATGAATCGGCACCAGCGCGCGCAGGAAACGGTGATTTGAGGGCTTGACCTAGAGCCCCCAGGAATGAGGGCTGGAGGGGAGATTTGAGGGGCCCCTCAAATTTGAGGGCTCTAGTAGGGGCCCTGCTGGACCTCTATTTTTGTCTCAAGCCCCCAAATTTAGTTTTAGGGGCTCAAATAGGGGCCCTGCTGGAGATGCTCTAAGAGAACTGCTGCGAGGTTGCAAATGTCTGCCCGAACCCCCAGCCGGCCGGAGCGACGTTGAGGAAGGTTAGCGTCTGGCCGTCGCTGCTGGTCACCTTGAACGACAAGCTCTGGCCGTTGAGGTACGCGTTGGACTGCCAGTTCACTCCCCAGTTCCTCGACATCGCCATCCACCCCGTCCGCGAGCCCTTGATGGACACCGCCTGGATGGACCCACACCCGCCGACGTTGCTGATCAGAACCAGCTCGAAGTAGTCACGGCCATTGATGGTGAACCTGACCCCGCCTTGCTTCACACAGGGCACCCTAAACGTTGAGTTTCACCAAAATTAGCATTTTCCTGAGTCGCCAACAAGTGGTGCCGACGTGCTATCAGCAATGAAGTATGCAGTCGAGCAAAAGCAAAGGTTTTTTTTTCCTGATTTCGAGTGTGAGACGTTGAGTGTGTCACCTCTGGTAGAGAACTGGCACGATGCCGCCACGGTAGATGCCGATCTTGAGCCAGGCAGGCTCGGCCATGTCGAAGTGCTGGCGGGGCGGGTTGCACCAGCCGCCGTCGTCGTTGGGGAGCGCGTAGTTCGGCGGGCACAAGTTGGTTGCCGTGATGGTCACCGACGTGCCGCGCAGGCAGAACCGCGTGTCCGCCTGGTAGTCGCACATGATATGGAAGCACTGCCCGCAGGATGCACCGTCGTTGAACATCGCCGTGCTCAGCGCCGCTGTGCTCGTCCCGTACCCCGTCGAGTACAAGTTCCCGTACCCACAAGCCCCTCCTATATGCAGGGCCGTGCCGTGAAATTTAGAGGCCCTGTACAAAGCTCTAAGCGAGGCCTAAACCAAAGTATCAAATAAGCCAAAATAATGTATGTATTGCAGAGCAAATGCGATATATCAAGAATAGTACCTTTTGAACTCTTGGTTTGCATAATCTTTACTTGAATAACATCATTCTCTTAGTGTTCCCTGTCTGACCATCTCTAGGATTATTTTCAATATTACTATCAAGTGCAGGAGCTTGATCAAGTGCCTGATTACCGGAAGACACTTGTGATTCTTTTATAATAAATCTATCCATTGCTCCTTTCTGACATTGAGTTAACTCCTCAATTCTTTGTTTCTTCTTACGTTTTTGGGAACCGGATTCATATTTTCTAAATCGATTTGCAGAAGACATGGCTTCAAAAGATGAAAAGAACAAAATTAAAATTATACAAACAGTTTTAGACTTTCATACGAAGGATTTAATTAGTACAATACAATTAGAATTGAAAAAAAACGAATACCTGCACTGGACGACGAGTCGATGACGAATCACGAATGGAGTCCGCCGTCCGCGCCGGTTGCGGCGAGGTTGGCGGAAGATGGCTGGCGACTGGCGGGCGGCGAGAGCCGAGAGGACGGCGGCGACCGCCTCACGTCTCGGAGACTCGGACGTTCCGTCTTCCGTGCATGCCTGATGGGTGATGGCTGATGCCTGATGCCTCACGCCGCGGTCACGCCCAGGGGCCAGGGCCTCACCTCACGTCCACGTCCGTGCGCGTGCATGCAAAGTCGGAGGTTCTCGGCGGCGGAATACGAAGCGGCATTGTACAGCGCGTCTCTCCGCCAGATACGAAACGGCACGGTCGCACGGAACACATTGATTTTTGGAGGCCCTGCACGCCCATGGGCCCTGTACAAGCGCACGGCCTGCACGCCCATGGGCCCGGCCCTGCCTATATGTACAAGTCACACACGTATCAGTTAATCAGGAATCACTGGTGTTAAAAGAACAAACTTCTTAATTACCCATCGTTCCAGAGGCGTCACTGCCACCATAGAAAGTAGCGAACGCTCTGTTCCAGCCGGACGACGTGAAGCCGGAAGCCTTGTCCCAAAGGAGGCATGTTGCAAGCAATGCAAGAAACCGAGCAAATGATCCAGTTGCTATGTCCATGTTAGAGAGAATGTGTGTGAGAGACAGATAGGTGAATGCTAATGGCCAAGCATAACTGGCAATGTCGTTTAAGTAGGCATTGGGACAAGATGCTCGCATGGGGTTGGATCAGAGGGTACGTACGTATGCGCGCGGCAGAGACCGTGGATGCATGTGACCGTGCATGATGTTCCGTGTTGTAGTCAGATCTGATCATTCTAGTTAGTCCGATAATTGCTAATCTTTTCGATTGTTTGAATGATCTAATCATATTTCGCTTAAAGTAAAACTAGTCAGATATTATAATTAGGATTATCTTTGAGTTTGTGATGAACTCTACATCGATTTACATCAAATATGGTGTCAAAAGGTGTTTGCACCGACTGAAGTCAGATGTGGCTACTCGAAGCACTCCCAAATATAACTCTTCACCATCATATTCTGATACTCTGTTTTTGTTAGAAATAGAACCATGTAAGTGAGGCCAATTTCCTATATTTTCAAAGCATGTACGGTTTAATATCATATTGCTAAGGCAAAATGAAGTAGACCAATTTGTAAGGTGCAAACCTTGCTACTTCTTGAAATATGTGACACATGGATGGAGATGGCATGAGGAGGGTTTTGGTTAAACACATGCACGGTCGTATTCGCATATTTTCGCGTGAAAAGCACATGACTTGTGATTGCACACCACTTGGTAGACTAAGTCCACCTTATTTTTGTTGAATCGTGCATCTCTCTCTCTCTCTCTCTGTTTGAATACTAATTCAAACATTTGAATTAATTTAGTTAATGATGTCAGTTACTAGATTAATTTGATTTAATTGAATTAATGGCATCAATTACTAGAAATGTCTATAAAAGACTTGGAGGAATTCAGGGTAGTGTGACTGGAAAGCTATTCTTCCTCTACTTTCTCATCTGCTAATCTATTCTAGTGTGTTGTGTGACTGAACCTTGTCAGCCTTTCTTCTCGCATGTACCTGGAAGGAGGGAGAGCGGCTATCTCTGAGCCATTGCCGCAGAGGGTATCTACATGGGACAGCAATAAAGTTTATAGATAGTGCATTTGTGTGACCACTCCTGCTCTGCTTCAATCGACTTTGGTACTGTATTTTTCTTGCATATTTTCTGAAGTACAATAAGTAGCTTGCTGTTATTTATGAGTTTCGCATCACTAGTTTTTTACTGTATTTGTCTCCTAGTACAATTTGGAATTAAAATATAGCCCACATTTCCAACAGTTTCATTCTTTATATTTGGCGACACAATTCTCTACAATCAAGATACTCTTACTCTGAAGATGGTTTATGAGGCACTGTATACAAAAAAAGAGATGAGAAGTACAGTTTCAAGCGAGAGCTCAAATTTGCATGCAAAAGGTTAGTCCGTTCGTGGCAGACCAGTCAAGAGGTCTTCGACCAGCAATTCCAAAGGCAGAAGTTCGAGTAGATACAAAGGTAGTTCGAAATCGAATACCAAGAAGTTATGTCTCTACTGCAAGTAGGGTGGACACGATATCTCCGAGTGCTGGAAACTCTAGAATAAGGAGAAAATGTATGATAATTCCAAGATCAACAAGATGATGAAACCAAGGTCACTACTTTCACAAAAAGAATGTTCTAAAGGGGTCATTCTTCTTTTCTTTGCTGGTGATTCCAAAACCAGTGATGAATAAATTCTTAATTCAGTCTGTACTTTCCACATGAGACTGAACCGTGACTGGTTCGTTACTATGAGGCTATTTCGAGTAAATCAGTGTTCATGGGAGATAATACTCTATGCTAGATTGCAAGCATTGGTTCATTCAAATCAAGATGTTTGATGCCACAACAGAACCCTATCGAAGATCTGACACAATTCAAATTTGAAAAGAAACTTTATCTCGTTGGTAGTCTTGATACCAAAGGGTATGTGTTTTCAGGTAGAGTTAGAATTTTCAAGATTTCCAAAGGCTCTCTTGTTGTGATGAAAGGCGATATGAAGGTAGCAAACCTCTATTATCTTCAAGGCACTACCCTGGTTGAGAATGTTGCTGTTGCTATGACCAGGTTATCCGATGATGATCAAACAAGTCTATATCATATGTGTCTTGGGCATTTGAGTGAAGCCACCTTAAAGGAATTATGCAAAAGAAGGTTGCTCGATGGTTAAGATGTCGACAAATTAAAGTTTTATGAACACTGTGTCTTTGGTAAATAGAAGTGAGTGAGTTTCAGCTCTGTAAATCACTCTTTAAAAGGTATATTGAATGATGTTTACTCTAATTTGTGTGGTAAGTCTGGCGTTCCATCCCTTAGAGGCACCAATTATACACGGACCACCATCGACGACTACTCTCGAAGAGTTTGAGCATACTTCATCAAGCATAAGTCTGATGTGTTCAAAATATTCAAAGAGTAGAAGATTATAATCGACAAACAGGCCAGCAAGCATGTCAAGAAACTCTAAACAGATAATAGCATGGAATTCTGTTTGGGAGAATTTGAAACCTTATACAATCAAAGGGCATTATAAGGTATTACACAGTTCCGAGCACACCTTAGCAGAACAATTTGGTTGAGCGCATGAATAGAACCATCATGGGAAAACTGCACTACATGCTATCCACATGGGGTCTACCAAAAAGTTCTTAGACTGAAGCCACTTCCACTGCCTGTCATCTGATCAATCGATCACTAAACACTACTTTCAACAAGAAAATTCCAATAGACGTGTGGATTGGTTTTCCTGTAGACTACTCAAGCATAAGAATTTTGGGTTGTCCTACTGATGCTCATATTGGTAAAGGTAAACTTGAGCCAAGGGCCGTTAAGGGCTTTTTCCTCGGTTGTAAGCCTAGAGTTAAAGGCTATAATTTGTGGAATCCTGATACTTAAAAGATGGTCATGAGCAGAAGTATTATGTTCGATAAGTCTACCCTGTTGAAAAGAATTACAACAAGTGATGCTTCCATTGAGAAGCTATAGAAGTCTAGCGTGCAGGTGGAGCATGTTATTGATTTGAGATTCTCACCAGAAGTCGACAATGAGAATACACAAGATATCCCTATTCAAGCTCTGACTAGTAATCTTCCAATAGAAACTGGTCAGAATCAACAATTTGTTGTAGCTGATCAGGAAAGAAGAAAAATCGAGTCTCCGAAGAGGTTAATTGAAGAAGCCAACATCGTGACTTATTATTTGAACATGGTAGAAAACATTGAAGGCGCTACTGAAGTTTAAATTTATTCTAAGGCCATCTACTCTGATGAATCAAAGAAGTGGATGACTATCATACGTAAAGAAATGGAATCCCTCAAGAAGAATTCTACTTGGGAGTCAGTCGAGCCCTCGATTGAAAAGAAACCTGTAAACTACAAATGGATTTATAAGAAGAAGGAATGCACATCTACGATCAATTAGGTCATGTACAAGGCAATGATCATTGCTAAAGAATACAACTAAATTCTAGGTATTGAATTTACAGAAGTTTTCTCCCCTGTTGTGAAACATAGTTCTATTCGATCCTTACTCACTATTGTAGCTATGCATGATTATGAGCATAAGCACTTAGATGTTAAGACTACGTTCTTACATGGAAAGTTGGAAGAAGAAATCTATATGGAGCAGTCGGAAGGTTTTCACATGCATACTGAAGAAGTCTTTTTATATGTTGAAGCAACCACCTAAACAATAGTATAAGAGATTTAACTCATTTATGATCTCATGCCTTTAAGGGATCTGACTATTTAAAGACCATAAATGGTTCATCTATCTGCTTGCTCCTATTTGTTGATGGTATATTGATAGTAGTAAAATACAAAACTAAAATATCAAAATCAAAGACACAATTAAGCACTGATTTCGAGATGAGGGATCTCGGTGTACAAAAGAAGATTTTTGGTATTGAAATCTTTAGATATCGTCAGTTTGGAAGTTATACCTAAATCAGAGAAGGTATATTGAAAAGTGCTTCATCGTTTCAACATACACAAGGGCAGACCGACCTGCATTACGTTAGTTACACGCTCCAAACTCTCTTCAGCATCAAGTTCGCAAACAATTAAAGAAGTTGAATACATGTCAAGTGTTCCGTATGCAAGTGTAGTCGGATCATTTATGTACGCTATGGTCTGCTATCGCCCCGACCTATCTCATACTTTGAGTGTTGTCAACAAATATATAGCCAATTTGGGGAAAGACAACTAGAGAGCACTTCAGTTGATCTTCAAATATTTGAGAGGCTCTTCTAACGCTTGTTTACGGTTTGGAAAAACCGGTGCTAAATTGATTGGACATGTGAATTCTGATTTTACTGGAGATTTAAATAAGAGAGAGTCTCTTACTGATTATATATTCACTATTGGAGGCTATTCCATAAGCTGGAAAGCTTATTTGCAAACTACTGTTGCTGTTTCAACCACTGAAGCTGAGTACATAACTATTTCAAAAGCATATATAGAAGATATTTGGCGAAGAGATCTGTACATTAAACTTTGTAGATGTACATCTTACACCAATGTTCACCGTGATAGTGAGAGCGCTATTTGTCTTTCAATTGACTAAATATTCCATGAGAAAATAAAGCATATTGATATCAGATATCATTTCACCAGATGAGTTATTTTTCAAGGTGATGTTAAATTTTGTAAGGTTAATACTCATGATAATTCATCTGATATAATGACAAAGGCAGTTCCTACTGCTAAATTTGAGCACTTCTCGTTTTTGGTTGGTATTACTTATTAATCTTTGACGCATAAGAAGTGTTTTATAAGCTATTCGATAAGTTCTTTGGTTCTTTTCGCTATAGGAGGAATTCGATTTAAGGTGGTGATTGTTATATTTTGTGATCCGAATCTGTTCAGATCTGACCACTACTGATCTTTTCGACCGCTTGAAGAGTCCAATCAAATTTTACTTAAATATAAACTGATGAGAACTTATGATTAATGTCATCTTTGAGCTTGTGATAAACTCTGCACCTAATTATTTCTCATCGTTTTATATTTTGTCGTGCGTGTCATAAGTGTGCTTTTTGGGAGCTGACAGGGACACGAGCTAGCTATTAGTTGCTAAATTATTGGTCTAGATCGATCGGCTCATCGGAGATTCTTTCGAGTCGGGAGAGCCCATGTTCGCGTCAATAAACTGCCCTGGTGTCTCTGACGTGTGTCGGGGCGGGACATGAGATGCAGCAAGTTCCATCTGTCGGCGCCAGTCCCTGTGTAGATCTGAACCTGCGTGTTCTGTGGTGCATAGTGCAATTCGGCATTGGTTTTGGCGGTGACACACTTAAAAGTGCTCCCTTGGAATTTTATCGTGATGTACAAACTAACGCTCGATCCGGCCGGCGGGTACGCCACAGCAAAGCTAATTTAGCTGATGTTTGACTGGATGTCAAATACTCCACAGCAAAGTTAATTTTAGTTGATAGAACTGGCCGAGAATGGTGCAGTAACAGCCAAGCCATTACAATCTTGGTCGGCGGTAAAGAGGAACGTAGGAATAAAAAACACATGGACGAGGAAAAACATAGAAAAGGAATAGAAATACAGTGATAAAACATGATTAGAAAACAGAGAACAATATAAGAAAAGAGGTTTGGAATGTAGGGATTGAAAAACACATTAATTTTGTACAGATCTTTCCCTAAAAAGTCTCATACACAAGCTTTATTACGAACAATGACAAATGGCACCTGTTAGAAAATTGGCCCATTTATTTATGGCCCATTTTCTTAATTACAAAGCATGCATGGTTTAGTACCATATTGCTAAGGAAAGGTGAGGAAGACCGATTTATAAGGTGGAGTCCTCACCACTCCTTGAATATGAATAGAGATGGTATGAGGAAGGTTCTGTCTAGTCACACACGCGCGCGCGTATTCGCGTATTTTCTTTATTTTTTGCTGAACCCTGCACCTCACTCTCTCTGTTTGAATGGGATTCAAACTTTTGAATTTGAGGATTAATTGGGTTTTGATGACAGCCAGTTACCAGTGGGTAAATTACTTGTTAAATATTATCAGTTACCAGTGAATTATTGAGCAGTGATCAGTTACCAGTGAATTATTTCAGTTCAATGGGGCAGTTACTAGAGAGTAATTTGCATAGCTTTATATACCTGGAGACATCCAAGGTATAGAATTTAGAATCTCTCACTGCCAGCATCTCTTACTTCTGCCAATTTGTGTTGTTGTACTGCGCCGTCTGGACTTCGCCAACCTTTCTTCTCAGTGTGCACCTGGAAGGAGGGAGAGCGGTTATCTCCGAACCATTGCCGCAAAGAGTACCTACACGGGGCGGCAATAAGGTTTCTGGGCAGTGCATTCACGCGACCGCTCCTGCACTGCGTCATCTACGTTCTGCACTGTGTCAAACCTGTGCAGCTTCCTGTTCTTCTTCAGGCTAACAAGTAAGTCGTTTGCGCGCATGTACGACTTTGTTACTATATTTTCTTGAGTATTTTCTAAAGTATGATGAGTAGCCTACTGTTAGTAGTAAGTTTTGCATCACTAGTTTATTGTATTTGTCTCCTCATAAAATTTTGAATTAAAATATTGCCCACATTTGTAACAACACCATTGAACCAGTGGTCGCACTCATCACTGATTCATTGCTTCATTTTGTCTCTACCACATTCCGCACATACCCTCTCTAATGTTCTCATCGTGTTCCACTTTCGGCCACCTCATCTTCTCTTCAGATCCCAAATCGAACGCTTCACCGCCGCACTACCTACCAACTCCGACGCTGTGGACGTAGGCGGCGTGGCGGTGTTCTGTTGGACCATAAGGGCCAAAACAACCAGGTGATGGCTTGTGACGATGCGCTCACGTTATGTTGAGATACAAATAGGTTACAATAGTAAAAATTAAAATTTTTACTGTGTAAATAAAGAAGTAATGTAACTAAGAGATCATGAATCGTTATCACTAGACACACAGTGCAGCAAAACAAGAGTTAAAGCGGCTCGGTTCAACATAGTATATGTCAATGTAGTGAAAGTAGTCGATCGCCTAATATCTATGGAAAATGGTCCTTGGAAGCCGATCGTATTCTAGCAGTAATTGATCTCCATGAGTCGATTGTCTTCTCCTTGGATCATTCCGATCAAAACACAATCACAGCAGCACCTCTACGAAGTCTATATGTCCAGAGAATGAATGTCGTAAGCCGGTATGCTAGCACTAGCGTGCATAGTAGGGGCTTTGAAAGGAGATGGTTAGGGTTTCGATGGGTGCTTCGATGTCTTTCTCTATATCGCTCTTTCTCAATCTACACCTAGAGCCACAATGCTCCCTCAACCATATCCTTATCCAATACGAGTAGTGATCATATCTCACTCGGAGAGTCTTAGACCAGATTTTTATCCAATGCGTGTAGAGATCGTATCCCGCTCGAAAAGCCTTTGATCGGACCATTTACAGTTCCAACCCATTAAATGTGTAACCCTATAGATTCATGTATACTTGGTTATAACTCGGAAGCATCTTTCCTATCACTAGTCGGTAGTGGTCCCTAGCAGAACATATCGATCCCCAAATATACACAAAGATCAATCCGGACGAACCTTACGCAATATGATTTGTAACTAGGTCTTAATCACTCACGATTAGTTCATAATTCTTTACGACCAGATGGAATCTGGTTATGACCAGTTTATATTCCCATATGACTGAAGTTACGATAACTTTGTGTAGGACACTCCAATCAAGCACCGTTTGATTCGTTGAAAAGTAGACTTCAATAGCTTTCCAACTATGTGTTTCGCGTGCATTGAAAACCTTAGAATTGGCATTGAAAGCTTCAAGAACATTGTGGACAGAACTGCAAGCATGAAAACTTGATTGGTCTTGTGTCTTCCTCTTGAGCCAAACTAGCTTTTTTTCTTTGCCATGCACATCTACAATTCTAGGCATTGTTGTCTTGTTTGTGTTGCTAAGGAATTGCATAAGTAGCCGCATGAACTAGTGATTGCTTCCCTTGGCCGAACTCACCTCCCTCCCTCTCGGTCATGTTTGTCTTGTCATTTTCAATGCTTAGAACATTACTTGAACTTGTAACTTTAGTTTGTGATGCTAAAACACAACTCAAAGTAGTAATGCTACTTGTGGTCACATCACCAACATAGTGTGGTAGCTTACCAATCACCTAGCTCGCTGTAGCACTTCCTCATCATCGCCCACAATGTGCTATGTCTGGCAACCATGGAGAGCACCGCTCGCCACCACCCCTGTAGCACCAGTACGTCCCCTAGAACCGCACCATCACCCTAAAGCTAAATATAGCCTTTAATTAAAGTTTTAGGCTTGCCCACCTTAGGCATGCTCGCGCGTCGCACTTGACGCCACCCTCACCACCGCGCCACCGCCTCACGCCATCTCCAGCCTTGCTGTCACCATCAGTAGAACTATAGTAACCACTTCAACCCATTTTGCCCCACATGTAACACCCCAACCAACCAATGGTCTGGAATGCTACCAAAAATTAATTAATGTAACAAGATAACTAAATAAACCTCACAAAATTTCAGCAGAACCTCCTTTGCATGGTTATCTTTGTCGGGGGTTTCAGCATACAATTATAATTAATAAAGATAAACCATCATGAAACATGGAAGCAGCTAAACATCTAAGAAATAAGCTACTCATCTATAATATTAATCATGAGCAAACGTAAATCTTCTACTCATTTATTACAGTTTGCTTCCAGGAAACAATAAACATAAAAGTACTTAAAGAGAATCCGACATCGACTATTTGGTTTATTCTTTCTTTCCATTGTGGGTAGAACGTGCAAAAGTGCAACAAAACTAATCCTTCTTTTTCCCCATGCATGCCGATTTCATGAAGGTACCTAAAACACAATAACAACAACAATAATATTGAGTCCAAAGACCCAGCAAATATAACAAAAGGGTAACCATAGCATCCATGAACACAACACCATAAAAAAACAACACCCAATAGATGCTTTTCAACAAATGCTATGCAATATGCTCAACAAGTCATTTATCTTTTCTCTTTCTCTTTTGCATTTTACCGTAATGCAAAGTGTGCATCCGTCGATGCACACCCATGCCTATACCATCTGGTACAGGAACCAATTGCCCACACTCCGCGAGTATGGGGATCTAAGCCCATGCTCTTCAAGCATGGGGACCTTTAGCCCGTCATCAACATGACGAGGACCTCAGCAATTTCTTGGTCATTACATGACCAAGACTTCAATAAGTTAACATGATGCATATGCATGAAAGTCTCAGTTCAATAAAAAACGTGCATCCACAACACTTTGCACAAGGAAAACCTTTTTATACTACCATGTTTACACTCATGAACTTCATAACTTTCAAACACCCATGAACATTACCAAAAACATCTTCATCAAAACATGAACACACAATTGCTCATAATATAACTCAAACATCGACATTCCATAACAACCATTGTATCCTTCATAATACTTGCCTTAACCGCGAGAGGACGAGGGACGTGCAGAAGGTGCTGCCCCCGGGATCAGTCCACCACCTGAATAATAATTATAACGCATGCTAAGATAAAATTAGTAGACCAAAACTATATAAAAACAATCATGAACTCGCAAAAACATCCAACTCGACTTCAACCCCAAATCCTAAAGGTTTATCTGATCCCTCTATGAACAGTCAACTTCAAAAATCCATATCTATTGGTACAGAAGTCCGAATAAGGTTTTCTTAGACTTTCTGGAAAGATAATTAAATTCTTCATCTAAACCTAGTTGGTGAACCTCCCTGAATCGGCCAAATTTTACCCGCACAAGCCAGTTTTCTAAAACATCAATTTCACGTCGGGTTCTCTGGACAGAATACTAAAAATACCATAACTTTTAGTACGAGTATCCGAATCACGAGTTCTTGATCTTTCTGGAAAGCTAAGACCACATTTACAACTTTTATTATACTGAGATTCTCTAATTCTCCCTTCTTCTAATCGCCTAACACCATTTACCAAAACTTGATAGAAAACCCACCAATCTGCAGAACAGTCCCACTAAAAATATCATAACTTCTGCTACAGAGGTCCAAACGGCGTGTTCTACTACTTCACGGAAAGATGGCTACCCCAAAATGACTGTCTAACACAATCTGTCCTGGGCAGACCACAATACCGACATTGCTACAACAATTAAATATGCATCTAACCAGGGGAAATAGGTATTACTCTTGACGAACTACTGAAGAACACCACGCGGTCTCTCTCTCCCTTCCTTTTCCCTTTTCCCCTTCCTCTTCTTCTTCTTCTGGGTCAAAAACACCTCCCGGTGATCGATCTCCTTCCTCCGCTCGACCGGCAGCAAAGGGGATCTTCTTCACCAACAACAGGGGCTTTAATGGAGGATGGGGTGCTGCTGGACAAGGTGGAGGCGCATGGAGGGCAGGGGGTGGCGGCCACAAGGGGAGAGGAGAGGGGGAGAAGGGGTGGCGGCTAGGGTTTGGGGGAGGGGTGCCTCCCCCCTTTTTGGCCAGCCACCTCTTGGGCCAAGGCCCAGGCCCAGGTTGCCAAGATTTTTAGAAATTCCCCTTCTAAAAATCTCTATTTAACTCTTTTCTATATGGTCCTTCCCTCCAATTAATCGATTAACTCTCAAATCACTTTTGGGGTATTACATTCTACCCCTCCCCCCCCCCCTTAAACAAGAATTCGACCCCGAATTCTATCCACGCTTACACCAAGGTTTAATCACAGCTAAAACTTAATCATATTAACACGCACCTATTGTGAATAATTCTGGAGATTGCTCACGCATGCGAGACTCTAATTCCCAAGTGGCTTCTATCTCTGCCTACTGCGACCAAAGCACCTTGACATACTTTAAAGTTTTATTCCTCAATGCTTCTCCTGATCTTTCCAGAATTCGCACTGGCTTGGACTCAAAGGACAGATCATGTTCAAGTATTAACGGTTCTAGTGAAATATGAAGCTCCAGATCTCGTAGGTACCTCCTCGACACCGGGTCATACATAATGTTGTGTACCCCACCCTAGGACCCAAGGCGGTCCTAGCGATACAGCACCCTCCAAATCCTCACAACTAACAGATGCGATTAAATATACCTCAGGTTATCATTCTCTTTGGTACCAACCTGCACAACCTACACATCAAACGAAACTCTTGTTCCAACTCTCAATCGATCTCTTTACCTTAACAAGAAGCACCTCCTTTAACCCCGGACGCACAACAGAGCTCATTGTAAACAACCTCTTTTACAACCAGAATCCAACTGAAAATAAAGGATTCTCATCACAACCACACTTCACCAACTCCCCACCAAAATAATCAAATCTAAAAATCAAGGATTCAACATGAGAACCTCTCCACATTCCAAGTAGGTAATTTGCAAATAAACAACACATAAGTCAGAGGAGAATCACTCCAATGCCAAACCCTTCCTTTGTTTCTTTTTCTTGAACCGGAAAAACCACACATGCCAACATAAAGTCAACTCAAACCACAAAAACTTTTGCTATCATCACATAGCTCAAACAAAAATCAAGAGAGCATTTTACTACCCGAGAAAATATTGTTTTTTCTTTTAGGAATAAACTTTCTCTTGAATCACAAGATTCCAAATCATCACACACCACACAAACTCATTTCTCTTAAATTGGCAACATCAACACTACGCTCAAACCAAGTGCATCAACCACACCTTTGTGGAGAGACTCTACTGACCTCACAATAACATACTCTAGCCAACTCCTCTACCAACAGGGTTACTTTGATAAATAATTTCCAATGCACCTCATCGTTGTTTTCACCCACAATCACTTCACCACAATCCATTAAGGATAATCGACTTGAAATTCTCAGCACACACACTCAATTTCCACACCCAAAGGACACTATCAAGGAGCATCACACTATTTAGAATCCACTTGTTCCAATATTCCCACACAACATCATTAGCCTACAAGGTTCTAGCATAGAACACCAAACCAAAATTTTCCATCTCCAGGGCTCCTATATACGCACTTCGATATAATTGATACGAAGACTCTCGAATTTGGTGACTAAAATTCCCATAATCAAACATGCTCAATCATTAACAACCACATGAAGACATATCCTCAACCTAATTATCTTTAGGAAGATTCTAACTCCTGGAGGGTTACTCACTGAAGCCAAGTCATGCATGGCAATAATTCAACAATCCCTACTATCCCAATAATTCCCATAACGGTTAGACTTCTTCACAATTATAATCTCATTAACTACACCACCATAATCCTCCTACTAAACCTTGCAAAGTGCCCAATCACGATACTCTAATAAGATTGATCAAGATTCTCGTACTTTTGGTAATTCTAATGTTCCATCAAAATGAACGAAATATTCTTGAACCACAATTTATTATAGGTTCTTCTAGTTGCAACAATATAACCAGTTAACTCCAAAGACAAACATCTTCTTTAAATCAAATCCTCACCGAGAATTATTCCAAGGAATCAATTTATCACCACATGAATCTCAAACAACGTGACATCCACAAGCTCACCAAAATCAATCACATGACCACATCAACCAGTTGCCATACACATCCTAAAGGACTTTACAACCCAAATCGGTTACTCTTTTCTTAGAAGAGGAAAAAATAGTAACTTTCAGCACATGGGAAGATGTTACCATTTGCAATAGACACCAGACCAAGGGAAATAGCAATGATCTTGGAAAACAAAAGAGAAGATCACAGTTGAAAGCACATGCCCCTCAAGAAGAAAAAAATATCAAATCTGAACCAATAAGAATACAGTATTGTCATGTAAACTCAAGAAACTCTTATGCGGCGAAAAATAAGAAGTCAAGCACACCTCTAAAAGTTACACGACTTGACTCCAACCTCAAATATCTTTACCACACTCTTTCTGTTGGTGATATGCCCTAGAGGCAACATGGAGATGTTATATATATCACATACTATGTTTATGATACATTACTTTGTTCCTTGAAATAGACATTATCATTATTGATCAATGAGTATGTGACTTATTCAAGAGACTCTTAATGCTAAAATGTTGCTATTTCTAAATGATCTCTGATCATATATCATATAAGGAACAAATATGATTCAAAGATCAGCATATGTATTGATTGATGATTATGTCTCATGGATCATGGTATGGTGATACCAAATCAATAATATGGACATGTGTTAGTGAACATATGTTGGATAGACCCGCCATGAGACACTGCAGAGATTCCATGTGTCATCAGTTGGTCTCAAGTAGTGTTTATGTAGAATCCTTAGACTTGAGATCATCATGGTTCCGAACATGCGTAGTAGCTTATTTTGGGACTACTAAACACTACTCCGTAACTGGGTAGTTATAAAAGTAGTCTTCAGGTTTGCCATGAAACATGTAGTGGGATGTGAATGGTCAAGATAGAATTTGCCCCTCCTTATGGGAGAGATATCTCTGGGCCCCTCGATGTAATGGATTATGAAAGTGCATGGCCATGCCAAGGTGATTGAGGAGTCAATCACAAGTTTATAATCCATCACGGAATCGAGAGAGTGATTGAGCTATTAAGAGGATGACACAGGTCTCGCCTTGAGCTCAATCTATATCGTGAGGCAAAGGGATTCGTACATGAGAACATTACAGGTTCAGCCGATATGATCTTTACGTATACTTTGGGGTTAATATGTCTTACTAGAGGCCGCTATTAACAGGGTGACCAGAAAGGCGTTTCCGGGTCGCGACCAAGTATACGTGAACCTACAGGGTCGCACGCTTAACGGGTTGGAACACTAATTCGAATATGATTCGGATGTGGGCTCAATTCGGATAGAGATCCGAATAGACTCCTATTGGGTCTCGGTCCACAAGGCCCAAGTGAGGAGGTCTATATATATGGAGGCGAGGGGCTGAGGGGTACACGATGCTGTTAACCTCTAGCATAACCCTAGCCGCCACCTCCCGAGCCAAACCCTAGCTGCTCACGAGTGCTAGTACAATCGCGATCGGCGTTCCAGCCCCGGACGTGTGGATACCGGTGGAGGCACTGCTCGTTGCGGTGTTGATCGGCATCAACAACCTATAGATTGGATCTGCTCGTGGTGTGGTTGATCGCGTGGAGGATACGATCTGTTCGGGATGATCGGCTAATTCCACTACTACTTCGACGCGCGTGATTGGATCGGCTTCTCCAACTCTTCTTCCGCTGCGCTGCGCGTCTAGTGGTAACAATCCATGATCCCTCCTTAAGCATGATGTCCTTGTGTGCACGGTAGAAAAGTTTTGTTTTCTGCTTTCGTAGCCTACGCGCAATCCTTCACTTTCCTTTATCAAAGAGAATACATTTCTTTGATTACGGTACTGTCTTGACAATTCCAAAAAAAGAGACTTGAAGACCACAGCACATTAATCCCTTAAGAACTAATAAAACCTCGCAACGCGTCACTTTGCTCAAAACAATTTTAGCTGCCACATAAATCATGAGGCCCAAAAGATCGCGCACGCAAATATCAAAACTTTTGTTTTATATAGTATCATGGAAGTTATCAAAAAATTTATTTATAAAACATTCAACATTATCATCACAACCACATACTGAGAACCGTACTAACATCAAAATAATACACTCTTAACAAAAACCATCATATCCTCATATGCCTTCATAAACTTTTCCAGAAGGAACACAATAAATCACTTCATCAAGCTTCTATTATCTAAATAAGATTGCAACTACTTGATATAGGGAAAGCCTAGTGCACAAGCCACAATATTGAAACAACCTCTTTTAATAAGCTAGTACTAGAACATGGCAATCTCAAAAATCGCTATGAGGATAGATTCAACATTCCACCTTATGTTCAGCAATTAGAACGAAATATCTTCAAACTTCAATGATATAAGCTCTATAAGACAAGGTTTCACAAGTCAATACATCAACCTTCCTCTATTTCTTTATACATATTTCAATAATTTAGCATGGTGAAAGGTAGATGAACCTAGCAGCTGTACATGCTCATAAAGTATCTAAATAAAGGACAGATTAAATGTTAATATTACTAAGGAAGTATTCCAACACCTCCTTACTTAATCATCCCGAACGGTCAAATTAATTACTAAAGACAAAAATAATTCAATTTATCCAATAGGATAGAAATTTAAACAATCATACCAATTCTTTTTGCACACTCTGCAATAACTCCATGAGCTCCAATCATGTATAGACAAATTCTTAATCACAATGCTTCAAGAAACTATTACAAGGTGACATCAAATTAATCGAGTACACTTCCAAGGGTGCTAGTTGAAATTAATTATGCACCACGCTAACATCTCAACTTGATAATTGATACCTTATAAATTAATTTATATGATTACCACCTCCCACTTAAGCACAACAAAACACCACAAAGGGTTTTAACACTCTCTTCCAGAAAAGAGAGGAATTAAACTTCAACACTCGAAATAATCCAAAATAAATACATAGTTCCAAGGCTTTCACATGTTAATGAATTTGCAACATAAAATTTTCATTAATAAAAATACCAAGCAAACAAATGAGACATGTTTCACAACAATACAAAATTCCCACGAAGGGACCAACCTTGCAAATCAACAATGTTCACAAGTAGCAAAAGAGTCTCAATAGTCCGAAAAAACAATAATTGCTTCAAAGAACAGGTAGAGACCAATAGAAAACCCTCAACTGCAATGAACCACAAACCCAAGATAAATTCATCCACCACCATAGGATAAGAATTGACCAAACCCAACTCAAAGATGAGAGAAACTTTTCTAAATAACTTATTCCTAACCTCTGAAACTAAGTTGTCCAAGGAACAATCCTTCACCATTTCGATACCACGAACAGTGATAAAACCTAGCCATGCCCATGGCCACACCGCTGTCTCTATCTCTCGACATCAACTATCACCCCACATAACAGTTATATAATCGAATCATAAGCACAAAAGATCATCTCATAACAAGTACAAAGTCAAACATTATGCACACATTCAACTATGATAATCGACGGAAACGTAGATGCAATGCAAACCCCATTCCCACCTACAGTGCTTAGTGTGTCAAAATTAATATTTCGATAACCACGGACGTACAACCCGCTCTGATACCAACTGTAACACCCCAACCAACCAATGGTCTGGAATGCTACCAAAAATTAAGTAATGTAACAAGATAACTAAATAAACCTCACAAAATTTCAGCAGAACCTCCTTTGCATGGTTATCTTTGTCGGGGGTTTCAGCATACAGTTATAATTAATAAAGATAAACCACCATGAAACATAGAAGCAGCTAAACATCTAAGAAATAAGCTACTCATCTATAATATTAATCATGAGCAAACGTAAATCTTCTACTCATTTATTACAGTTTGCTTCCAGGAAACAATAAACATGAAAGTACTTAAAGAGAATCCTACATCGACTATTTGGTTTATTCTTTCTTTCCATTGTGGGTAGAATGTGCAAAAGTGCAACAAAACTAATCCTTCTTTTTCCCCATACATGCTGATTTCATGAAGGTACCTAAAACACAACAACAACAGTGAGTCCAAGACCCAGCAAATATAACAAAAGGGTAACCATAGCATCCATGAACACAACACCATAAAAAACAACACCCAATAGATGCTTTTCAACAAATGCTATGCAATATGCTCAACAAGTCCTTTATCTTTTCTCTTTCTCTTTTGCATTTTACCGGTAATGCAAAGTGTGCATCCGTCGATGCTCACCCATGCCTGTACCATCTGGTACAGGGACCAATTGCCCACACTCCGCGAGTATGGGGACCTAAGCCCATGCTCTTCAAGCATGGGGACCTTTAGCCCGTCATCAACATGACGGGGACCTCAGCAATTGCTTGGTCATTACATGACCAAGACTTCAATAAGCCAACATGATGCATATGCATGAAAGTCTCAGTTTAATAAAAAACGTGCATCCACAACACTTTGCACAAGGAAAACTTTTCATACTACCATGTTTACACTCATGAACTTCATAACTTTCAAACACCCACGAACATTACCAAAAACATCTTCATCACAACATGAACACACAATTGCTCACAATATAAGTCAAACATCGACATTCCATAACAACCATTGTATCCTTCATAATACTTGCCTTAACCGCGAGAGGACGAGGGACGTGCAGAAGGTGCTGCCCTCGGGATCAGTCCACCACCTGAATAATAATTATAACGCATGCTAAGATAACAGTAGTGGACCAAAACTATATAAAAACAATCACGAACTCGCAAAAACGTCCAACTTGACTTCAACCCCAAATCCTAAAGGTTTATCTGTCTCCTCTGTGAACAGTCAACTTCAAAAATCCATATCTATTGGTACAGGAATCCGAATAAGGTGTTTTTAGACTTTCTGGAAAGATAATTAAATTATCCATTTAAACCTAGCTGGTGAACCTCCCTGAATCGGCCAAATTTTACCCGCACAAGCCAGTTTTCTAAAACATCAATTTCACGTCGGATTCTCTGGACAGAATACTAAAAATACCATAACTTTCAGTACGAGTGTGCGAATTATGAGTTCTTGAGCTTTCTGGAAAGCTAAGAAAATTATCTACAACTTTTATTATACTGAGATTCTCTAATTCGCCCTTCTTCTAATCTCCTAACACCATTTGCCAAAACCTGACAGAAAACCCACCAATCTGCAGAACAGTCCCACTAAAAAATCATAATTTCTGCTACAGAGGTCCAAACGACGTGTTGTAGTACTTCACGGTAAGATGGCGATGTCCTCTACATTACTCTAGGAGACGTGACGTCCAGAACTAAATCCCCCCGAAACTACCCAAAACGACCGTCTAGCGCAATCTGTCCTGGGCAGACCACAATACCAATATTGCTACAACAATTAAATATGCATCTAACCAGGGGAAATAAGGATTACTCTTGACGAACTGCTGAAGAACACGAAGAACACCACGCGATCTCTCTCTCCCTTCCTTTTCCCTTTTCCCCTTCCTCTTCTTCTTCTTCTGGGTCAAAAACACCTCTCGGTGATCGATCTCCTTCCTTCGCTCGACCGGCAGCAAAGGGGATCTTCTTCACCAACAGCAGGGGCTTGAATGGAGGATGGGGTGCTACTGGACAAGGTGGAGGCACATGGGGGGCAGGGGGTGGCGGCCACAAGGGGAGAGGAGAGAGGGGGAGAAGGGGTGGCGGCTAGGGTTTGGGGGAGGGGTGCTTCCCCCCTTTTTGGCCAGCCACCTCTTAGGCCAAGGCCCAGGTCCAGGTTGCCAAGATTTTTAGAAATTCCCCTTCTAAAAATACCTATTTAACTCTTTTCTATATTGTCCTTCCTTCCAATTAATCATTTAACTCTCGAATCACTTTTGGGGTATTACACGTCATGCCAGCCCGCTACCACCTTCACCGCCGACGCTAAGCTCGACCAAGGATGGCCATGGCCGAGCAGAGGTAGAAGAAGAATGGAGAGGTTAGTGAAACTAGTAGATTAGTTAGAATTAATGATGCCATTAATATTAGTATGACACGTGGGCCCTAGAAACTTAGAATCCCTTATTAACCTAGGATTTAACCCTTAATCCACTAACATACAAGCCCTACATGCCATGACATGTCACATGGACCGACCATATGGACCATGGTCATTGAGCGGTAGGCCCCACCTCTTGGTTAACAACCGTATTGACCTAGTCTACATGAGCCTTGACCCCACTTGTTAGCATCTCAAGGATTTCCTTAAGAAAATTAATTAGGAAAGAAAAGAAATCCTAAACCAACCCCACTTATCAGCCACAGCAGCTTTCCCTTAGAAAAATAATTCCAAAACAAACAGCAAATCTGAATGGATCCCTCATGTCAGAATGTTAGGAATTTTTGGAATTTCCTTTCAATTTAAACTTTGAAGGCCATAACTTTTTCATTTTAAATCCAAATCTAGTGATTTTTGTTCTAAATTCAAAATCTTTCCACCAGTACCAAAATCATATTTGTTTTAATTTTTTAAATTTAATTGATTTTTTGAATGTTTGATTAAGTGTGGATGATTTTACGTGTATAGACTTTGATGCTTTGGACACCCCAGTCGCTGATGAACAAGATCCCATCTTAGCCATATTTGATCAAGGTAAGTTCTTATAATTGATCATGTTGAACCTAGTTTTCAAATGTAATATTTTGCTTTCAAACCTACATGCATGCTTATTATAATAAATGCTAAAATGCCATGTTAAAGGTTGAATGCCTAGTTATACCGTGCACTTCATACTAGTATTCCTCACCTTGAATATTGATGTTTCTTTGCCATGTCACCCTAGTACATTTACAAATAATAATAACTCCACAATTGATTAAACTTTAGAAGGCTATGGTTGTGCTTAGAAATGCCATAGTGATAAAATAAAATACAACACAAACATTACCAACTGAACTTGAAAGCATGGTAACAATGCTAACATGGGTTACCACTGGAAACAAGATTTTTAAAAAAATGGTGGAGAGTTGGGCGAGTGGTTGGTTTGAGACCGGTGCTGGGATTGCACATATTGAATTGACCGTGTAGAGATTGCACATGTCATTTTTGGATTGGTCATGTAGGGATTGCATGTGTCTTTTTTGGATGGACCATGCAGGGATTGAATGTACCCTTTCTTGAATAGCTATGTAGGGATTGAATGTACCTTTTCTTGAGTAGCTATGTAGGGATTGCATGAGCTTGGATTTGTGGCTAGTCTTACCTGAGTCATTTAAGAACTGAATTCTTGTGCTTATCTTTTCTACACACAAACCGTGCAACCATGAGTTTGGTTGTGGGATAGATCTGGCCCACTAATTTGCTTAGCTCCGGTGTTAATCCTATGTAGAAGTGAATAAATAATAAACTAATAATGGTTGTGATAACCAACTCAAAATGGAAGTGAAAACGGGGGGATTTCGCTCTCACAGTAATGAAAGTGAAAGCTGAGGGATTTCGGTCTCACATTAATGGACATGACAGCGGAGTGAATTCGCTCTCATGATAAAATTTGACTCAAAAACAAATATGGTTTAATATCAAAATGGCTAAGTCATAGGTTTGGAATCTAACTAGTATATCTGACAAATTGGCTTTATGCGAAAAAAGACATAAGACCTTCACTTGGATAAGCCTTGCATATAGTTATACATAGTTGCATCCTGCTATAGAGACTTGCTAAGTACCTTTATACTCATTATTGTTTAATATGTGATTTTAGATGACGAAAGTGATGATCCAGTGTTTGGGCCACCCATGCCTCCGGCTATGACATGGAAGACAAAGGCTAGGACTAGGTTTAGCCCCAGTTGACTGTCTATGGCAACATATGGACTTTTGATTTACAAACTATTCCACTGGTTTACTTTGAACAATGCTATTTGGCCGGTTAGACCTTTATGTAAAAACTTGGTCATAAGACCTATTTACAATAGCCTATGTAATATGAAGTACCTTTTTTATTTACTCGTATGTATGGATGTGATATCTGCCGACGTTATTGTGTGAGCTAGCTACTAATCTAGGGATTAGCTCAATATATACAGGAGATTCGGATTATTAAATCCGAGTCTCCATAGAAAGACACTGGTAGTGGTTTGGTGCAGCCAGTTGCCACTACCGTTGTATGCCCCTTGCCAAATGCTTAGCTCTTCTTTTTGTTGTAATATGGGGATGTGCCACCGGCACCACCACTTATCGTTGGATGCGATAGCAAGGATCATTTTAGAGAGGAGGAAGGGCAGTGCCAGCGTTGAGGAGGTGAGTTAGGGGGGAGGAGGAGGAAGAGGCATGGGGAGGACAGGGTAGTAGCATGGGAGAGCAGGTGTCAGAGGTGATGCCAGTGAGACGATGCATAGGGTGGTAGCGATGGGATGGTGGCGGCGGCGGCCTAGGTTTGGGGGGGGGGGAGGGAGTTTATAATTTATAAGGTTTAGAGGGAAAGATGAGATCTATTAGATCTGAATTCAATGACTCAAAATTTGAGTTTTCTTTAACAAAGACACACTCAGGTTTTCACCTAAAAACTTGCCCCGATGCATGCAGGGTTGCAACTTGCTAATTTGCTCCTGAACTTTCTGTTCTGTTCATGTATTCGGAAGTTAATTAGTGCTTGTCTTGAAATAGGAATATAATTTTTTGGCAAGTAAACCAAGTTTCACTAGGAACTCCTGCAACCATTACAAGAGTGCATCCATGCTCCATAAAGGCATATCCGATGCATCCCACCCTTATGTGTACTCATGTGCATTCTCTTCTAGCCACGTGAGTGAGTCAGTGTGATAGCACTAGCGTGCATGGCAAGCCTTTCGGCGAGGTGGCGGCTAGGGTTTCGCATGTGTTGTGTTGCACATCCGAAAAGCCTCACACCTCTCCTTAAATAGGGGCCCTCAATGGAACCCTACCTTAGAGGCCCATTAAGGTATAAAGCCGGCATGGTTCATTAGAACGGATCGTATCCAAACTAATATGTTCCGGCCCGTTAGGTATATGGCACTATAGGTTCATGTATATTTGGTGACGACCTAGAAACTCCATTCTGATGCACAAGTCGGTAGCGGTCCTAGTAGGACATAACGACTCACAAATACATATAAAAATCATTTTCGGGTGAACCTATAACGTCTTTCACTGCGGTTTATTCTAATTGTTTAGCCTAAAAAGACAGCAATTGTAAACTTCGACCTCAAGGCCAATACACTTTTGTTTAATAATATTTGTTAATTTGTTATATCAAATTTGTATATGGTTGTTTCATCATCAATGTTAAACTATGTGTATCAACTTGATCTGAAACTAGTGTAGAAATACACAAAGGTTCTGATTCTGAAATCTGGTCTCAATCTCTTCCCAGCTGGATGTGAATATGTTCGGTGGGTTCTTTTTGGCTGCGAGTTGTGGTTTTTGACCCTAATGCGAACGCTTGTGTGAATAAACAAAATGACGACAAACCGCTTCGAAAAAACTATCCCGGTAAGCCGTTTTGAGAAAATTGTCCTAATAAACCGCTTCAAAACAGCAGCATAAAAACTATTTTATTTATGGGAGTGTCTATACAACATTCAACTATTTTTTAGGACAAAAACAGTCAGATTTTGAGCCGTTAGACGGAGATCCAACGCCCTAGATCATTTTTTGGAGGGGGGCTTGTATGGGTGGATCCGTTGGATGGAGATCTAACGTTCCAGATCAATCTGACTGTTTTTGTCCTAAAAAATAATCGAATATTGTATAGACATTTTTTATTTATTTATTCGAGAAAAGCTATAAACTGCCCCACCTGACCACCTAGGCGGCTACCCAAGTGAATACCCACCCGGCGGAGCCCTTGAGAATAAAACCTCTCGAATCGGCGAACTCGACGACTTGAAGCCCACTTAACTCGACCGTTGCGAAGCCTCACCGATTAAACACTTCCCTCGATCCCCTTCGCCTCGCCCATCCGATCCAACTGCAAACATCACGCAGACAAAACTAGCCGTTACCCACTCAGCTTCGTCTCCCCTCTGCCCCCCTCAGATGGACTCGGCAGCGCCCCTGGTCAGTCCGACCTCCGACGACCGGTTCTGGGACCGCCTCCGCACCCGCGTCGACACCATCCTCGAGGACCGCCGCCTCGTCGCACCCGACGCCACGGTGATTGCCACCGCAAGCAAGATCTTGCTAGTTTCGCCGCATGTTGTTTTCGGTTTTCGTGTGGCGTGAGTTAGATCTTGACGTGCTCTGTTCTATTGTTGGGGATTGGTGCAGTGCGGGATGGAGTCTGAGCGGGGGAAGCGGCTCCGGCAGGATTCGCTGATGCTGGTCCAGGGACTGGACTCCGTCGCCTCGTCGCTGGCGCAGCTGTCCGACACCCTCACCGCCGCGCAGAAGGTTTGAAACCCGCACCTGCTTAGTCGTTTCTTTCTTCTCCATTGCGATTCGAAACTGAAATGGTAGAGATCTGACGGTATAGTATCTTGTGTCAGGGCGTGAATGCTCTGGCTACGTGCTCTTCCCAATCGAGAGAATGCGAGAGGGGAGACGACGAGGAGGAGCCCAAAGCGAAGCGGCAGTGCGGCGGCTCGACTGAGACCGCGAGCCTGGACGGAGATACTCCGGCCGCCGGGAAAGAAGCGGCCGCAGGTGATAACGAAGAAGCTGCAGATGCCAAACTGCGACAGGAAAAGGGGGGCATTCAGGCTTCTGCAGAGGTCGCACAGAGTACGAATCTGAAGCGGGCCAGAAATGTCGGTTGCGGAACAACTCTTCTTACACACGATTCTTGTGGCTGATCTTGGGTGGCTGATTTGGTTCGGTGTTGTGGTTGTCTCTGCAGCTGGCTGTTTCTATGGCGGGCAGAGCGGCTGCGCTCGCGAGGGAGCTTAAGAACATCAAGTCGGAGCTGCACTTCATGCAGGAAAGGTGCGGATTGGTCGAGGAGGAGAACAAGAGGCTCAGAGAGGGGTATGACAATGGAGTTGCCCCTGAAGAAGATGACCTGGTAATGATGGCACGATGCTGGTCTCGGTTCTTGATCTCTCACATTCTCTCATCCACCATTTCAGAACCAAGAACTGAGCAATGCAAAACAACCTTGGATTACAGAAATTTCCAGTTTTTTTTAACTTACACATGCTAATCCTTTTTTTTAAATCTTCTTGCTTGGCTAATCAATATTATGCATCCTGTATAGGTAAGGCTACAATTGGAGGCTCTCCTGGCAGAAAAGTCCCGGCTGTCGCAGGAGAACGCCAACCTGAACCGGGAGAACCAGAACCTGATTCAGCTGGTGGAGTACCACCAGCTGACCTCCCATGACCTCGCCGCATCGTACGAGGACGTTATACAAGGGATACGGCTGGACTTCTCGTCACCGCTGGACAAGATCGACAGCGATGATGAAGAAGGCGAGTGCCACGACGGAGTTGAGGTCACCCCGGCTGAAAAGTCGGGGTATGAGGACTAGACGAATGTGGGGAGAATAAGCTGGGTTTTCCAATGGTGGAATTCCTGTATATCAGGTGCCAACAGCACGCTATTATTTCTGTTGTTGTAGGTGCTTTGATTGGACCACTCTCCGTGGCCAGATAATGTGATCCCAGCTTGACAATAATAACTTGTGTTATCTGAATGTAATTCCATGCCACTTATCTGACCTTGATCCAGGTCGTGCAAGGCAAATACGCCATATAACTGCATACATATAGTGTTAAGGTACTCGCAAATTTTACATTTCAGTCACAAACTTCATTTTCTTATAAAAAAATCAGGGGATAGTTCATAGTTCTACGAAGTACTTACTTACATTGATAAAAGGAAAAAGTCTATTTTACTCCTAAACTACCATTGTTGGTCTTCGTTACCCCCTAAACTATGAAACCAGGTATTAGGTATTGTACCCCTGGACTTACAAAACCGAAGCAGGTTCACATAAAAGGAAAAAGTATACTTTACTCCTAAACTGTCATTGTTGGTCTTCTTCCTTATATCCCCCCTCCCCTCTCTCTCTCCATCCTCTAACCATGGCAAATTTTGACCTGCCTGTTGGAGCCTCGCCTTGCCCTATCCGAGCCCTCAGTGGACGCCGCGCCATGGCCCTCGCGCCCGTGCCCGTAGCCTGGTTGCGCCTGTGCGATGCCCTGGCTGGCATCACCGTGCCCGCATGCCCGTCTATATGGTACCAGTTATTTCATTGAATTTCCTTCATTAATAGGCTCACGATTCGACTTTGATCTATGGATTGATAGCAAGAGGCCGCTGCAACACTGCTCGAGGAGATGACTAAGGAGGATGGAGATTGAAGACAAGTAGATCGATTAGCCAATCTCGATGCACATGTCCCTTCGTTGGAGATGGGATTCTAGATGGCTCATCCCATGGGCTACTGGTGGTGGACGGTGAATTTTGGACGTTTTTGACATTGTAGTTCCTGAAAATTCCAAAAATGGCGCTGAGTAGAACAAAATTCCAATTCTAGCACCCTGTTGACCGCACCCTGTTGACCGGAGTGGTGCGCTCCCCGGCAGCACCACTCCGCCGCCGTACTGCCAGCTAGATGGTGCGGTGCCGCACCGCACCACTCCCCTAATGGTGCGGCACCACACCGCACCACTCCGCCGTGGGTCCCACGCCCTCTCACGGGTTAGGGTTTGCACGGGTAGGATTTTAATTGAAGTTATTTTTGTATGCATTTGTAAAGATAATTTTTTAAATAAAAATTTATGTGTATATATGAAATGATGTGTGAAAAAATATGAATTTGAAGTGGAGTCCACTTTACTGCTTGTGTAATTAGTTGTGCAATTTTGAAAATTAAAAATATTGGTTGGTAGAGTACGAACGAAATTTGTGTGAAGTAACGAATAGTGTTTTTGTGATTTTCATATATTGCTGACCGTGAAAAATGTGTTCAAGTGACAATAACAAATTTCGATCATGGTATGTTGTTTTATTGGAAGCAATTTAAAGAAAAAATTTTTGAGCACAAATGTGATATGAACAATTGGAGGAAATGAAGGAAAGTGATATTGAACACGTATGATTATAAGTTTTGTTAATTTTGTAGTTGTGAATCAGAAAAAAAATTTGAAAAAATTGTAAAAGAAGTTTATGTTGATTATATGTTGTAGATGCATAAAAAATTTGGGTAAAATTTTTTTAGGAACGATTGTGCGTAGAACGATCGATATATAAAGTGGTAAGTGACTTTTAGGGTTTGGTATGTTTTAAGGGTTTGCAATCCGCGTGATGTTTGTATGTTTTGTTAATTTTGTAGTTATAAACTGCGTAAAAATCAGATAAAGTTGCAATAGAAGTTTATGTTCAATGTAAGTTGTAGATGCATAAAAAAATTTGGTAAATTTTTGTAGGAACGATTGACCGTAGAACGGTCGATACATAAAGTGGTAAGTGAATTTTAGGGTTTGGTCTGTTGTTAGGGTTTGCAATCTCCGTGATTGTTTTTAGTTTTGGCAATTTTGTAGTTATAAACTGGATAAAAATCAGATAAAGTTGTAATAAAAGATTATGTTCATTGTAAGTTGTAGATGCATAAAAAATTTTGGTAAATTTTTTTTAGGAAAGATTGACCGTAGAACGGTCGATACATAAAGTGGTAAGTGATATTTTGAAGGTGAGGACCGCTATGTTAATATTGTTAAATGAGGTGCTACGTGAATCATGGAATGCGAAAATACGAGATATTAAACTTCATAATACAGTTGGGAGTAACATGCCGCGTAGATTTTTATTACATGCATAACATATAGCATGATATGCGACTAACCCACCCAACTGCTCGTACGACCTACTGTGTGGACCGGGGCCACTTTCCCTTCCTTGCCCGCTCGGCGTTGAACTCCTTCGCGGCCTCTTTTGGCTTAGCCGCAATTTCCCTCTTTGTCTCGCGCTCCCTCTCGCGAGCCTCCCGCTCCCTACGCGTGCACGCTTCAAGATGAGCTTGCGTCTCGCGCTGTATACGCAGGGTGTGCTCGTGCTTGCGGCGCTCCTCCTCCAGCAACTCCTTCTCCTTTGTGACATTCCACTCCTCGAAGTCAAGGGTCCATTGGTCCTCAGGGTGGATCTCAAGATCGATCCATTTGCGGTAGCCACACAGGGGCTCCGGAGACTGTAAATACATGGGAGATATTGTTAGTGCGTGATGTGAAGGATAAAAGGTAGGGGAAAATGGTGCATGTGGTCGTTACCGGCTGCCGATAGGTTGCGGTGTCAAAACGACGGTTGGGGTAGTCACTGGAGTAGTTTGCGCAACCCCAGTAACGCATACCTAGACTGATGCGGTGCTTAGACTTGAAGAACTTGCACACGTCCCCGCACCAACAAAGGGGAGGTGTCTCCCCCTCAGGTGGTAGTTGTGGCGAACGCTCGGTGGGGACGTCCGGGATGGGGTTGTTGCTACACGGGCGCTCTGGGGGGGACCTTTCATCGTAGCACGATGGGCTTGTTCTACCCGGGCCTGTATAGCCCTTATTTTCTCATCGCGGACTGCAGCTGACCGTGCTATGTCACGGGTCTCCTCCCAATCCTTCACCATCTTGTCCCATTGCTTCTTCTTGCCTTTGTCCATCCCGGTTGGGTAAGGGAAGCGCGATGTAGTATGGGGTTTGGATGTGCAATGTTGGCTGGGAAATGGAATGCATACCAATTTATAGGGGCCGTTTTGTCTCTACTCGTACGTGTAAAGCTGGTCCGCGTGGTCGTAGCAGTGAGTAAAGATGGGAGTGCTACGATATCACTGAAAAAAGGCCCCGTTTTGTAATATCTCTGAGCAAAGCTGCCCTGTTTTGTCATCTCACTGAGCAAAGCTAACCTCTTGTTGTCATGTCACTAAGTAAAGCTGCCCCGTTTTGTCATGTCTCTGAGCACAGCTGCCATGTTTTGTCATCTCACTGAGCAAAGCTGACCTCTTTTTGTCATTTGACTGAGCACAGCTGCTCTCTTTAGTAATGTCACTGCCCAAAGCTAGCATCTTTTGGCATCCCACTGAGCAAAGCTGTCCCGTTTTGTCATATCAGTGCCCGAAGCTGGCATCTTTTATCATCTCACTGAGCAAAGCTGCCCCGTTTTGGCATGTCACTGAGCAAAGCTGCCCTGTTTTATCATGTCACTGCGCAAAGCTGGCATCTTTTGTCATCTCACTGAGCAAAGCCGGCATCTTTTGTCATTTCACTGCGAAAAGCTGTCCTCTGTCATCTCTTTGAGCAAAGCTGCCCCGTTTTGTCATGTCACTGCGAAAAGCTGCACAGTGTTGTCCTATCACTGAGCAAAGCTAGCCTCTTTTGTCATTTCACAGCGAAAGCAGACCTGTTCTGTCATCTCTTAGAGCAAAGATGCCCCGTTATGTCACGTTTGTGCGAAGAACTACCCTTTTATTCGTTTGAGGTGAATGCAGCAAGTTGTCTCGTTTGGTATAAGTAGCACGGTTGGGGTCCCATCACATTGTTTAGTCGAACAAAGAAGTACCCTGTCTTTCGTGCTTGAACAAACCATGTCGGAAGCCGAGGGGCTAGTGGGATTTGGGTCACCGAAGGACGACATTCCCTTAGAAAGGAGGAATATGTTCGGTCCACAGTACCGATTGATACCAAGTCGGCGTGCTCAACCAGTGTGGCCGAAATGCAGACACAATGAGTACACGGTCGTCCAAATCTTGGATTCCCCGAACGATGGCGGGCGACGTTTCTTCCGATGCTCACGCTCCGGGGTACAATTTAGTAATATTACATTTTTGTATTGCTTATGGACCCGCGAAGTTTACCGTCCTTTTTTTTGCAGATGGCAAAATGCGACTTCTCCCGCTGGATCGACCCTACTCATGAACGATATGTTGATCGTTATGTGGATACATTATGGGCTCGAATATGGGACTTGGAGTACCGAATGGAGAGTCTCACTGAGGAGAACAACGACCTCCGCGAACAGATGCAACGCGAGAGGGGCAACGAGGAGGTCGTGAATATAGGAAGCTCTTATGATCCCACATGTTGCTGCGCAAACCCGAGCTACATATGTGCATGCCACTACCACGACGGCCAGCCACGTCCGAGGCGGCCCCCTCAGCAATTCTCCATGTGGGTGCCACGAGGCTCGTTTGGCATGTAGGTAACGAGGGTTATGGTTGTGTCGTATTTTAGTTCATGTATGTGTTGGGTGTACTACTTTCCATAAATTGTTGGGTGTACTACTTTCCATAAATTATGTATGTGCAATGTATGTGTTGTTTTGTGTTGTAAGTGCGTGACACCTTCATGTTCTGTGGCCTCTTTCCGTAACGATGTAATGTGCAACGTTGTTAAGCATGCGATGGATTGGTTGTTATCTTCGTGGAGTTGTTATCACAAGCCACAAAAAATGCAATACTGAGCAAAGATGCCCCGTTTTGTCATCCCACTGGGCAAAGGTGGCATGTTATGTCATGTCACTGCGGAAAGCTGGCCTCTTTTGTCATGTCACTGCGGAAAGCTGGCCCGTTTTGTCAAGTCACTGGGCAAAGCTGCCCCGTTTTGTCATATCACTGGGCAAAGCTGCCCTCTTTTTTCATGTCACTAAGCAAAGGTGCCCCTTTTTGTCTGCTCACTGCCCCTTTATGTGCGTGTATGATTTGTGTTGTCTGTGTTCTTTGTGCGTGAGGCTGCCCCCCCACACAGCCTATAAAACGGAGCCATCCCTCACATACTCCCTTGCCATGTTATCAGTCACCTCCTGAGTTAGTTGTTCACAATCAGTGTAGTTTTCTTTCGTGCTCACTCCCCCAGACTAGGCAATGAGTCAGCTCAGCACGTCTTCATGGGCACCCACGGTGATGTGCCCAAATTGCAACACCTTGGTTAGACGTAGGACATCACAGACGGCCGCGAATCCTGGGCGACACTACTACAAGTGCCCCTATCACTCGGTGAGTCAGATTGTTTCGGGTTCGTTGAAATCGTGGTGGTATGTTTAAAAAACTTCTTGTCATGGAATCGCAGGAAGCTCCTGGTGGTTGCCGATTCTGGGTGTGGCAGGATGAAATGGGCAATAGGACAGCCAATGTTCGCCATGAGAGAGTTGTCGTGGGGGGTTGCGACCCCGTCGGGATGCGGCATCGTTTCGACAGACTAGAGTGGAAGATAAATTTAATGTTGTGTGCTATTTTGTTTCTTGTGATTATTGTTATCCTCAAGTTGTAGTGCTGGAGGTTCTCCTCGTGTATGTTGGTAATGTTTTATGCTATGTTGTCGTCAAGCTATTTTGGTAATGTGTTAAGTACGGTTGTGTTGCATTTTAGTTGTTGTGTTCGTTAGTGTGTTGGTGGTTGTACTACTTGCTACATTTCATGTACGTGCAATATATGTGTTGTTTCGTGTTGTCATTGCCTGAGGCCTTCGTATTATGTGGGTTGTCCCGTGTTGTCATCTCTCAGTTGGTTGTATGCCGTAGTAAATCAAAGAACTTAGAGCAACCCTTTTATACTGGAAACCATCTTTGAACATCAAACCATCAAGCACTTGAAAAACATCACAAAAATTACAACAGCACAATTACAAAAATTCATTTATCATCTCGTCGCCGCCGCCTCGGACGACGTATCTGATCCTCCGAGAAGGTGAACCTGCTAGGGGAGCGCGGTGCATCTCGAAGGTCGTAGTGCGAGGTCTGCGTCGGAGGCGGTGGTGGGTACATCTCTGTGGGGAGTTCCGACTGCTGGCCTACAATAGAGCTCAGCCAATCGGAGGAGGGGTCTACGTCCTGCAATGGAAAATACAAAAAAGTTTATAATCATTATTTATATCATGTGTTATGTTTACTACATGCGTACATACCGGTGCATACGGTTGTTGGAATGACGATGACGTTGCGAAATCACCCATATACTCCTGCGCCGTGTAACCTTGGTACGTCTGCCCGAACCACTCGTACTGCCCTTGCGTGTCTGCTCGGGTGGACTGAACGCCAGGCGCATATGTCGCTATCTGCTGGGGTGACTCAGGGTCGCTATCTGTTGGCTCGTCCGCCGCCCTCCAGGATGACGACGGCTGTAGCAACGTGCTATCCCTTCGCAACTGCTGCAAGGAAAACGTGTGTTACGAATAAATGGCAATCGAGTGGACGAACGAACTGATGGCAAATGTCGTACCGCTGGTCCAAAAAGTTGTGAGGACGAGGGAGCGCAGCTGGGATGACCGCCGGACAGCGACGGACGACCGCAAGTTAGTGCACATATTGTACAATTAGTATTATCAACACATTACTACCTTGCGTACAGTTACCGTGCAATGGCTTACCGGTGGGCCTTCGGTGGTAGTGCCCGTCCTGGGAGGGGTGGCACGTGCTGGTGGAGGTAAAACTGCCTCAGCACTCTCTGCGGGTTGTACGGTTCGATGAAGTGCGAGAAGACGAGGTGACAGGTCGTCAACCAGTACGTGTGGTCTTGGTGGCACTGAGATGACAACCCGTAGGGGGCAATGAGCTGAATGAACCCTGCATCCCATGGGAACCAGACTATGTCTTTGTCATGAAGCCGCTCGAAATGGTTATGAAAATCTGGGTACACATGCCTCGCTCTCTCCTTAGCCCACCACAGCTGACCATGTGTCCAACGAGTCCCCATAGTCGGCCCATCTATGGGGTCATGGCCACCAGCCTGACCGTAGAACTCCGGGCGGAGGTCGTAAGGGTGCACGGCCCTCTCGATCTTAGGCCTCCCAACCGTGAAGTGCTCCCAAGACCAGTACTGTAGGAGCACATAGCACGCTGCCAAGACCGGCTCGCTGACCTCAGTACGCTGACAGGCATCACACAAGCCTCGGTACGTGGCACTAAGGACTGCAGATCCCCAGCTGTACTGCGGCACCTCGCCGGGCAAGGCATCCGCCAAGGACTCCGCAAGGTGTATGTACGTCGGATGCACGGAGACTCCAGTGGTCGTAGGAAACAAGACCCATCCGAACAAAAAAAGGATGTATGCCATGAGGTGCGTCCGCACGACCCCCTCATGAGCGTCCACAGGGCAGGTAATGAACTCTCGTAGCCACGAGTGTGGCACACCAGACATGTTGTCTGCGATCGGGAGACCGAATCGGGCACCCAGGGCGTCCTTCCAATTCGCCGCCCTGGGGGGTGGCACTACTGTTGCACCACGGATGGGTAGACCTGTCAGCATGGACACGTCCTGAAGTGTAACAGTCATCTCGCCCCACCGGAAGTGGAAGGTGTGAGTCTCCGGTCTCCAACGATCCACGAGTGCGGACAGCAACGCCGCATCGAACTGCAACGTATAGGGAACATCCAGCATGCGAGCAAGGGGCAAAAGACCGGTGTCTCGCAGCAGCAGGATGTACCGCTCGTCTAGCGGCCAGTGCTCTCGGGGGCCCCTAAGGACGAAACACGGAGGGCCCTCAGGCATAGATGCCCACGCTGTGCATCGGTGGTGGTCATCCCAACGGGCCTCAAGCAACTCGTACGCCATGTCCTGCCGATGATTGAAAACAAGTCAGTACGCAGTGTCATGAGAATATGCAACATACATAATTTGTAGGTAATGATAATACATCGTAAAATAAATGCCAACATAACATGAACAAATGTAATTTGCATCGAACGACAACAAATGATAATGAAATATCAAATAAGTCACAACATAACATAATTTGCAAGAAATGACTCAAACAAATTGTACACGGAAATAATTTGGTAAGATACATTCAGCATAGGTTACAGGATGCACGATCCTGTGCTCGCATCACAACAAAGGCCCGCTATAGTTACAAAACACGGAACCAGCAGTGCGCAATGACAATCCATGTGCTGCATACTATGGAGTGTTACTTGATGTCGGCCTGTTTGGGCACTGCCTAAATGAATGGCCAACCGTCTTGCATAGTCTGCACTTCGGGCGCCGAACCCGATCCCCACGCTGGCTATCATCCATGTCGTTACGAATGCGACGGCTCTGTCTTCGCCCACGGCCGACGTGCTTCAGTGCATCGTTCAGCACCCACTTGATCTGCCCTGGCCAGAGCTCCCTATAATGCATGTCCACCCCGTACGAATGGAACTCCGTGCTCCAGGTTTCAAACAGGTACTTCATGTCATAGTACTTTGAGATGTAATGCGTGGGCGCCTGGTTCCATAACGCGCATGCCGCGTACACGTGGGAACATGGCTTGTGTAGAAGCTGCGGCTTGTTACAGGTGCAAGATGCTCTGTCATCAATCGTGCACACCTGCTTATGATCCCCTCTAGCCTGCCCCATCATGTACTTCTGTCTGAGGCGGACCTCAAACTTCCTCCGTAAGCCATCCATGGTCTGAGCAATATGCGAACGAGCCTTCTCCATCTTCTTATCCATGTAGGCCCGCGCTACCTCGGAGAATTCTTTGCCTTCGTCCATATGCTGCTTCGCCATCATGGCTCTATTGACGAAGTATCCAATTGAACGGTTCCAGGTCTCTTCAACGATTGCAGTGACAGGTAGGGATCTCACGCCCTTTAGAACACCATTGTACACCTCGGACATGTTTGTCGTCATGATTCCGTACCTTGCTCCGCCGGTGTCATGCAGTAGAGACCACATCTCTAGGTCAAGTGCATTCGACTACACCCATTGTGTGAACTCCCCAAGTCTCGTGGAGCCTCCCTCCACGGCCCCCGCTTCAGCCTGCTCAAGACGCCTCACATGCTTGCTGGTCTCCTCATCAAGGTGCCTCCGCAAGGCATCGAACTTCCTCTTCTGGTTCTGCATACAAAGCTTTTTAAACATCTTCATTAGTTCCTTGCTATGGAACCTTCTGTGGAAGTTTGCCGCAAGATGCCTCATACACCACCGGTTCTTCATGTTATTCCACTGGAACGGAGGCTGTGTCCTGTTCTGCATCGTTCGCATTGCAGACAGCAAGCCTGCATTGCGGTCTGAGATAACACACACATCGGGCAGATCTTGTACAACGGCCTACTTCACATTGGCAAGGAACCACAGCCAGCTATCTGTACTCTCATTCTCTACTATTGCAAATGCCACTGGGAGTAACTGGTCATTTGCGTCTGCTGCAACTAGGGCTGGATATCGAGCTGGCTCGGCTCGGCTCGGTCTAGCTCGGTAGGATAACGAGCTGGCTCGTTATAACTAACGAGCTAAAAAGCCAGCTCGGCTCGGCTCGACAAAAAGCTCGAGTTAGCTCGTTTGGCTCGTGAGCCAGGGCCAAAAAATATCTCCATCATATATTCATCCATGGAAGTTTGGCTCGTTTGGCTCGTTAGGCTCGTTTGGCTCGTTTGGCTCGTTTGGGTACAATAGAGTACAAATTAACACATGCATGGCTCGTTTGGGTACAATAGAGTACAAATTTACACATTAACACATGCAATAGAGTACAAATTAGGTCCATGGAAGTAGCATATGCATATCTAAATTCCTGGAAGCATGGCTCGTTTGGCTCATGAGCGGCTCGCGAGCTGGCTCGAGTTGGCTCGTTATAGCTAACGAGCTAAAATCTTGGCTCGGCTCGGCTCGTTATCCTAACGAGCCGAGCCGAGCCGAGCCAGCCACGAGCCGAGCGAGCTAACGAGCTTCGAGTTTTTCGTCCAGCCCTAGCTGCAACCGCGGTCAGGATTGTACCCTTGTACTTGCCAGATAGGAATGTGCCGTCCATCGTTAGCACTGGACGGCACCACTTGAAGCCTTCTATTGCCTGATGGAAGGCCCAGAAGACTCTGTCAAGCACAAAACAATTCGGCCCTTCCGTCTCATGAACCCGCTCGTACTTGTTAATGTACGTGCCTGGGTTTGCTGCTGCAATCTGACTCAACATTCTCGGCACCAGATCATATGCCTCCTCATACGTACCGAACATACTCTGCAGGACCTTCTGTTTCCCCCGCCACACCTTCTTGTAGCTCACAGCAAAGCCCACTGTGTTCGCTACATCCGCCATGAGAACCTTGGGAGAAATGGATACATTTGCAGCCACAAGATGCCTTATCAGCTCCGCAACATATGACGACGTCATGTTGCGGTGCCTCCGTAGTGGCGCCGCAAGCTCACAAGTGTGATCATTCAGCACCGTTATCCGGAAGTCCGTGGCAGCGCCTTTGAACCGCTGCGCACGGACCTTACCATTGCAGGAGCCGTTGACACACTTCACAACATAGGTGTCAGGGTTGGACCTGTGCACCCGATATGTCCGGCCGATGTTCACGGCGTATGTGGCAATAGCTTGCTGTGCAACACTCTTGTTACGGAAGCTCCTCCCTACAAACAGGGTGCCTTCATTGAATCCCCACCCTTCCTCCTCCGCCCGTGGCAGAACTAGGGATTCGGCTACGATGTCGTCCAATCTGGACGGCACGTACGCACCCTCCGTGGTTACAATACCACCTAACACACCTCCCGCTGTAGGTTCCCCTTCTTCCTTCTCTCCTGAACTGGCTGATTCCACATCCTCCTCCTCGCTTTCCTGCACCAGGTTCTCAAGGTACTTGACAGTCAACACGCGTGGCCCACCACCTCTCCGCACCTTCATTCGGCTGGAAATTCTCCGCGCGCCTCCTCAGGTCCCCATCTCCCATTGACTCATTGCCTCCTTCTCCTTCACCAGCATCTTCATGACCGCCGGAGAGTAATGCAGGATCTGCATCTCCGCCGGCACCAGCAGAGCCACCCATGGCAGATGATTCTGTCCTCTCCACGAATTGAACATACACCATTGGCCTGGCATATATCAATGCGTCTGGGTTGCACACGACCTCCATGTAGTTCGCCCATGAAGCGTCGCTCGTCACCTTTATAAGTTGCCACACTGTCTCCCCTGCAGCACCTCCAACTGTGGCATACACTGCCTCGATCCGTAATTTGTTCCTTACGGTGTCCCGATCGAATCCGGAATGCACGCATCTCCGTAGCTCCAACAGGCTCATGGTGTTCAGATTGCGTGCCCGGATCACAGTCCGGTCACAATTATTCAGGTCTGCCCCGTACGGTCCGTCCTGTACGAGACCACTTCCATAGAACACGAATAAGTCTTGGATGTCACCCATGGCGTGCCTAACATAAGCCCAAACTGAACCCTCTTAGTATATATCACAGGCAACAACTGTACCATCATACATAACCTACTGCGTACCACATACAAGCGTACCATTTATGGAGTGCGCTAACAAATTTCTATATAAATCAAATTACTAATGTAATGTACTTTTTTTCCAATTTCTATTCTACAAATCTTACTTCTGTGCTACATATATTACAATTTTTTCAACTTCATAGAGTCTAATTTATTTTTAACTTATCATTGTATTTTTTTACTTTATTTGCAGAGCGCGCTAACACATTAAATTCAAATTTTACTGCAAATCAAATTACATTTTTTGTAATTTCACTCCTATTTTGTATTATTATTCTACTAATTAAATCACTAATCGAGCAGCTCAATTTTCATCATTTCTTACTTACGATTTCTTACATCGATCAAATAACTACATTTTTTGCCAATCTGTTAGATCCTACTACCTCCTCTACATTTCTAGTACTACCGAACAATGTGCCATGCTTCATATATGCAGCGAACATCATTTAAATGTAGTTATAATCCACTTAACAAACAGCAAGATTACTGGTTACAACATCAGTACAAAAAATATTCACATAAAATATAAATTACAGTACTCTACAACTACATACATTTTATCAAAAAAATTGCAATATATTACGACCACAAATAACTACAAATATTTTACATTACAACAACATTACTTCATTTCTTCACATAAAATATAGAATACAACACGATAATTACATAAAATATAGACATATTGAGATCGTTTACGCTAATTACAGGCTAATCACTATAATAGCATCTTAAACGCATGGAGATGATATTTACCTTTTCTTGAAGCTCACGAGACAATCTACAACTTTCACAATTACGAGAACTTCAAATCCCTTCAAAAATTACTGCAAAAATGTGTTCTTCTTTCCTTCACTTGCTGCCTCTCTTGCTCCCTCTCTTGCTGCATCTTTGGCTGGAGCGCAAATGCAAGCGTTGCTGGAGCGTTCCAAACGCAGGTCCTCCTTTTATTTCACAACATACAACGGCCACATGCAAGAAAGAATGTAGGGGCCGGTTCTCATATCTTGACACGAAATCAACAAATGCAGCACGGGGGAAAGAATCTCGCATTTAGGCAATAAAAGGATGCACCACGGGCGGCTTTCGGCGGGGTGACGGGACGGCAGCGAGCGGCGACCGAGCGGGGGCATGTGAGTGGCGGGACCCACGGCGGAGTGGTGCGGTGTGGTGCCGCACCATTAGGGGAGTGGTGCGGTGCGGCACCGCACCATCTAGCTGGCAGTACGGCGGCGGAGTGGTGCGGCCGGGGAGCGCACCACTCCGGTGTGGTGCGGTCCCCGACCGCACCACTGACACGTGTCACGCTCCCGTTAAATGGTGCGGTCAACAGGGTGCTAGAATTGGAATTTTGTTCTACTCAGCGCCATTTTTGGAATTTTCAGGACCTACAGTGTCAAAAACGTCCAAAATTCGTGGACGGTAGGCTGCTACTAGTTGGTCTTACTTTAGTTGCGAAGGAGGTCCATCCCACTGAACTGCTATAGGTGGACTAGCCACACGCATCTTCTTCCTCCCGCCGTGAGTCCGCCATTCCTCCCGCTGCCAGTCCGCTATTGCCGGTCCCTATTGAGTTATATACATCAACTAGTTTTATCTAAAAACCTAAGTAAAAACAAAGATAAATGATTCATTTATATTTCAATACTCCCTGTCATGTGTAAACTCTTACAGGTCTAAGACGTGGAATAAAAGCCAACCGAGTCTTGAACTCAAGACCTCTTGACTCTAATACCTATTTAGTTACATGCACCAGTCAGTTCACCGAAAAATATAAATTGATAAAGAAAGATATTGTAGGATCGTCGATGGCAATCAGAGGGGGAGCGAATGATTGCAATGCGCAGAAAAAAAATTAAACCTGCAATCTTTGATTTTAATTTTTTTTAAACCTATCACACAGCTGCAAGCACATATAAAAACAGCAAAGCAAAGAAAATAATTTGCTACTGTAGCTAACTAAAAGAGAGCAAAAACAAAGACGCATTTTCTTTAACCATCAGCCAAGCCATGCAAACATTAATCAATTAACTAGTGTAGTGTATGTGTATGTATGCAAGCTGTGAGAGGTTCATATAATATGGCTCAGATGGTTCACGGATGCAGCAATCAAATCACAAGACCAAAAAGCAAAATCAAGGTGAGAGAAACTACAATGCAGCCATCAACTCTGTATGTCCATGCTAATGCAAAAAAGGTCACATCAAGCTAGAACCAGATCACCAAAAATATTCATCTCTTGTCTCGGCCAGTACTGACGCAACTCCTGCAAAGATAAATTACAAATACCAACTGAAAGCACACACGTGCAACAAGAAGCAGTACTCACGTATAACCGAATCGACGTTTTGGAAACTGTTGGACCCTGTATATCCAAAATTTCGTTTTTAACCCTTTATTCAAAAAAATTCTAATTTTGGACCCTCCCCACCGCGTAATCACCACCGGCCGCCACGCGTCCCGGTCGTGCGGTCTGGTACCGCACGACCCGCCTGCCGCCGCGTCGAGCGCGCGTTTCGCCGCCCTGACCGCACATCCTCCCGCCCGACCGCGCCAATGCCAGCCCCGAGCGCACGATCGCCGCACCGACCGCGCGACTGCTACCCGAGCGCGCGATTGAGCCCCCGACCGCACGATCCATTATCCGGACGATCCTGAAGGAACTGTGGATTTTTTAGGGTTTGGTCTGTTTAGGGTTTGCAATACTTGTGAATATTTGTACGGTTTCTCAATTTTGTAGTTGTAAACTGAGAAAAAATAGATAAAGTTGCAATAATATTTTATCTTCATTGTTAGTTGCAGATGTATAAAAAATTTGGATAATTTTTTTAAAAAAACGATTAATCGTAGAACGATCGTTTCATAAAGTGGTTAGTGATATTTAGGGTTTCGTATGGTTTTAAGGTTTGCAATCACCATGTTTTTTGTATGTTTTGTCAATTTTGTAGATGTAAACTCGGAAAGAATCTGAGCAAGTTGTAATAAAGGTTTATATTCATTGTAACTTGTAGATGCCAAAAAAAATTTGGTAAATTTTTTTTAGGAACTATTGACCGTAGAATGATCGATACAAATAGTGGTAAGTGACTTTTAAGGTTTGGTGTGTTTTTAGGGTTTGCAAACCCTGTGATTTATTTAAGTTTTGTCAATTTTGTAGTTGTAAACTGGAAAAGAATCTGACGAAGTTGTAAAAGGAATTCGTGTACGGTGAATAGAAATAAACTTCATACTACAATTGGGAGCAACATGCCGCGTACATTTGTATTACATGCATAACATATAGCATGATATGCGACTAACCCACCCAACTGCTCATACGACCTATTGTGTGGACCGGGGCCACTTTCCCTTCCTTGCCCGCTCGCGCCCTGGGTGTAGCGTGGTCTATTACATGCATAACTTGCTGGGTCTATTACATTTTGTCTACTGGGTGTAGCGTGGTTGTTTCCCCTTTTTCTCACGCCCTGAAGACGGCTCCGCTGCATCCTTCTTCCTGTCACTCTTGGTCTTGAGAGCTGCCTCACGAGCTTGAAGCTCTTCCTCCTGACGCTTGATGGCTGCTTCACGCAGACTTAACTGCTCCCGCCTCCTTTGCAGTTCATCCTCCTTGCCCTTCAGACGGATTTGGTCCACCCTCACGCGGCGCTCTTGCTCAAGCCGCATATGTCGTTCCACCTCGCGAGCCTGAGTCATCTTGACAAAGTATTGTCCTTTGTTTTCCACCTGCATTGGGCGGTTCTGTGGCCATGCCGCCGGCACCCGATCCACCCATTCGAATTGTCCTTTGTTTTCCACCTGCATTGGGCGGTTCTGTGGCCATGCCGCCGGCACCCGATCCACCCATTCGATGAACTTGCAAGGCTATGTGTGGCGTGGTAGATGTCATGGATCAAGTTGAAAAACGATAACGAGAAACAAATGATTTAGTTGTCGTCGTTACCACGAAGTCGTCATCCAGGTCTGGACACTTGAAGAACCTACGGCCGTAGTTGGCTCGTTGTACTGGATCCGTCCAGACGCACAACATCGTCCTAAAGCCGCAATGGCACTTCGGGTGCTCATGCCACTCCGGCACTCCAAATGGGTCGGACCTCCAGGAAGACATTGTTGTGTAGTAGTATTGTGATGGCTTGGGAATGAGATGTGGTATGGAAGACATAGGAGGCCTTTATGTAGGCAGGTTATCTGGTGCACTGGGCATAGTCCATGGAGAGGACGACATGGGAATCTTTTGAGCATAGTCAGATTTCCAGTGTAGCAATAAATGTCCCTACGAAGGCTTTTGAGCCTGTAGTCTCGTAATAAATTCAGAGCTTGGACCATTCAATGTATGTGGTACAACGTAGCCTTTTCAATCGTTTACAGGAAACAGTACGTTCCACGAAATAAGTGATACAACATTGCCTTCTCAGAGGCCAGTAATCATAACTGGGCAAAGCTACCCGGTTTTGTCATGTCACTGCGCAAGGCTGCCCGGTTTTGTAATGTCACTGTGCAAAGCTGGCCACTTTTGTCATGTCACTGCGCAAGGCTGGCCCGTTTAGTCATGTCACTGTGGAAAGCTGGCTCGTTTAGTCATGTCACTTTGCAAAGCTGGCCTCTTTTGTCATGTCACTGCGGAAAGCTGACCTCTTTTGTCATGTCACTGAGCAAAAGCTGACATCTTTGTTCATGTCACGGGTCTCCTCGCAATCCTTCACCATCTTGTCCCATTACTTCTTTCTGCCTTTGTCCATTCCGGTTGGGAGAGGGAAGCGCGGTGTACTATGGGGTTTGCATGTGCAATGTTCGCTGCGAAATGGAATGCACACCAATTTATAGGGTCCGTTTTATCTCTACTCGTACGTGTAAAGCTGGTCCGCGTGGTCGTAGCAGTGAGTAAAGATGGGAGTGCTGCGAGACTACTGCCAAAAGGCGCCATTTTGTCATGTCTTTGAGCAAAGCTGTCCTGTGTTGTCATCTCAATGAGCAAAGCTGTCCTGTGTTGTCATCTCAATGAGCAAAGCTGTCCTCTCCTTTTCATGTCACGGAGCACAGCTGTCCTCTTTAGTAATGTCACTGCCCGAAAGCTGGCATCTTTTGTCATCCCACTGAGAAAAGCTGCCCTGTTTCGTCATGTCACTGCGCAAAGCTGCCATCTTTTATCATCTCACTGAGCAAAGCTGCCCCGTTTCGTCATGTCCCTCGTTTGGTATAAATAGCACGGTTGGGGTCCTAGCACTTTGTAGACAGAGAACCGTGTAAATCGAACAAAGAAGTACCCTCTCTTTCGTGCTGGAACAAACCATGTCGGAAGCTGAGGGGCCAGTCAATTTTGGATCACCGAAGGAAGACCTTCCCTTCGAAAGGAGGGAGATCTTTGGTCCACAGTACCGCTTGATACCAAGCCGGCGTGCTCAACCAGTGTGGCCGAAATGCAGACACAATGAGTATGCGGTCGTGCAGGCCCTGGATGGCCCGTTCAATGGCGGACGCCGTTTCTTCCGATGCCCACGCTCCGGGGTACAAATTACTAATAGTACATTTTTTTGTTATTGGTTATGGACCCTCCATGTTTACCGTCGTGTCCCGCAGATGGCGAAATGCGACTTCTCCCGCTGGATCGACCCTCCTCATGAATGGTATATTTGCCGTTATGTGGATACATTATGGGATCGAGTATTGGAGTTGCAGGACCGAATCGAGACTCTCAATGAGGCGAACAACGACCTCCGCCAACAGATACGACGCGAGAGGGGTAACGAGGAGGTCGTGAACATAGGAAGCTCTTATGATCCCACATGTTGTTGCGCGAACCCGAGCTGCATATGTGCGTGCCACTACCAGGACGGCGAGCCACGTCCGAGGCGACCCCCTCATCAATTTTCCATGTGGGTGCCACGAGGCTCGTTTGGCATGTAGGTAAGAAGGTGTATGGTTGTGTTGTGTTTTAGTTGTTGTGTTCGTTGGTGTGTTGATGGCTGTAGTACTTGCTATATGTTATGTATGAGCAATGTATGTGTTGTTTCGTGTTGTCATATCACTGAGCAAAGCTGGCATCTTTTGTCTTCTCACTGAGCAAAGCTGACCCGTTTTATGATGTCACTGGGCAAAGCTGTTCTCTTTTGTCTGCTCACTGCCCCTTTATGTGCGTGTCTGGTTTGTGTTGTCTGTGGTCTTTGTGAGTGAGGCTGCCCCCCCCCCCCCCAACATAGCCTATAAAATGGAGCCACCCCTCACATACTCCCTTGCCTTATTATCAGTCACCTCCTGAGTTAGTTGTTCACAATCTGTGTAGTTTTCTTTCGTGCTCACTCCCCCAGACTAGGCAATGAGTTAGCTCAGCACGTCTTCATGGGCACCCACGGTGATTTGCCCAAATTGCAACACGGTGGTTAGACGTAGGACATCACAGACGGCTGCGAATCCTGGACGACACTACTACAAGTGCCCCTATCACTCGGTGAGTCAGATTGTTTCGGGTTCATGCAAATCGTGGTGGTATGTTTAAAAGTCTTCTTGTCATGGAATCGCAGGAAGCTCCTCGTGGTTGCCAATTCTGGGTGTGGGAGGATGAAATGGGCAATAGGACAGACAACGTTCGCCATGAGAGAGTTATCGTGGGGGGTTGCGACCCCATCGGGATGCGGTATCGTTTCAACAGACTAGAGTGGAAGATAAATTTAATGTTGTGTGCTATTTTGTTTCTTGTGTTTATTGTTATCCTCAAGTTGTAGTGCTGGAGGTTCTCCTCGTGTATGTTGGTAATGTTTTATGCTAAGTTGTCCTCAAGCTATTTTCTTTCTTGTTTTTCTTGTGTTTGTTGTTATCGTGTCTTCTCCCGCTGGAGAGGTAATGTATGTATGTGTAATGGATGCTGTTAGTTACAACATGCGTGCATACTTATTGTTATCGTGTAGTTGGGTGGCACGAGGCTCGTTTCGCATATAGGCAACGAGGTGTACGGTTGTGTTGTATTTTAGTTGTTGTGTTCGTTGGTGTGTTGGTGGTTGTACTACTTGCTACATTTCATGTACGTGCAATGTATGTGTTGTTTCGTGTTGTCATTGCCTGATGCCTTCTTGTTATGTGGGTTGTCCCGTGTTGTCATCTCTCTATTGGTTGTATGCCCTAGTAAATCAAAGAACTAAGAGCAACCCTTTTTATACAAGAAACCATCTTTGAACATCAAACCATCAAGCACGTCAAGAACATCACCAGTCTAACGATCACGCCTCATTACAATTAACTCATTACCAATCTCGTCGTCGTCTCGTCGGACGCCGTATGTGATCCTCCGAGAAGGTGAACCGGGTAGGAGAGTGCGGTGCATCTCGAAGGTCATATTGCGAGGCCTGCGCCGAGGTGGTCCTGCGTACGGCTGCGTGGGGTCTTGCGTTGGCGTCCCGAAAATATCGTTGAGCCATTCGGTCGACAAGGGGTCTATGGGCTGCTGAGATGGTACAGGTGAATTACGACATGGGTAGCGATGTTTGTAATGAATCTTAATATCACAAGGCATTTACCTGGGTACTCTGAAAAGCAGATGACCCACCGTGAACGTCATGACCCTGTTGCTCGGAGTAAACCTGCATTTTTTGCGAGTGCAATTAGATGGCTTTGAAATAGGCATGTTTAGCTTAGTACGTTAGTGCATACCGGGGTATGTGGCTGTCGAAATGACGATGTCGACGGGTAGTCGCGCATGTACTCCTGCGATGTGAAGCCTTGATAGGTCTGCCCAAACCACCTGTCCCGGTCATCTAGGTTGGTCTGCACGGTAGGGGTGTACGAGGGCATCGCCCCCTCTGGTTGGTCCGGCGAGTCAGGATCGCCCTCTGGAGTGGGCCCCGTCGGCCTGGAGAGCGCGGTCGCTCGTCCGTCGCCCTCCGTGATGACGATGCACGTAGCAACGTGCTATCTTGTCGCAATTGCTGCAAGACGAACATGTGGTTAGACATAAATGGTAAATGAGTGCATGAACAAATAGTTGGCAATTGTCGAACCGCCGGGCCGAAGCGCGTGGAGGCCGAGCGAGCGTAGTTGCGCCGACTCTCGAACGCCCCCTCTGGTTGGTCCGGCGAGTCAGGATCGCCCTCTGGAGTGGGCCCCCGTCGGCCTGGAGAGCGCGGTCGCTCGTCCGTCGCCCTCCGTGATGACGATGCCCGTACCAACGTGCTATCCCATCGCAATTTCTACAAGACGAACATGTGGTTAGACATAAATGGTAAATGAGTGGATGAACAAATAGTTGGCAATTGTCCAACCGCCGGTCCGAAGCGCGTGGAGGCCGAGCGAGCGTAGCTGTGCCGACTCTCGGACTCGGATGGACGCGACGTCGATGGCCGTGCTGATGGTGGTGCTGACGGCGGCGCGGAGGGGGGTGGTGGTCCCTGGCCTCGTCCGCCACCGCGTGTAGCAACAACATCATCTCGGCGACCACAACTCAAGGACCGTATCGCAGCCCTTGCCTCATCCCAGATGCTGTGCATCGAACTGACCCACCGCTCAGTCGTATTTGACTTCCTACGGCGTATAGACTCAGCAGCCTCGTCCTCGATACGATGCATGCGGTCCACCTGCAGTGAAACAAACTGTCAGTAAAAACATAATCCTGCACTGTTTAATGACATACTAATCTCGTACCGCCTGGTCGATCCGTGTTGCTAGATGACGGTCTGGACCTGCCTGTAGAGCGGCCTCGTGACGACCTCAAGTGGAGGATGTGGCGGCTCCTCAGTAAGCCTGGTGCGGGTGCGTGGAGCGTACCACTCAAGGTATGTCCTATACATCACGGGGTCGTCCGCCCGTGTCTCGTCCACAACCATCGTATCCACCTGGTCACGCCACTGGTCTGTCCACCGTCACTGTGTGGCTCTCCAGTCTTCTGTCGCTCGCCCTCTCCTCGATTGCCTGCAAGTTCATTGAGACATTACACAATTAGAAGGGGCACAGACTACATCATTAATTAAATTTATGGTGTAATGACATACCGGTGGGTGCTGTCTCCAAGAGGGCGTCCTGGCAGGGGGGACATGCTGGTACAGTCCGAACTGTCTCATGACTCGGTGTGGGTTGTATGGCTCGACGCAGTGCGAGAACACCAAGTGGCAGGTCGTCAACCAGTAGCTGTGATCCTGCCCGCACTGTGATGACAACGAGTGGGGGGCCGTGTCCATAATGAACTGTAGAGTCCATGGCCACCAGACTTTGTGGTCATCGGGCAGAATCTCGAATCTGTTGTGGAAATCTGTGTACGTACGTCTCGGTCTGTCCCTGGCCCACCTCAACTGAGCATGTGTCCAACATGTACCCATTGTGGGCCCATCAACGGGGTCGTCGCCACCATCGAGGTCGTAGAACTGCGGGCTGAGGTCATAAGGGTGCACAACACGAGCAAACTCAGGCCTGCCAACGGAGAAGTGTTCCCACGACCACAGCTGGAGGAGAAGGTAGCAGACGGTTAGGACCGGCTCGCTGGCCGCGCTACGCTGCGAGGCGTCACACAAGCCTCGGTATGTGGCGCTAAGAACTGCTGATCCCCAGCTATACTGTTGCACCTGACCAGGCAAGCCATCCGCCAAGGACTCCGCTAGGTGTATGTAGCTAGGCTGCACAGAGTCTCCAGTGGTGCTAGGGAACAAGATCCACCCGAACAGATATAGCAGGTACGCAACGAAGTGCGTCCGCACCTGGTCCTCATCTGCGTCTGCAGGACAGGTCATGTAGCGACAAAGCCATCCATGTGGCACACCAGCTGCGTTGTCTGCGATCGGATGACCGAACCGGTGACCCAGACGGACCCTCCAATCTGCTGCCTTTGGGGGTGGCACTACAACAGCACCATGGACGGGTAGACCTGTAAGCATCGTCACGTCCTGCAGAGTAACCGTCATCTCCCCCCATCGGAAGTGGAAGGTGTGAGTCTCCGGCCTCCATCGATCAACGAGAGCGGAAAGCAGCGGCGCATCATACTGGAACGCATGCGGTAGATCCAACATGCGGGCAATGGGCTGCAGCCCGGTGTCCCGCAGTAGTGGGATGTACCGCTGGTCGAGACGCTAGTTCTCTCGGGGGCCCCTAAGGATGAAGCAAGGAGGCCCTCGTGCGTCTCCCGACGACCGCGCATGGCATCGGTGGTGCTCATCCCAACGGGGGTCTAGCAACTCGAATGCCATTTCCTGCCAAAGAAGGATAACAAGTGAGTCTGAATTTATAAAAAAAATGCAACTAATGACAACATAATTAATAACAAATGTAACGACAGGGAACCGTACGGAATGTACCAAAACATACATAAAATGTGCACACGAATATGACCCACATGACAAGGCAACATATGGAATGTACGAAAATATACATAACATGGTTATATGCACGACATAGATACATGGAGCCAACAATGCAGCGTACACCTCCTGAAAAATGCATGGTACATCGCAACGCACAGAACACATGGAAGCAACAATGGGTACAACAAAAAATTGTGGTTGGTACTATGGAGCGTTGCTTGATGCCGGCCTGTTTGGGCATTGACTGACTGAGTGAGTGGCCAAACGTCTTGCATAGCCTACACTTTGGGCGCCGAACACGATCCCCTCGCTGGCTGTCATCCATGTCATTGCGGATGCGACGGCTTTGTCGTCTTCCACGACCGACATGCTTCAGTGCATCGTTGGGCACCCACTTTATCTCCCCTGGCCATAAATCCCTGTAGTGCATGTCTACCCCGTAGGAATGGAACTCTGCACTCCAGGTTGCATACAAGTGCTGCATGTCGTAGTACTTGGAGATGTACTGTGTCGACGCCTGGTTCCATACAGCGCAGGCCGCGTACACATGGGAGCATGGCTTGTGAAGAAGCTGGGGCTTGTTGCAGGTGCAAGATGCTTCATCACCAATCGTGTATACCTGCTTGCGCTCCCCTCTAATGTGACCCATGACATACTTCTGCCTTAGGCGGACATCAAATTTCCTCCTTAAGCCATCAATGGGCTGAGCAATGTGGGATCGACCCTTCTCCATCTTCCTATCCATGAAGTCCTGCATGACCTCAGAGTATTGCTTGTTTTCGTTAAGGTGCTTCTGTGCCATCATGGCTCTATTCACAAAGTACCTGACGGTACGGTTCCAAGTCTCGGCCACGATTGCCGTGATCGGCAGGGATCTGACGCCCTTCAAGACACCATTGTAAACCTCGGACATGTTGATTGTCATGATCCCATACCTTGCCCCACCGGTGTCGTGCAACAAAGACCACATTTCCAAGTCAGGTGCATTGGACTGAACCCATTGTGAGAATACCCCGACTCTTGTGGAGCCCCCCTCTACGGCCCCTGCTTCTGTATGCACATGCTTCGTAGCCTCCTGATCGAGCTGCCTCCACAAGGTGTCGAACTTCCGCTTCTGGTTCTGCATGCATAGCTTCTTGAACATCTTCATTAGGTCCTTGCTACGGAACCTTCTGTGGAAGTTCGCTGCAATATGCCTCATGCACCAGCGGTTCTTCACATCAGTCCACTGGAAGGGGGGCTGCGTCCCATTCTGCAACGTTCGCAACGCAGACAGCAAGCCTGCATTGCGGTCGGAGATAAGGCACACTTCAGGGCGTTCGTGCACTACGACATGCTTCAAATTGCAAAGGGACCAAAGCCAGCTATCTGTATTCTCGTTCTCCACAATTGCAAATGCCACTGGGAGTAACTGGTCATTTGCATCGGCTGCAACTGCGGTGAGAATAGTACCCTTGTACTTGCCGGATAGGAACGTCCCATCTACGGTTAGCACTGGACGGCACCACCTGAACCCTTGTATCGCCTGATGGAAGGCCCAGAACACTCTGTCAAGAATGAAATAGTTCAGGCCCTCCGTAGGATGGACCCTCTCCTGCTTGTTTATGTAAGTGCCTGGGTTTGATTGTGAAATTTGATGCAGCATTCTTGGGACCAGGTCGTATGCTTCCTCGTACGTCCCAAACATACGGTGCAGCACCTTTCGCTTCGCCCGCCATACATTCTTGTAGCTCACTTCGTAGCACGCCGTGTTCGCTACTTCTGCCATTAGAACCTTCGGGGTAATTGACACATCCGCCTGGATGAGGTGCATGACCAACTCCGCAACATACGATGATGTCATGTTGCGGTGTCTATGTACTGGCCCCGCAAGCTTGCAACTGTGATCTTGCAGCACCGTTATCCAGAACTCCGTGCCAACGCCCTTGTACCGTTGTGCACGGACTTTGCCACCACAGGACCCGTCAACACACTTCACAACATACGTGTCCGGCTTTGACTTGTGGACCCGATACGTCCGACTTATGTTGACGACATGTCTAGCAATAGCCTGCTGGACAGCACTCTTATTACGGAAGCACTGCCCCCAAAAAGAGTGCGCCCTCGCTGAACCCCCATTCTCCCTCCTCCGCCTGTGGCAGAACTAGGGCTGCCGCTGCGTTGTCGTCCAGTCTGGACGACACGTACGCACCGTCCGTGGTCACAACACGACCTACCACCCCTCCAGTTGCACCTTCGCAATCCTCGTCCTCTCCAGAACTGCCTGTTTCCACCTCCTCGCTGCCCTCTTCTCCCACCTGCTCCCCAAGATACTCATGACAGTCAATACGGGCGGCCCACCACCTCTCGTCCACACCTTCGTTGGGCTGGAAATTCTCCGCACGCCTCCTGTCGTCTTCATCACCCACTTCCTCGCCCACATGTTCTCCCGCACAAGCGTCTTCATGACCGCCGGAGATGAACCCAGCCACTGCATCTCCACCAGCGGCGTCAGAACCAACCATGGCTGATGATTCTGCCCTCTCCACGAACTCGACATACACCATTGGCCTGCCATATATCGCAGCACCAGGGTTGCACACGACCTCCATGTGGTTCGCCCATGACGCATCATTGGTCACCTTCAGAAGTTGTCATATGCTCTCCCTTCCATCATCCACCATTGAGGCATAGACTGCCTCGATCCGTAACTTCTTCCTTGCGGTGTGTCGATTGAACGCTGAACGGACACACCTCCATAGCTCAGACAAGCTCATGGCGCTCAGACCGGGTGCCGAGATCACGGTCCGCTCGCAATTTGACAGGTCCGCCCCATACAGCCCATCACGTACGAGACCACTCCCATAAAACACGAACAATTGTTGAATGCCAGCCATTGCGTACCTAACATAAGTGCATAATCAACCATTTTAGTACACAGCATGTAACAATCGTACCATCTAATTAACAGTTTCGATTAATATATATTTTGTATTTCTAAATCTACGATTTATTTGTAACTATTTTACTTTCAAATTGTACCATACATCAAATTAAATATTCGTATCATTTTTATTTCCATGAAATGACCTTCATACTACGGTCATTCACTAAGCATACTAATTATACAAATTGTCTCTAATCTAACTACTACAAATTTACCACCTACAAATGCTCCAACATAAATATTTACTTTTTCAACACCTACACATTATTTACACTACAATCTTTTCTAACTTTCACTTAATATAGTCTTTATGTAGCTCTACTATAACTTTCTATGACTGCTATTATATTTTAATTCTAATCTACCAAATTTATTTCTAATTTATTTTTACCACCTACCGCACTGTATGTAGTTCTTCCCTAAGCGTACTAATCATATGCTTCTAATCCTGGTACTATTGTTATCACCTACAATTGCTCTAACATAAATATGTATTTTCTCAACATCTACACACTACAACTTCATATTTTCACCTAACTTAAACTACTGTACAGTACGTATGTTCACAAAAAAAGGAAAACACTATATACACTACAATACATCATGCCTAACATATGCAAGATTTTCTATACATACATAGCGTATAAAAGATTGACATAAAATAACAGTAACACAAGATGGTTTCCTTAATTAAAGCCTAATGACATACATAAAATTATAGTTGCACGGGCACAAAACTTACCTCTTGTTGATGCTCACGAGACGATCTACAACTTTTGTACTTGCCAAATCCGCTGATTCCAAACAAAAACAACTCAACTCTTCCGGCTTTCGCTCCTCACTTTTCTTCACCAAAAATTGTATAAGCCTACCAATTATACAAATTGTCTGTAATCTATCTAACATAAATATTTACTTTTTCAACACCTACACATGTAAGCACGTATGTTCATAAAAAATAACTACATTACACTACGTAACTTCAACAAATAAATACGGCATTTTCTACACTACAATATATCATGCATCATGTTTACCTACAACATACACACCGTATTGGCTTATAAGAACATTAATGAAACACGGTTCCCCTAATTATGGCTTAATGACATTCACAGAAAAATACTTGCACGGGGCCAAAAATTACCTCTTCTTGAAGCTCAGAAGACGATCTACAACTTTCGTATTTGCAAAATCTGCTGACTCCAAACAAAACCAACTCAAAAATCTGGGTTTCCACTCTTTCTTTTCCTCCCTTCACTCCCTCTCTCGCTCTGTCTTTGCTTCAACTGCAAACGAGAAGTCTTCACCGCATGCATCTGCTCACCAAGCCAGCTCCAAGGCATTTTATTGCGAACACTCCTCGGCCATTCAGCAAAAATAGGGGGGCATATCACATACTACTGATGCGTGTATGAGCTGCATGCAAAAAAGTGCACAACATTGCTCTTTCGGCGGACGGATTGGACTGCAGGAAAGAGCACGGTCGGGGGAGGAATCTGGCTCGTGAACGCGCGAATAATTGGCGCGGAAGGGGAGACATGCGGTCGGAGGGGGTAGACGCACGCTCGGAGCGGCGGTCGCACGCTCGGGACTGGAAACGCGCGATCGGGACAGCATTCCGCGCGGTCGTGCGGTCGAGCGGGCGGGACGTGCGGTTGGCGCGGAGGTCGTGCGGTCTGGTACCACACGACCCGTGAACAGTGCGGTCGTGCGGTACCAGACCGCACGACCGGGATAGGTGGCGGCAGCACGGGGACGCGCGGTCGGGAGAGGTCCACTTTTGGAATTTTTTTCATTAGGGGGCCAAAAAAGGAAATTTAATTGTTTACGGGTCCAACAGTGTCCAAATTTCGACAACGGCATTAGAAGATCAGATCGATCGGCTCTCTGTTGGCGTGTGTGCGTCTGCCTTGCGCGCGTCACGTCGGAGACACAGGAACGGTGGACCTTAGTAAAGAAAGCGGTGGCTGCAGGGGAACCCGAGTAGAATTTTTTTCCTCCCAAAACCGTAGCCGCCCTCCAAAAGCAGCGCATGGCCAAAACCCTTTTTTTTCTTTTCGCTCAATACAACCCGCCGCACCAGCGTATTTTCTTTTATACAACTGATTCTCTCCTATTCAATCTCTACTCAAAATCCTAATCCAACTTCAACTAGGTCTGGGCCTTTTTACCTCAACTAAACTTTTGGCCCACTAATTTTCAAGGGATCCGAAACCCTTCCTAACACGGGTTTTTTCACACTTCCGACTTTTCAACTCATCACGTGTCAAAGCCTACAAGACCGCACTTCCGTAGCTTCTCCATGCACCATCCACCTTTGATCTCCATGTGCTCTAGCGTGAGCCCGACCACCTCGTGACATCCTCAACCGCTTGGATCTCAGATTTTCCCCTCCTAGTCCCGGTCTTCCTCGTCACCGACCATGACCGTCTCCACGCCCAACCTGCACATGCAAAGACCAAAGAACGTCTTTCCCGGCACAAGTTCTCACCAACTTGACCGATATTAGTCCACGCACACGCCTCGAATAACAATACTAAGCAACGTTGGCAATTATTCATCATCATAAACATTCTAGACGTAGCCACATGGTCTAACAATCTCCCCCTTGATGAATACATTGACAACACCATAAGATAGCATGATGAATTTGCTTCAAATAGATATAAGCGAAGTACTGAAGCCGAAAAAGCATTTGAAGCCACAAGTTTCAAATCTCTCTCCCCCTCAACACAAGAGAGCAAATTTCTCCAATGTCTCACAAAACACATCAAATCTCTCCCCCTTTGACAATGTAATCATCAAGAACTTTCAAAGAAGAACTATTCTAAAAAGAAGCAATGAGAATAAAAATCTAGAAACTTTGTAGAATATCCAAGTCACTTTGAATTGATTTAGTAATTTAACCAAGCCATATTTTTGAGTAGAGTTATCTAGATCATATAAAGTCATATATCATATAGCAATATCAAAACAAAGTTTTCAATATGATTAGGCGATTTATATTAATGACAGGCATCTCAACAATGACTAAACCAATTATAAAGAGCACAATGAGATATAACAACAAAAGGTCAAAGCCTAAAAGCGAAGCAAATCTTTAATCTAGACGAGCTAGCAGTCTCATATAACAACCTATTGCTCCACATTCAATTCTTATGCATGTGGCATGCTTGAAACATACTTCTTTTCATTATAGCTTACTTCTTGTAAATGGTGGCATGCTTGAAGCATACTTCTTTTCATCTTGTGCACTTTTTGTGCCCTTTTTTTTATATTTACCATGGCACGCTTGGAGCATACATCTTTTCAAACGTCTTTTTTTATAACATGTCGAATTGAATGATCATAAAAAGATTGCAATATGAAATATGTGAGCCTCATACCTTAGATTTAAAATAAGACTCACAATTAAGCTAATCTTTTTTTATGAACATCGCAAAGTCCTACTTATAATCAATCTGGTTAAAATATTCCGCCATGTCATATTTTAGTTCAAGTGCAACAAATTAATTATAACCAGTTATGATCAAAGCTACACAGCTGATTAAATATGATAAAGAGAGCTCCACAACTCATTTAAATTTGATGGCTTGGACTTGTTAATTTAATTGACAAGTATAATAAATAAAGTTTCCTAAATTCTTAAACATCAAGCTCCCCTCAGAATGATCCCATAGGATGCAACACGCCCAACCCACTTCGCAAAAGAGCAAAATAAGAGGAATCAAGTGGTTTTGAAAGAATATCATCAACATATGAATCCAACTCAATAGGGTGTAAGACTACATCACCTTTTTCACATGGTCTCTCAAAAAGTGAAATCTCTTGCAAATCATCAAACGAGTGAAGAACCATTAAGTGTTCCAATCAAGCGATGATGAAAAAGATCGGAACCCAATCTAGCTCATGTTCTTCATCATTGTTAGCTGTTCTTACATCACAGAAAACATCGGTCTCACAGTACTGGGGTTAGTGAAATAAGATTTAGGAATCCAGTACTGTGACACACGACGTGGAGACAGCAACAAATCTAGAACCAAAATCATGAGCATGTGGGTGATTAAAATGCCAAAAAGAACGTGACTTATTTGAATTATATCCCAAACTAGCATGTGAAGCAGATTTAAAATCATCATAAAAGTTCTCTAAAAACTTAGCTTTCACATTAGTTCTAAGAATAAAAGAGATTGCACGTTTTTGTCTTAAAGCATTCAATCTTTCCTTTTTTTTCTTTCTTAGCACGCCTAAAACAAAATCCATATAAGTGACCATCTCTTTCACAGTAGGTGCAATAGAATTTAACATAACCAGAATTCTTTTGAGATGATGAGCTAGCACCTACATTATTATTCGATGAACTTTGCATAAAGCCAGCAGATTTAAACACAGTTTATTTTGCTTCAGATTTTACTTCAATTTTTTTAGGTTCAAGAACCTTAACAACCTTAGAAGGATTATTCTTGGCATGCTAAACAAAATTAAATCCTAGACCATGATTTTTCACACTTGTTTTTGACTTGTCTAGAATCATATTCAGATTTTTCTTGCCAAAAGAGAATCTCTCTAAAGTGTTCTTAAGATACTCATTTTCCTTAGCCAAAGTGGAACAACTAATGCATTTAACAAGTTCATTCACAACATTCTTGGAAACACTAGATTGAGTTAATCTTTCCTTTTCAGCAAAATCATTCAATTGCCTAGTTAAAGCATCAATTTCAATATTTAACTTAGGACAATTTGAGTAAGACATGTTCTCATGATAAAACATTTGTTGAATAGATTCCTGAGATGAATTAAATCTAGCTTCTAACAATTCACAATTAGAGCAAGCTTAGATTGAGCATTTGAAATACTTGACTCTAAACATGTAAAAGAACTAGATTTGAGATTTTCAATTTCAGCATTTGCAAGTTTTAATTTTTCATCACAAGAGTCATGTGCCAATTTTAATTCATCAAATTTATCAGCTACATCTCTAAGTTGAACCAGGTTTGATGCACTAATAGATTTAACAACCTCCAACTCAGAATGTAAAACTTGGCAAGACTCACATGATTCATCATAGGAATTAAAGCTCTAAGTTTATTAATTTCAGAATTTAGACTTTCAACAACACAATTATTTTTTTCAATTTCTGTTTTGTCTTTTTTAATTCAATAGCAAGTTTAATCAAACCATCTTCAAGCTCATCATATGATGGTCTTACCTCATCGGGATCGTTGCCACCATCATCATTGTTGTTGCCTGTCATGAAGCACATGCCCGTGAAGTCATCGTTATTCTTCTTCTTGCCTTTAGCATCATCATCGCCGTGGTCATTGTTGTTGCAGCTCTCATATTCCACATCGCTTAAATCAAGATGCTCAATAGCCGATATGATCTTTTCAGCAAGCTTGTGACGGAAATTTCCACCCTTGGTGTTGTTGTTCTTAGATGGCCGACGACGATAATTCTTATCTTCCTTCACCACCTTTCCCTTGAGCTTGGGACAATTCATCTTAATGTGGCCTGGCTCGCCACACTCAAAGCATCTGATCGGATCTGACACGCCACCTCGCTTCCTCATCCTCACATTGTTGAGTGCCTTGTATGCTCGTGAGGAGATCAATACCAAGTCCTCTTTAGGAAGCTACTCGAACTGTTCCTCTGAAAAAGAAGACAAGGCAAACAAAGAAACACAAAACAAAGCACTCGACGAAGCAGCCTGCACGGGGTTAGTCACAAGTGCTAAAGATGAAGATTTATTAATCTTAGATGGCAAAGCTTCCATCTCATAGATTTTCAATCTAAAATAAAGATCATGCATGGTTAAAGTATCTAGATCGACAGTTTGATTAATAGTTGTGACAACCATCAACCACTCAGAACCTAAAGATCTCAAAATTTTAGTTGCGTTATCTTCATCAGCAAGAATAACACCAACACCGCGCAGATCACTCAATATTTTCTCAAACTGAGCAAAAAGACCATCAATGGATTCACCAGGTTTCATAGCAAAATCAGAATATTCTTTTTGATAAAGATTTTTACGCACCTTCTTGATTTTAGTGGTTCCTTCATGATAATCGCAAATAGTTTTCCAAATTAAATGGGCAGAATTAATATGAGCTACACGATCAAATTCTTTGCGAGAAATCTCTTGAAATAGCAAGTTACGAGCTTGAGCATTTAAATCAACATCTGTTTTATTTAAATTAGTAACAGGAACAGGAACCTCGTATGGTGTAGAAACTTTATTCCAAACATCACTATCTTGAGCCTCAATATAAGCTTGCATCCGACGCTTCCAAAAAGCAAAATCAGTACCATCAAGCATGGGGGGACGATTCACATACCTCTCTGACGCCATAGCAACCCGCTCTGATACCACTTGTAGGATCGTCGATGGCAATCAGAGGGGGTGAATGATTGCAATGCGCAGAAAAAAAATTAAACCTGCAATCTTCGATTTTAATTTTTTTAAACCTTTCACACAGCTGCAAGCACACACAAAAACATCAAAGCAAAGAAAATAATTTGCTACTGTAGCTAACTAAAAGAGAGCAAAAACAAAGACGCATTTTCTTTAACCATGAGCCAAGCCATGCAAACATTAATCAATTAACTAGTGTATGTGTATGTATGCAAGCTGTGAGAGGTTCATATAATATGGCTCAGATGGTTCACGGATGCAGCAATCAAATCACAAGACCAAAAAGCAATATCAAGGTGAGAGAAACTACAATGCAGCCATCAACTCTGTCTGTCCATGCTAATGCAAAAAAGTCACATCAAGCTAGAACCAGTTCACCAAAAATATTCATCTCTTGTCTCGGCCAGTACTGACGCAACTCCTGCAAAGATAAATTACAAATACCAACCGAAAGCACACACATGCAAACAAGAAGCAGTACTCACGTATGACCGAATCGACGAGACAACGACATTAGAAGATCAGATCGATCGGCTCTCTGTTGGCGTGTGCGCCTGTAACATCCTAAAAATTTGAAGTTTTAAAAAAAGTGTGAAGCTTTTGAATTAATTTGCAAAGTATTCTCTTGAAATTTGGAGTTTTATGGTGTTTCTTAAAATTTGGTTGAGGATCCAAAAAAATTGAAGAAGGCTTCAAAAAAAAAATAGAACTAGTATTAATAATGCCATAAGAAGAAATATGCAAATAAGAGAACCAAAAATTTTTAAAATACGAATCTGAACAAAAGATCCAGTATAAGGAGAGAGAAACCTGAGTTAAAAATATAAAATCTCGTTTTGAAAATAATGACATAAATGGCAATAAAAGTGAATGCATAAAATACAAACACAATACATACATATATATATGTATATACGGATTCTGCAAGTAAGAGTTAGCAATATAGGAAATAAAAATATGCAAAATGAACTAAGCCAGCAAAATGACAATGTATGAAATTATATGTATATATATACATCCTTGTGCACATATAATTCAAAAAAAAAAATTTCGGCCGGCCGAACGGCCCGGCCCGTTATTTCCCTCTGTCCTCACCTGCGCGCGGGCCCCCACCCCCCTCTTTCTTCCTCGCTCCTTCTTTTTCCTCTGCCCGAGCTGGCTTCTCCTCCCCCTTCTTACTTTCTTGAGCCCCGCACTGCTCCTGCCACGCGCCGCGCGCCGAGCCCCACGCCCGGGCAAGACCCGGCGGACCGCCCCTGCCGCCCGGTCCTCCGTCGCCGACCGGTCTTCCACCACCCCGCTCCCCCGCCCATCCGCCGCTATAAAAGTCGCTGGTTTTCCTTTCTCTTCCCCGCACCATTCCCCTCACTTTCCCTCCTCGCTTCGGCTCTCCCCAATTCTCGGCCGCCGCCGCCTCCTCGGTTGGCCACTCTCCAATTCTTCGCCGGGGAAGCTTCTCCTCGGCGCCCTCAACCGGCCCCACCCGCCACCCTAGCTCGCCGGCACCGTGGGCATAACTGCGCCGCCGCCACCTCACGCCGTCGGACCGCTCTGGACCCCCTCCGGCTTAGTGAGCTCCACGGTGAGCCTCCCCGCCGCGCCCTCACGCTCCATCCCCCTCCCAATTTTGCCCTCTCCTACCCCAGTGCCGGCGCCCCCCGATTCGTTCCTGCCACCGGCCGCTCGCGCCGACACCGGCCACCCCCGCCACCACCACGACCCGCGATGACAGCACCAACGGCTACCCCACACCCAGAGCATTCCAAAAATATTCACACTCGCTCTCATAACAAATCCAGAATCAGGAATCAGATTACCACGCTTCGGTAAAACAACTGGACATGAGGACGACGATGATGAGTTGTCAAGAACTAGGCCGCGAACCTCCAGTTAGCTGCCTGTGGGCATGTCTTGAAGGTCTCACATGTGTGCTTCGTTCTTCCGCAGCTGCAATTTATTGATTTCGGCCTAATCGGCCCTTGAGTAAGTTTACTATTATATATATTTACGCTTCCACATGATATGTACTTTGATAATCAGAACTGTAAACTGTGAGCACTATCTACTGATCCAGGGAATAGTGCGGTGGAATCACAGAGGAATCCGGATTGTAAAATCTGGGTACTGACAGGGAAGTATTGCCTTGCGCGCGTCACGTCGGAGACACAAGAACGGCGGACCTTAGGAAAGAAAGCGGTGGCGGCAGGGGAACTCGAGTAGAATTTTTTCTCCAAAAACCGCAGCCGCCCTCCAAAAGCAGCGCACGGCCAAAACCCTTTTTTTTCTTTTCGCTCAATACAACCTGCCGCACCAGCGTATTTTCTTTTATACAGTTGATTCTCTCCTATTCAATCTATACTCAAAATCCTAATCCAACTCCAACTAGATCTGAGCCTTTTTACCTCAACTAAACTTTTGGCCCACTAATTTTCAAGGGATCCGAAACCCTTCCTAACATGGGTTTTTCACACTTCCGACTTTTTAACTCATCACGTGTCGAAGCCTACAAGACCGCAATTCCGTAGCTTCTCCACGCACATCCACCTTTGATCTCCATGTGCTCCAGCGTGAGCCCGACCACCTCGTGACATCCTCGACCGCTTGGATCTCATATTTTCCCCTCCTAGTCCCGGTCTTCCTCGTCACCGATCATGACCATCTCCACGCCCAACCTGCACATGCAAAGACCAAAGAACGTCTTTCCCGGCACAAGTTCTCACCAACTTGACCGATATTAGTCCACGCACACACGCACACGCTTCGAATAACAATACTAAGCAACGTTGTCAATTATTCATTATCATAAATATTCTAGATGTAGCCACATGGTCTAACAGATACTTTAACTGTGCCTCCTCTCGCTGTTTGTCAACCATCAAGTGCCGTGGCCATGGCCGGAGCTTCCTAGCAGCGACACGTGGGGGAGGAGCCGAGGAGAGGGGAAATGCAGAGGATACGATGCTTTGCTGAAGAGTGTGGGGGGAATAAGAAGGATGAAGAAAAGGGGTGTTTGAATGACATGTGGGCCCATTAGGTTAAGGATCTTTATTTATTTAATTTTGCTGAGTCATTTCACATAGGCAGTCATATCATATGCCATGGTGGCAAAACTACCTCCGAAACCGCCTTCCAAGTTATTCGCTCCGGTTTTGTAAGCTTAGGGGATATAACACCTACTTTTATAGTTCAGGTAAAGTAGGCGAACGACAGTGCAGGCCCCTGGAATAGACTTTTTCCTTGATAAAATATTTACCTCAAGTAACAATTTCTTACTGATGGATAAGTCTCTGTGTCAAGGACAGCATCTCTGTGTCAAGGACAACATCTTGAGCTTTAGGACAGCTTTAGACTAGCATCTTAGACTAGCTTTAGGACAGCTTTTGACTAGCATCTTAGACTAGCTTTAGGACAGCTTTTGACTAGCATCTTAGACTAACTTTAGGACAGCATCTTAGCATATGCTTGGCTGGTTAGCAGCCTATAAATTTGTATCCCCAACCCCTCAGGTTGGCATGGCATTGTGTGAGAAATAAACAAGAAAAAAATTGCCCCATCCCCAAGTGTCATCCTCTCGATGAGAGTAAGGATCTTGCTATCACCAACAGCATCCAGCGAGTAACAAGTGGTATCAGAGCCGTACTATCCTGTAGCCTGAGCATCTCCTGCTCAATCCCTTCTCCAGCCTCGCTTCCAGCAGCAGCAGCTCCGGCTGCCTCTGCTCACCTCTCCCCCCGTGTTCAGACGAGCAGCAGCTCATCAGAGGCAGCTCTCTCTCCACGTAGCAGTAGCGCTCGGTCGCCTCGAGCACGCGGCGGCGGCAGGAAGCCGACCTCGCTGTGGCAGAGGAACGCGAGCGAGCGGCGGCACAAGCCGCTGCGGCGGCGGAAAGGGCGTCAAGGCTAGCAGCGGCGGAGCTGGCAGCAGCCAGAGCGGAGGTGGAAGCAGCAGCGGCGGCAGATGCGACGCGTGCGGCAGCAGCGGAGGTCGAGTTCTGCGCGGCAGCAACAGTAGCTCCATCTCTGCTGATGACAGCGCCGCCGCGAACCTTGAGCCGCTGGAGAGGGAGGCAGCGCGAGGGCGAGTGGCGCAGTTGTAACATCCCCAAATTTTGAAATTTGAAAATGTGAAGCTTTTAAGTTATTTTGCAATGTGTTTTATTTGAATTTGGAGTTTGTGATGTTTTTCTGAGAAATTTGGTGAAGGTCCCAAAAGTTAAAATGAATTAGAAGAAGAAGCAATCATATTTAATTAGTAGAAAGTTAAGATTTAAAAATAAGAATCTGAAAAGATGATCCATGAAAGTAAAGAAAGAAATTTGAAAATGAGGGCATGAAAAGCAATGGAAGCAAGTAAAGTAAATACCAACATTAGTTGGAAATATTTTCATTAAGTCAAAAGTGTAATAAGGATCCTCTGAGAATTTTCCTGAAATTTTTGGGAGTAATTACATATTTTTCCCAGGCTAAATGAATTTCTAGGCTTTTCTGAAAATCCAGAGCTCATTAAAGAAAATAGAAATTCCAGCCCTCCCTCTCCGCTCGACACGTGGGCGGCCAGATCCCGCCGGAAACCCGCCTACCCTCTCCCATCGGCCGACACGCGTGCGGCCCGATCCGCCCTCCCGCGCGCGCCGGCTCCATCCGCCCCGGCCGCGCCTTCCCTCTCCGCTCCCGCTGGACAGCGGGCCCGCCCTGTCAGGGCCTTCTTCCCCCTTCGCCCCGACTCCTCTCTCCGCGCGGGGACAGCACCGCACGCCTCCGTGGCGCGCATGCGGCGGCTTCGCCTGCCTGTGTCGTCCCGTCGCCATGGTGGAAAAGCCTGCGGAGCCGACGCCATCCCTGGATCCACCGCCTCCGCCCACGGTTCGGCGCCACCGCCCCCGGTTTCTCCCCGCCCCGTCGCTTCGGCCCGGCCACGTGGCGCCGATCTTCTGCCCCGCTCCCCCCCCTCGCGCGTGAGAGACCGCAAAAGCGGAGGAGACCGCGCGAGCGTGGGCGTGCGGCGTCATGCACAGTGCACCCAGCATTAATGCCGCCCGCGTCACCCCCCTGCCTCCGCCACCTGCTCCGACGCAACCGCGCGGGAGCCGCCCGTTGCCAGCCCCCCTCCGAGCTTGTATATAAGGCAGTGGACCCCCATTGAGTTCCCCACTCCGCCCTCTCCGTTCACCAGAAGGTAACCGGGTATTTGTGCCCCGTAGCCGCCGGCGATCTCTTTCTCCCCCAACTCCGGCGAACTAACTTCCCACTGTTTTACTGTCCCAGAGCCGAATTCCTTGAGCTAGGATCATCTCCAGAGCGCCGCGAAGCTTCCCCGGCCCTCATCTGAGCTCCTCGTCGCCTGTGGTTCGCCGCCGCCTGGAGCTTCCTCGAGCCGCCGCTGCCGCTCGACGCCGACCTATCTCCGGACCTCCTCGGCCCTTGAAGACCGCGTCACCGTCTTCACCATAACGCGAGGATCGCGTTTCGACACTCACCCGAAGCTCCCCGACACTCCCTCGCCGCCGGCCACCGTCGTCCCCGACTCCTCTACCCGGCCCCCTCGTCGGCATCCTTCAAAAGGATTCCTCATCCTTATAAGGTAGGCAAAGCCTCCCCGCTCACTTGGCTATCAGCGCTCTCTTCCCCTCCCAGCTCCCCGGCCGCGCGCGTTCGAGCCTCCGGCTCCGCAGCGCCGGGTTGAGTTTTCTCCGTTTTATTTCGGTCTGACAGGTGGGCCCCACCTGTCAGCCACTGCATCCCCGAGTCACCGCTGACCGCTGGACCCCCACCGGTCAGTGATGCATCCAAGCACGGACCGTACTGACATGTGGACCCCATGAACAGTAACCGGACCCCACATGTCAGAGAAACAAAGAATGAAAAAGAAAATAAACTGGAAAAATTAAAATGAATAGAGGCTGACAATGGGCCCCACATGTCAGAGTTGTAATATTTTTGGATTTGACTGGAACCGAAAACTTTGACCGCTTATAACTTCTTCATTTTAGCTCCGAATTGAATGAAACAAATTTCTAAATTCGTTTAAATTCAAGATCTATCTAATGGAACCAGAACCATATTTTTTTTGAGTTCATTTGAATTTCTGGTGATATTTTATTGATTGGTTGTTTTTCTTTTAATGGGGTATTCCGTACGATTAAATAGCCTACGAGGCTCAAGAGGAAGATATCGAGGCAGCAGCACAAGAAGCACCAGATCACCAAGAAACCGACCCCTGTGACCAAGGCGAGTTAACACCTTGATCATTTCTGAACCTATGATTTGCAAAGATAATTTCTTTTAAATTATGAACATGCATGCTGTTATTTTATGTGATGAAATATGTTCATTTTAAGAAAGTGGTAGTTAGATACCTATTTTAATGCTTGTTAATAAAGATCCATTGCCATGCTTGGACATGTGAACCTTGTCGCCCTAGAAAAATTCATATTATCATATGCTTTACAGTAAGTCCAAATAATTATTCCGCGGCTTAGTATTGCTAGATAAGAACGGGGGTACCTTGCTGCCCCAAAAGCAACACTTACAAAAATGTGATATTGTTTGGGGAACAGTCATGGGTGGAATGACTGTAGTAGGTGGACATATTATTTACTACCTCTGAAAAATCCCAAACTGCTTAAATACCTGGATGGAATGGTTTGGTGGCTGGTATGTGGTGCAGTGGATGCACAGAATGTGAAATGTGGTAGAACCATCCGGGTAACCTTAAGGACTGAATCTTGTCATGTCAGCCCGTGTAAAACAGTACAACCACAAGTCTGTAAAATACAACTTGGCTAAGTAGACTTATCGAAACCCCGGACTCATCTCACTGGTAGTGGATTGATGGGGTTATGCTATGGCAAGGGGGCCGAAGGGACACCAGTGGGGGGTGAAGTTTTCCCGCTTCCTAACGTTGCGGGAAGTAGGAGCCCGAGCTGCGTTAGAGTCTGGGGAAAACATCCCGCGCACAGATGGGACCCATCGCAAATGGGCGGTCACCCATAATGTGAGATGAAAGAAAGGACTAGATACTTTGAAAAGTCACTGTGATGGTCTGCTCAACCACACGTCTAAGGAAACGTGTGGGGCAACGAGTTGATTATCTCTTGTGGTGAAAGTGTACAAACTCTGCAGAGTCAAAACTATTCGAATAGCCGTGCCCACGGTCATGGGCAGACATGGGAACTTAACTGGATATAGTTCTATTTAAAAATGTTTGGAAATTGGGAATGGAAACTTGAAGGGCGAAGGACTGCTCTGGTTTGGAATTGTCCTGGGTGTCGTCCCAGTGGTACATTAAGCGGCTATAACGCTGAAAGATGCCATATGGCGCAGATGCCATGTAATGGTGGATGGAATCTGTGTCAACTATGAGATCAACTTACCTTATAAACAAAAGTTTTGAGTTCAAAATGGCTAGGTCTCAGGAATTTTCCTATAATTGTATTCAAAAGCACTCTCCGCAAAATAAAATGAGCCCCAGCCATCCTTTGATAGCCATGCATGTAAAATTATTGCAATCTGTGTGTTGGCTTGCTGAGCACGGGGTCGGAGTGCTCATTCTCGCTCTTGCGATACAATTCAGAAACAGGAGTTCAAGAACACTACGCCTACGAGGAGGCCCCCGCCAACATCAACGGAAGCAAAGGCGCTAATTAAGGCGTAGGCCTCGGTGGTTAGGCATAGACAAGTAGACCCTAGGCGTTGTGTACCTTTATGTTGCCGGGACCCTGGTGGCATATATTGTACACATTACCCTACTGGCCGCTTGCCTGTGGATTTGGGTTTGCTTTTGCTGTATTTCCGCTGTGCGTATTTGTAATCATGACATTTGGCCTAGTCGGCCCCTTTTGGAAACTATCACCCGATGTGGTGTAGTTCAGTTTATGTAATATAGTGGATGATTATGCGATGTATGAAATGATTCAGCAATGTACTTGTGTGCACTAACTACTGATCCAGGGATTAGTGCAGTGAAACACAGTAAGATTCGGATTGAAAAATCCGGGTCTGACAGCGCTGGTATCAGAGCATACGACCGTAGGGTAAAGCCTTAGGATGGCCTAGGAATACAATACTTATGAAAGCAAGAAAATAATTTCCAAAATCATAGTATAATGTTCTTACTCGTATCCTTCCTAGAATCTGCTCTACTCTATTTTTCATTACATTTTGGAAAAGTACTAACATTGGAACCATAACATTTACAGATGGCAGGAACGGGATATGAAGGGGACTGGGATTATTTGGGCCACGGTGTCTATGAAAATGAATTCGCAAGCATCTTGCGCAAGCTTCTACATTACATGGGCTACGACGAGCAACCTATCTACCGTGGACTGAAGGCTACCATAGGAGAAGATGAATCTTGGACCATGCAGGTCTACATCTACCCAAAAAGCGAACAAGAACAGCCTCATGTCTTTACCACGGAGCATCGGAGGGGTACCAGGGCAGACGCGATCCAGGACGCCGCGCGCCTCGCCGCGGCACGGCTGTGTGACATATATGAGACTGCCATTCGCCGCACGCCCTATCGTTTCTACCCGTCGCGCCAGGATGGTGCGCGGTACAATGAGACGAACCTGCCGGTTGACGAAGACGACCCTGCGCTAACACACCAGGTCGCTCTCACCAGGGCTATGGGCGCAGCCCACACCGCAGCCTTGGAGGAGATCACCCTTCTCCGACAGCGCCTTACCGCTGGGCACGGCTCCAGGGTGGCGCTACGGGAGCAGCTCGCCAAGAGCGAGCAGGCCTTGGCGCAGGCCCAGGCAGAGGTGGCCGCCCTCCAAGCTCAGCTCCGACGGGCCTCCACCCCTGCAGCAGCTCCAGCACCGCCACCACCAGGATCCGGACCCCGCACTCGGATGACCGCGCGTAAGAGCACGCGGCCTCCGGGTCCCCAGGCTGCACTTCGGGGAGAGGAGCCTCCCCAGAGCCGTAGCCCCCCACGCGCGCCCTCGGACGCCGATGACTCCGATCCGTCGGAGTTCAGTGGGAGCCGCTCCCGTTCCAGGTCCCCCGCACTACAGCCCATCTGGCTACGGGTATCTGGAGGAGTAGATGGGATCGCGATGTACTTGCAGTGTGTGTTGCAAGTACTAAATTCATGTATCTTAGTTGATGTATCCGTCCTTTTTATTTCGTAGTTGCGGACCTATGAACTTTAATTATTATGATGTAATTGTAAGCCCAGCATAAAAGCTGGCTATGTAATTGTTGATATGTTTAAGTGAATGGCTGGATATCGGCCTTATGTTGGAAATTGCCTCGTCATGGTTTTACTGCTTTCTCTTGTATGGGTTGGCACCCCTTGTTTTCTCCTATATATAGAACTAGCATTGAGTATAAAGCTACCACTGCAGATGGCCAGCCGAAGAACTACCAGGGCTCAGACTAATACAAACCCAGCCGAGGTAGACTCAAATCGCGGGGTTCTGCCTGAAGACCAAGGTAGAGCTCAAGACCAGGGAAATGACAACCTTCCAAACCCTCCGGAACACCCTACAATGGCCCAAGTTATGGCACAACAAACTCAGATTTTGCAAGCCATATATGCGGGACAGCAAGGAAGCTCAGGAGGGCATAGAGCTGACTTGGGAGATTTCCAGAGGACAAGGCCAATCACATTTACATCGGCAGAAGAACCACTGGAAGCCGAGGACTGGCTTCGAGATATTGAAAGAAAGCTGCGCCTAATTAAATGCGCAGAGGAAGACAAAGTCATGTTCGCTGCACACCAGCTGCAGGGCGCCGCAGCAGCTTGGTGGGAGAATTACTTGGCCGCCAGGGGCCAGGAGGATGCCACCACAGAAACCAGCACAGAAGCAGTTCCTTGGGAGGAATTTAAGACCGCTTTCAAGGCTAACTTCGTTCCGACCGGAGTAATACGAATGAAGAAGAATGAGTTCCGCACACTCAAGCAGGGAAACAGGTCAATAAATGAGTACCTTACCAAATTCACACAATTGGCCCGATATGCCCCAAAGGATGTGAGGACGAAGAAGAAAAGATTGACAGATTCTTTGAAGGGATGAACGAGGAACTACGAGTTCAGCTGATCACTCAAGACTTCACCAGCTTTCATCAACTGGTGAATAAGGCACTGATTCTGGAAAATGAGAGGAAGAACCTGGAGGCCAGCCGTAAGCGAAAGCTATCGGCTCAGCACCCCCAAGGAAGGTTCATTCAGAAGCTCTTGGGTAATTCCTCAACCCCAAGGACCACTCAATCCAGTGCGTCAGTATCAGCTCCTCGACCGGGGGGAAATTTATATCAAGCTCCACGCACAGGAGGATCGTACCTCGGTATTAACCCAGCAGCTAACAGTAACTGTTATGCCTGCGGGGAAAAAGGACACTATGCCAATAGATGCCCTAACAAGCAGAATGCTCCAGCCCGTAGTCAAGCTTCAACACTCAACAAAGGGCATCAGAGCTCACAAGGCAGCAAAAGTGCATCAGCCCCGAACCGTGGTCGAGTCAACCACATCACTGCCGAAGAAGCTAAGGAGGCCGTGGGAGTCCTTATGGGTACGTTCTCTGTTAAAACCATACCAGCCCAAGTATTGTTTGATTCAGGAGCTTCTCATTCATTTATATCTAAGGGGTATGCCAACAAGTTGGGATTACCAGTATATACTCTAAAGAAGCCAGTAGTTCTTAATTCACCAGCTGGACCAATTATTGCAACCCTAGTATGCCCTGGGGTAGAAGTCACTATGGAAAAGTATAACTTTTTAGCAGACCTGATAGTGTTAAGTTCCCAAACCCTGGACATCATACTGGGAATGGATTGGTTAGCCAAACATCAAGGAGTCCTGGAATGTGCCACCCGAAAGGTAAAACTGGTCAAGTGCCCCGGTGTAACAATAGAAGTAAAAGTAGATCGACCCTATCGATGGGGCCGTGCAATCTACTATAGTGAAGACATACCGGTGGAAGGGATGATCGTGGTGCAAGATTATCCCGAAGTGTTCCCCGATGAACTCCCTGGCATGCCCCCAGATAGAGACCTGGAATTTGTCATCAACTTGAAGCCGGGAGCCGCTCCAATCTCCAAAAGGCCTTATAGAATGACCGTGGAGGAGCTAGAAGAATTGAAGAAGCAACTTCAGGAGTTGCAGGAAAAGGGATTTATCCGACCTAGTTCATCGCCTTGGGGATCTCCAGTATTATTTGTAAAGAAGAAAGATGGCACCACGCGGATGTGTGTGGATTACAGGGCCCTAAATGAAGTAACCATCAAAAACAAATACCCACTCCCCAGGATCGATGATTTATTCGATCAGCTGGGTGGAGCCACGGTATTCTCTAAAATAGATTTGAGGTCGGGCTATCACCAACTGAAGATTAGGGCTGAAGATATAACCAAGACCGCTTTCACCACTAGATATGGGCTGTATGAATTCACAGTCATGTCTTTTGGGTTAACCAATGCCCCAGCCTACTTCATGAACCTGATGAACAAGATATTCATGGAGTATTTGGACAAGTTTGTCGTGGTCTTCATTGACGATATCCTTATATACTCCAAAGATGCTGAAGAGCATGCGGAGCATCTGCGCCTGGTGTTGGAAAGGCTAAAGGAGCATCAATTATATGCAAAATTTAGCAAGTGTGAATTCTGGCTGCATGACATTAGTTTCTTGGGACACATAGTGTCAGCAGGAGGAGTATCTGTTGATCCCGCCAAAATAGCAGCAGTCATAGAGTGGCAGCAGCCAGCTTCCGTCACTGAAGTGAGAAGCTTTCTCGGATTGGCTGGGTACTACCGGAGATTCATAGAAGGATTCTCTCGGATCGCCAGGCCAATGACTCAACTACTCAAGAAGGAAAGGAAGTTTGAATGGTCCAAGGCATGTGAAGAAAGTTTCCAAGAATTGAAGAAGAGATTGACTACCACGCCTGTGCTAACCCTGCCTGATGTACGCAAGGATTTTGAGGTATACTGTGATGCCTCACATCAAGGGCTTGGATGTGTACTAATGCAGGAAGGCAAGGTAGTGGCATATGCATCCAGACAACTTCGCCCTCATGAAGCCAACTACCCTACTCATGACCTGGAATTGGCCTCAGTAGTGCATGCATTGAAGATTTGGAGGCATTATCTGATAGGTAATCACTGTGACATATACACGGACCACCAGAGCCTTAAATATTTCTTCACCCAGTCACACCTCAACTTGAGGCAGAGGAGATGGTTGGAGTTGATTAAGGACTATGACCTGAGCGTCCATTACCACCCAGGGAAGGCTAATGTTGTAGCGGATGCTTTAAGCCGTAAGGCCTATTGCAGTAATCTCATGGTCCAGGAACATCAACCTGAGCTATATAAAGAACTGCAGGCCTTGAACTTGGAGATAGTAGAGGGAGGCACTCTAGCTACCATGGAAATTCAACCAAGTTTAGAGGAGCAGATTATGGTTGCTCAGCAAAAAGATCCAGCTATAATAAAGTGGAAAGGATTGATAGGAGCAGGGAAGGCTCCTAACATGAAGGTTGATCACGAGGGTACCCTGTGGTACGGGAAGCGTATAGTTGTACCTCATCACAAGAATCTCAAGGACCTAATATTGAGGGAAGCTCATAGCTCTCCATACTCCCTGCACCCCGGAAGCACCAAGATGTATCAGAGTATGAAGCAATTCTGCTGGTGGCCCCGTATGAAGAGAGACATAGCTGAACATGTAGCCTGCTGTGATGTGTGTCAGAGAGTGAAAGCAGAACATCAAAGGCCAGCAGGACTACTACAACCATTAAAAATACCCCAGTGGAAGTGGGAAGAAGTCGGGATGGACTTTATCACGGGACTTCCACGAACCAAATCTGGATATGACTCCGTATGGGTCGTGATTGACAGGCTGACTAAGGTTGCCCATTTCATCCCCGTTAAAACCACGTACAAGGGAGATAAGTTAGCCGAGCTATATATGTCACGCATAGTATGTTTACACGGCGTACCAAAACGGATAGTCTCGGATCGAGGTTCCCAGTTCACCTCGCATTTTTGGGCTAGCCTACATGAAGCTCTCGGTACTTACTTGGATTTTAGCACCGCATACCACCCCCAGACAGATGGTCAAACGGAGAGAGTGAATCAGATATTGGAAGATATGCTTCGGGCTTGTGCTCTAGATTTTTCTAAGGATTGGGATCGATGTCTACCCTATGCTGAGTTTGCTTATAACAACAGCTATCAGGCCAGTCTTCAGATGTCACCCTTCGAAGCCCTGTATGGTCGACCATGTCGAACCCCTCTACATTGGTCAGAAGTAGGGGAGAACTACATTTTCGGACCAGATACTTTAAGACAGGCTGAAGAAAAGGTTCGCCTAATTAGAGATCGACTGCAAGCAGCTCAGTCCAGGCAGAAAAGTTATGCAGACAAGAGAAGAAGGCCACTAAATTTTGAGGTGGGAGATCATGTTTATCTGAAGGTATCACCCTTGCGAGGAGTTAGACGATTCAAGGTCAAAGGCAAGCTTACCCCACGGTATGTTGGGCCATTCCCAATTGTGTCCAAAAAGGGGGAAGTTGCCTACCAGCTTGCACTCCCTCCGAATCTATCAGACATACATGACGTCTTCCATGTGTCCCAACTGAAGAAGTGTCTACGAGTACTTGAGGATCAAGCTCCGTTGGAGGCAATCGAGGTTGAAGAAGACCTAACCTACAAGGAGCGCCCGATCAAGATCTTGGACACCGTAGAAAAGAAAACGCGTACTCAAACCATTCGCATGTGCAGGGTGCAATGGAGCCATCACTCCAAGAAGGAAGCCACCTGGGAGCGTGAAGACCAATTAAGGAAAGACTACCCCAACCTATTCGCTGGCTAGATTGAATCTCGGGGTCGAGATTCTTTTAAGGGGGGTAGGTTTGTAACATCCCCAAATTTTGAAATTTGAAAATGTGAAGCTTTTAAGTTATTTTGCAATGTGTTTTATTTGAATTTGGAGTTTGTGATGTTTTTCTGAGAAATTTGGTGAAGGTCCCAAAAGTTAAAATGAATTAGAAGAAGAAGCAATCATATTTAATTAGTAGAAAGTTAAGATTTAAAAATAAGAATCTGAAAAGATGATCCATGAAAGTAAAGAAAGAAATTTGAAAATGAGGGCATGAAAGCAATGGAAGCAAGTAAAGTAAATACCAACATTAGTTGGAAATATTTTCATTAAGTCAAAAGTGTAATAAGGATCCTCTGAGAATTTTCCTGAAATTTTTGGGAGTAATTACATATTTTTCCCAGGCTAAATGAATTTCTAGGCTTTCTGAAAATCCAGAGCTCATTAAAGAAAATAGAAATTCCAGCCCTCCCTCTCCGCTCGACACGTGGGCGGCCAGATCCCGCCGGAAACCCGCCTACCCTCTCCCATCGGCCGACACGCGTGCGGCCCGATCCGCCCTCCCGCGCGCGCCGGCTCCATCCGCCCCGGCCGCGCCTTCCCTCTCCGCTCCCGCTGGACAGCGGGCCCGCCCTGTCAGGGCCTTCTTCCCCCTTCGCCCCGACTCCTCTCTCCGCGCGGGGACAGCACCGCACGCCTCCGTGGCGCGCATGCGGCGGCTTCGCCTGCCTGTGTCGTCCCGTCGCCATGGTGGAAAAGCCTGCGGAGCCGACGCCATCCCTGGATCCACCGCCTCCGCCCACGGTTCGGCGCCACCGCCCCCGGTTTCTCCCCGCCCCGTCGCTTCGGCCCGGCCACGTGGCGCCGATCTTCTGCCCCGCTCCCCCCCCCCCCTCGCGCGTGAGAGACCGCAAAAGCGGAGGAGACCGCGCGAGCGTGGGCGTGCGGCGTCATGCACAGTGCACCCAGCATTAATGCCGCCCGCGTCACCCCCCTGCCTCCGCCACCTGCTCCGACGCAACCGCGCGGGAGCCGCCCGTTGCCAGCCCCCTCCGAGCTTGTATATAAGGCAGTGGACCCCCATTGAGTTCCCCACTCCGCCCTCTCCGTTCACCAGAAGGTAACCGGGTATTTGTGCCCCGTAGCCGCCGGCGATCTCTTTCTCCCCCAACTCCGGCGAACTAACTTCCCACTGTTTTACTGTCCCAGAGCCGAATTCCTTGAGCTAGGATCATCTCCAGAGCGCCGCGAAGCTTCCCCGGCCCTCATCTGAGCTCCTCGTCGCCTGTGGTTCGCCGCCGCCTGGAGCTTCCTCGAGCCGCCGCTGCCGCTCGACGCCGACCTATCTCCGGACCTCCTCGGCCCTTGAAGACCGCGTCACCGTCTTCACCATAACGCGAGGATCGCGTTTCGACACTCACCCGAAGCTCCCCGACACTCCCTCGCCGCCGGCCACCGTCGTCCCCGACTCCTCTACCCGGCCCCCTCGTCGGCATCCTTCAAAAGGATTCCTCATCCTTATAAGGTAGGCAAAGCCTCCCCGCTCACTTGGCTATCAGCGCTCTCTTCCCCTCCCAGCTCCCCGGCCGCGCGCGTTCGAGCCTCCGGCTCCGCAGCGCCGGGTTGAGTTTTCTCCGTTTTATTTCGGTCTGACAGGTGGGCCCCACCTGTCAGCCACTGCATCCCCGAGTCACCGCTGACCGCTGGACCCCCACCGGTCAGTGATGCATCCAAGCACGGACCGTACTGACATGTGGACCCCATGAACAGTAACCGGACCCCACATGTCAGAGAAACAAAGAATGAAAAAGAAAATAAACTGGAAAAATTAAAATGAATTAGAGGCTGACAATGGGCCCCACATGTCAGAGTTGTAATATTTTTGGATTTGACTGGAACCGAAAACTTTGACCGCTTATAACTTCTTCATTTTAGCTCCGAATTGAATGAAACAAATTTCTAAATTCGTTTAAATTCAAGATCTATCTAATGGAACCAGAACCATATTTTTTTTGAGTTCATTTGAATTTCTGGTGATATTTATTGATTGGTTGTTTTTTCTTTTAATGGGGTATTCCGTACGATTAAATAGCCTACGAGGCTCAAGAGGAAGATATCGAGGCAGCAGCACAAGAAGCACCAGATCACCAAGAAACCGACCCCTGTGACCAAGGCGAGTTAACACCTTGATCATTTCTGAACCTATGATTTGCAAAGATAATTTCTTTTAAATTATGAACATGCATGCTGTTATTTTATGTGATGAAATATGTTCATTTTAAGAAAGTGGTAGTTAGATACCTATTTTAATGCTTGTTAATAAAGATCCATTGCCATGCTTGGACATGTGAACCTTGTCGCCCTAGAAAAATTCATATTATCATATGCTTTACAGTAAGTCCAAATAATTATTCCGCGGCTTAGTATTGCTAGATAAGAACGGGGGTACCTGCTGCCCCAAAAGCAACACTTACAAAAATGTGATATTGTTTGGGAACAGTCATGGGTGGAATGACTGTAGTAGGTGGACATATTATTTACTACCTCTGAAAAATCCCAAACTGCTTAAATATACCTGGATGGAATGGTTTGGTGGCTGGTATGTGGTGCAGTGGATGCACAGAATGTGAAATGTGGTAGAACCATCCGGGTAACCTTAAGGACTGAATCTTGTCATGTCAGCCCGTGTAAAACAGTACAACCACAAGTCTGTAAAATACAACTTGGCTAAGTAGACTTATCGAAAACCCCGGACTCATCTCACTGGTAGTGGATTGATGGGGTTATGCTATGGCAAGGGGGCCGAAGGGGACACCAGTGGGGGGTGAAGTTTTCCCGCTTTCCTAACGTTGCGGGAAGTAGGAGCCCGAGCTGCGTTAGAGTCTGGGGAAAACATCCCGCGCACAGATGGGACCCATCGCAAATGGGCGGTCACCCATAATGTGAGATGAAAGAAAGGACTAGATACTTTGAAAAGTCACTGTGATGGTCTGCTCAACCACACGTCTAAGGAAACGTGTGGGGCAACGAGTTGATTATCTCTTGTGGTGAAAGTGTACAAACTCTGCAGAGTCAAAACTATTCGAATAGCCGTGCCCACGGTCATGGGCAGACATGGGAACTTAACTGTATATAGTTCTATTTAAAAATGTTTGGAAAATTGGGAATGGAAACTTGAAGGGCGAAGGACTGCTCTGGTTTGGAATTGTCCTGGGTGTCGTCCCAGTGGTACATTAAGCGGCTATAACGCTGAAAGATGCCATATGGCGCAGATGCCATGTAATGGTGGATGGAATCTGTGTCAACTATGAGATCAACTTACCTTATAAACAAAAGTTTTGAGTTCAAAATGGCTAGGTCTCAGGAATTTTCCTATAATTGTATTCAAAAGCACTCTCCGCAAAATAAAATGAGCCCCAGCCATCCTTTGATAGCCATGCATGTAAAATTATTGCAATCTGTGTGTTGGCTTGCTGAGCACGGGGTCGGAGTGCTCATTCTCGCTCTTGCGATACAATTCAGAAACAGGAGTTCAAGAACACTACGCCTACGAGGAGGCCCCCGCCAACATCAACGGAAGCAAAGGCGCTAATTAAGGCGTAGGCCTCGGTGGGTTAGGCATAGACAAGTAGACCCTAGGCGTTGTGTACCTTTATGTTGCCGGGACCCTGGTGGCATATATTGTACACATTACCCTACTGGCCGCTTGCCTGTGGATTTGGGTTTGCTTTTGCTGTATTTCCGCTGTGCGTATTTGTAATCATGACATTTGGCCTAGTCGGCCCCTTTTGGAAACTATCACCGATGTGGTGTAGTTCAGTTTATGTAATATAGTGGATGATTATGCGATGTATGAAATGATTCAGCAATGTACTTGTGTGCACTAACTACTGATCCAGGGATTAGTGCAGTGAAACACAGTAAGATTCGGATTGAAAAATCCGGGTCTGACAGCAGTGGGCAGCCGCGCACGCCCACGAGCGCGACGGCAGCCCAGACAGGCGCGGACGCGCCGGTGACGCTCCTGGAGGAGGCGCGCACGGCGGCGGCGTACGGGTCGACGGAGAGCGCGGCCTTCACAGGCGACGCGGCTCTCTCTCCCCGGTTCGGTACCGTGGTCACCACGAGTACCAGGCTGTCTTCAGGGACGTCGGCCCCGGCGGCGGGTGGCCTACCCTCACCAAGACCAACTACGTCGAGTGGGATGCGGTGATGAGGGTAAAGCTCCAGGTGCGGCATATGTGGGATGCAGTCCGGTACGGCGACGTCGACTACGACCAGGATCGACGGGCGCTGGATGCTCTCATCGTTGCAGTCCCGCCCGAGATGCAGTTCTCGCTTACCAACAATCGACTGCCAAAGAAGCTTGGAACGCCATCGCTGCAGCACGCATCGGCAGCGACCGCGCCCGCAAGTCTACATTGCAGGCACTACGCACGGAGTGGGAGAACCTGGCCTTCAAGCCAGGTGAGGACGTTGATGACTTTGCTCTCCGTCTCAACACTCCTGTTGCAGAAGTTGGTGCAGTTCGGTGACGACACCTACGGCGAAGAGAGAGCTGTGGAGAAGCTCTTCCGCTGCGTCCCCGAGAAGTACAAGCAGATGGCTCGCTCGATCGAGTCTCTGCTGGACCTCTCCACGATGACGATCGAGGAGGCATTGAGTCGCCTCAAGGTCGTTGACAGCGATGAGCCACAGCGCCTTTCGGGACCCGTCACCATTGGCGGGAAGCTCCTCCTCACCCGGGAGCAGTGGGCTGCCGGCCAAGGTGACAGGAAGAAGGGGGAGCCTTCTTCCACGACAGGCGGCCACAAGCGTGGCAAGCGCGGCAAGCCGCGCAAAGACGCCCAGGCAGGGGCGCGAGGACGTGCTGAGGCGGTGATGACTGCCGTCCACTTGCTCAACCGCTCCCCCACCAAGGCCCTCGACGGCAAGACGCCATACGAGGCCTGGCATGGGCGCAAGCCCGCGGTGAGCCACCTCCGTGTCTTCGGCTGCCTGGCCTTCGTCAAGGAGCTCAAGCACGTCGGCAAGCTCGACGACCGGAACACGCCAGGGGTCTTCATCGGCTACGCGGAGGGCGCCAAGGCCTACCGCGTCCTCGACCCTGTGACACGGCGCGTGCGCATCACGCGTGACGTCGTGTTCGACGAAGGGCGAGGCTGGACGTGGGGCAAGATGGTGGATGACGGCTCGACTCCGACGACCAGCGATTTCGTCATCGACTACGTCTACTTCGAGGAGGCGGGGGGAGTCAGCAGCTCGTCTTCACCGAGCTCGCCTACCCACCAACTCGTTCGCCACCACCTCCGGCGAGTCCACCGCCAGCACCGCCGGCCACACCTCGCTCTCCTACACCGGCGCATACTCCTTCAGGCTCGGCACCGGCAGTTTTGGCCCACGACGAGCAGCGCACAGTGGAGTTCGCCACTCCGCTGTCCAACGACGAGGATCGCATCGACGCCTACCACGGCGGCGAGCCTCTGCGCTACCGTACCGTGGACGACCTTCCTCGGTGAGCAGCCGGTCCCTGAACTAGCGCAGCGCGACTTCGCGGCGGAGCTGCACCTCGCACAGGACGACGGCGAGCCTCGTTCCGTCGCCGAGGCGGAGAGAGACGCGGTATGGCGTGCCGCGATGCAGGAGGAGATGGACGCCGTCAAGCGAAACAAGACGTGGGAGCTGGCCGATCTTCCAGCCAGCCACCACGCCATCTCTCTCAAGTGGGTCTTCAAGCTCAAGAAAGACGAGGCTGGAGAGGTGATCAAGCACAAGGCGCGTCTCGTGGCACGTGGCTTCGTCCAGCAGGAGGGAGTCGACTTCGACGATGCCTTCGCGCCTGTTGCACGGATGGATTCCGTGCGTCTCCTCCTCGCCCTCGCAGCCCAGGAGGGTTGGTGCGTCCATCACATGGACGTCAAGTCTACCTTCCTCAACGGCGACTTGAAGGAGGAGGTCTACGTCCGCCAGCCGCCGGATTCATCATCCCCGGCAAGGAGAGCAAGGTCCTCCGCCTGCGCAAGGCCCTCTACGGCTTGCGGCAGGCACCGCGAGCTTGGAACGCCAAGCTGGACTCCACCCTCAAGCAAATGGGATTCTAGCAGAGCGCTCACGAGGCCGCGGTCTACCGGCGGGGCAAGGGAGGCAATGCCCTGCTGATAGGCGTCTACGTCGACGCCTTGTGATCACCGGTACCAAGGAGGAGGAGATCGAGGCATTCAAGGCGGAGATGAAGGCCACCTTCCAGATGAGCGACCTCGGGCCCCTCTCCTTCTACCTCGGGATCGAGGTCCACCAGGACAGCTCCGGCATCTCTCTTCGCCAGACTGCCTACGCCAAGCGCATCGTGGAGCTGGGCGGCCTCACCGACTGCAGCCCAGCCCACACTCCTATGGAGGAGAGGCTGAAGCTGAGTTCGTGAGAGTACGGCGGAGGAGGTGGACGCGACGCAGTACCGGTGCATTGTGGGCAGCCTTCGCTACCTTGTCCACACGCGACCGGACTTGGCGTTCGCCGTCGGCTACGTCAGCCGGTTCATGCAGCGATCGACGACGGAGCACCAGCAGGCCGTGAAAAGGATCCTCCGCTACGTCGCGGGCACCTCCGACTACGGCTTGCACTACCCAAGGTGCCCCGACACGGCGCACTTCATCGGGTACAGCGACAGCGACCACGCCGGCGACATCGACACGAGCAAGAGCACCAGCGGGATACTGT